>OZ016501.1:11057313-11522313 GCA_963966595.1 Physocephala rufipes
ATAAAAAAATTATTCGGGAAAGAACGTCAATTATATTAAAATTTTTAGAAAAAAACATTAATGAGTTGCGGGTATGTCTCTGAAAAATATAGTAATCAAGGTAGTAAACTTATTCAAAATAAGTTTGAAATAAATTTTCATAATTCATATTGCTTCGATGTATAAAAATTTAAAATAAAATTCATAAACTTAAAATAAAAAACCAAAAATGGAAAAATTTGAAGCATATTTTGATAAATTATATTATTTTGATGTATAAGAATTAAAAAACTCGTTATAAACTATACAAAACTTAAAAAATAGATACTAATGAAATATTTTTTTATATTTATCAAATATTTGAATTATAAAATATTGTTACCAATCAGTCTAGACGTTTCTTATTTGGCAATATTTTTTCTTAATTATTGTTTGCTTTTGATATATATATTCAATTTTCCCGTATCTTTAAAAATTTGTTTTAACAAATTAATGAAATTAATTCATCAAAGCACTTAAGCTTTTTCTGAACAAATCCACTTTTTGCATATAATCTTGTTTTTTAAAAGGAAATATTGCAATGAATTGGTCGTTATGTTTTCACAATCAAAATCGTTATAAATGACATTATTTTAAGTTTGAAATTAATTTCAAATTTGCGAATTAATGAATCTTATGATCTCAATCATAAATTTGTGAATTAATGAATTTTATGTTATTCATTATAAATTCTTTAACTTAAAACTTTTAATGATAAAATTATATATAAACCTTATAGTGATCTTAAACATGAGGAGCATATGAAGAGATATTTTATTTAAATTCACAAATTTAGTTTGAACCAGACTGATCGAATCACCAGGGCCGGTTTAATTCTAAATCAAAACTAACAAATTTCACCAAATTTCAATTAAAATCATTACCAACGCTATCATAATTATCATCATCATTTAAATTTATCGCAAATCAAACTTAAGTAATAAGAGAAAACTATATATGAAAATCGTTAGTTACCTTTTCATTATCGTTAGGATTTTCAGTAGCATCGAACAATTTCCTATCAACGGTATCACGTTTCCTATTCTTCGATTTGAAACGTCCTGAACGGGATATAGTGTAGTTTCGCCATTCATGACTATATTCACAACGTTTTTCCTCTTCATTAAGGATACTATCCAAATATTTAATGGGTTCATGTGCGGTCATTTTATGATGGCTCATGTAAGCATCGAATTTCGCACAAGCACACAATCGCTCACTCACTTACTCAATCACTCGTTCCGTTCGTTTGCTCGTTTGTTCGTTGGTGAACTTGACTTTAATTAATTGAACCAAGTTTACTGATGAATAACAATAGTAGTTGTATTTGTTTTTAGGTTTGGTTATTGCTTTTGTTTTCGTTGTTAATTCTTTCTTTTTTTTCTTGATATCTATCTTTTTTCTTGTTTTTTTTTTCTTTTTTGTTAGGTTTGGTTAGAAATAAGCAATTAACTAACTAAATGCTTAACCGTGCCACTAAGGCGACGCCGTCTCTTTGTAGCAGAACCACTGTTAATGACATGAAAAAACCGACTGATTGTACTTTGAGTGCAGTGAGCGAACTCTACTGACTTGTGAGTGATGTTGTAGTTGTTGTTGGTGATGATGATGTTATTGATGTTGGTATTGCTTTTGTTCCTGTTGGTGTTGTTTTTACCATTAAATATATTAAATATCATTAGTTATAATATATGAAAGAAGTATATATATATATATATATATATATATATATATATATATATATATATATATATATATATATATATATATATATATATATATATATATATATATATATATATATATATATATATATATATATATATATATATATATATATATATATATATATATATATATATATATATATATATATATATATATATATATATATATATATATATATATATATATATATATATATATATATATATATATATATATATATATATATATATATATATATATATATATATATATATATATATATATATATATATATATATATATATATATATATATATATATATATATATATATATATATATATATATATATATATATATATATATATATATATATATATATATATATATATATATATATATATATATATATATATATATATATATATATATATATATATATATATATATATATATATATATATATATATATATATATATATATATATATATATATATATATATATATATATATATATATATATATATATATATATATATATATATATATATATATATATATATATATATATATATATATATATATATATATATATATATATATATATATATATATATATACTGAAATATATATAGTGGGAAAACAGAATACAATCTCGAAATTGTTATACTTTATCACAGAAACAACACCATCAACAATAACAATAAATGGGTTTTTTCTCTTTCATTTCAATTTTATAATTTTCTTAAAAAAACCATACACTATTTACAAACACTATTTGCACTATTTTCAAACAAAAAATAAGAAACGTACAACTCTTTTTTAAATTGCTTACTATTTGGTTTATGAACATAAGAAAAGTCAACGACTAATCGTAAGAAAATCGTAATAAAAATATATCTCGATATTAATAAAAATTAAGAACTAAATCCAGTTCATAATAATAATATATTTGAGAGAGTGAGAGGAAGAAAAAAAAACAATGATGAAGTTGGAAGATACGAGCACGCGGTCGATGTTATATCGCGGTTGGTTCTAATGCTTCTCGCGCTTGTGCTATTGCTGCAGACGTAAAACAGCGCTCCCAGTAAATATACTCGACTTAAAAACACATCCATATAATATCTCTTCTTTAACAGGCTCGTGTACGTTTGGACGGATATGTATGTATGCACGTATGGATGTCAGTTATATAGAAACATCTGTATATCTGAACGTGTATCCGAACGTGTTTCCAAGCCACCTGATAAGCCAACTAACCAAACAACTAACGTACAAAACAAACCAAATACTCGTAGAAAGATTCGTTTATTTTTTAGTACATTTGTTTTGTTTATTTTACGTTAGAGTTGTTGTTGTTGTTGATTGTGTTGTTATTGTTATTATAGCTATTAATAAAGTGAATTTTTGCTCTTCGGTTACTTTATAATTTATATTACTATATTTTCCTATATTTTATAATTTATTTTATTTCATTTTTCAAAATTTTATAAATTATTTTATTATATTATTTTTCGATATTATTTTTATTATGTTTTCTATATTTTACAATTTATTTTATTATATTATTCATCGATATTTTGTAATTTATTTTACTATATTATTTTTTCGATTATTTATAGTTGACTTTAGTTTATTTTTTTAATATTTTATGATTTATATCATTGCATTGTTTTTCGACATTTTATAATTTTTTATATTATATTCTCATTCGATATATTTTTATTATATTTTTATTATACCATTTTGCGATATTTTATAATTTATTTTATCACAATATTTTTCGATATTTTAGAATTTATTTTATTTTATTATTTTATTTTATTATTTTTCCATAGCTTAGAATATATTTCATTATATTATTTTTCAGTATTTTAATATATATTTTCAAAATTATTTTTCATTACATTATAATTTATTTTATCATTCTTTTACTCTTTTCAATATTCTATTATTTTCTTTATTGTGTTCCTAAAGGATTCACACAATTCTGTTCAATAAATAAAACATGAATGGGTTAATACCTTATTAGGTCATTTGTAGGACTTCACAAACCCAAGATAATCCATTCCAAACAAATTGCTCCACATCGTTTTGCGATATTATGCCATAACATTAACAATAATATAATTTCTTCTGAATGTTTTTTTTTTTTGGAACCTTTACTAATTTATCAATTCATGCTCTTCCCGAAGGTCCGAAAAATCAATATTTAATTTTAATTACGGGCATCAAGACCATTTTAAAGACTTTTCTGGCATCTGCCATCGTTTAAATTTTTACTTTAAATTTAGTCATTACCGATATTAGAAGAGCAATTATATAGGTATAAAATATCGTGCGAGCTTCACAATTTGGAAATATGCTTATGGTACAATACAAAAACAATCATAATTATAATACTTTCAAATACGTGCTGTGGAAAGCTGTCTTCAAGCAAAACTCTAAAATTTCTCTCGTCACATATTTTTGTAGAGAATATAATTTGTTAAAAAAAATCTATAAATAAAAATCTATTAAGATTTCAATTTGTTAATAATCGTAATTTGTTAAAACCTTCACTTTATTAAAAATATCAAATTCTTAAAATTTACAATTTGCTAAAGATTTGAAATCTGTTAAAAAATCACTTTATTGAAAATTGCAATTTGTTAAAAATTTTAATTTACGAGATACGCTTAGTAAAAATTATTTATTTTTAAAACCTATCGAAGCAATCAAGAAAAAGAGTTCAGCAATTGCGTAGCTTAACGAAAAATAATATATATATATATATATATATATATATATATATATATATATATATATATATATATATATATATATATATATATATATATATATATATATATATATATATATATATATATATATATATATATATATATATATATATATATATATATATATATATATATATATATATATATATATATATATATATATATATATATATATATATATATATATATATATATATATATATATATATATATATATATATATATATATATATATATATATATATATATATATATATATATATATATATATATATATATATATATATATATATATATATATATATATATATATATATATATATATATATATATATATATATATATATATATATATATATATATATATATATATATATATATATATATATATATATATATATATATATATATATATATATATATATATATATATATATATATATATATATATATATATATATATATATATATATATATATATATATATATATATATATATATATATATATATATATATATATATATATATATATATATATATATATATATATATATATATATATATATATATATATATATATATATATATATATATATATATATATATATATATATATATATATATATATATATATATATATATATATATATATATATATATGAATATATATATAGATATATATATATATATATATATATATATATATATATATATATATATATATATATATATATATATATATATATATATATATATATATATATATATATATATATATATATATATATATATATATATATATATATATATATATAATATATATATATATATATATATATATATATATATATATATATATATATATATATATATATATATATATATATATATATATATTATATATATATATATATATATATATATATATATATATATATATATATATATATATATATATATATATATATATATATATATATATATATATATATATATATATATATATATATATATATATATATATATATATATATATATATATATATATATATATATATATATATATATATATATATATATATATATATATATATATATATATATATATATATATATATATATATATATATATATATATATATATATATATATATATATATATATATATATATATATATATATATATATATATATATATATATATATATATATATATATATATATATATATATATATATATATATATATATATATATATATATATATATATATATATATATATATATATATATATATATATATATATATATATATATATATATATATATATATATATATATATATATATATATATATATATATATATATATATATATATATATATATATATATATATATATATATATATATATATATATATATATATATATATATATATATATATATATATATATATATATATATATATATATATATATATATATATATATATATATATATATATATATATATATATATATATATATATATATATATATATATATATATATATATATATATATATATATATATATATATATATATATATATATATATATATATATATATATATATGTAAAAAATATATATATTCAATTATCTGTTGTTTATATTTTATTTTAGAAATTTATAAAATCAATTTCATAAATTCGTTTTATTCATAACATAAAATTGTCGACTTAATGAAATTGAGAATTTGTTTAATAAAATGTTTTAATTAATTGGACCTGATTTCTCTATCGTAAGAATTAAAAAAATTTATTATACTTATATTTCCCCAATCCTTTTACTTATCTTTCATTAAATTATACCCAGTTTGTTTTTGTTATCTTAGATAGACTATCTGATCTAATCTCGTATCAACAAAAGAAAGGGAAACAAATTAGAGAATATTATATATATTTTTCTTTAATTTGTATTTTCCTTTATATATGGGAGTAAATAATGAATATAACTTTCAAACTTCGAGGTCATTAGTGGCCGTTTCTAAAAGTAAATTACTCTGACTAAACCATAAAGGCTTATTTGCAATTTAATTTCACACGAAGGCCAACTATTAAATATTTAAACGTAAATTCTTTTTTGCAAAATATTCGTAATTTTTCTTACTAGAAAACCTAAAACAATATTATTTTTCGTATGAATTTTATTATAAAACAATTTTATCTTATCAGCAAATAAAAAGTACAAAACAATAGATACATGTTAGGAAACGAGTATCGTTTAGTTTGAAATGTATCTGTATAAATACTGTAGAATAATTCACAAAGCAAACATTTTCAGGTGCTTTCGGGTTTATGAATATCGAAAAAACTTTATTAAAAGTGAAAGAAATCTTTTCAGCGAAAAAAGCAAGTGTTTGTATTGATTGTAAAAGACTGCAATATAAATGTTCGAATTTCGAAAATAATTTTTCCTATGGATTTGCGCGTAATGATTGAAAATAATATTTTGGACTAATTTTAATCGCAAAATTTTATTTATTGACTCTTTTACGAATTCATAGAAGACGTATTTATTTAATTATATGATTTTTTTAAATCAGTCTATAAAGCCTTGTATTGTTTTGCCAGTCTTAACCACCTGCAAATACAAGTTGCCTTTAAATTCTTCTAATTATGAAATTCTATAATAAAAACTTTTAACTAACCACACCAGAAAATAATCAATTTAATTACCCTTTTTTGAAAATCATATACTCATATACTCTTAACTCGTTAAATTTATGTATATCCGTGTATAAATATTAAAATAGTTTTTAAAACAGTAATTAAATTTCGAATAAATTATTTACAAGCTATGCATCGGATTGAAAAACCCCATTAAGGATAGCTTATCACTGATGAATGGCTTGTCTACAAATTAAATTTGACCGGAGAATGACTATGATTTCGCGATTCGTAATTTAAATTTCGAAATTCGCGAAAAAAAAACACCAAACGAATTTCAAGAATAAAAAATAAATCTATTTTAGAAAACATATTTTATTTCACCATAATCAAATTGAATAAATAACATAACTGCTTTTTTAGTTAAAATTGATTAATTCTTAAAAAATATATTTATTATATTATATTAAATTCTTGAATATTTTGAATAAATTCATATTTATGGTAATTCAAGAATAATCATTAATTTTAAATTCGATTATAATCTTAATAAACAAAATTACAAATTTCAGTAATATTAGCACCGTTCTCAAGATGAATCGACGCAGATATCACTTGCAAAAAATTAACACATGCATTAAACGCTTTGCCTTGGAAACCAAATTCAGAACGTTTTTATCTGAAAATTTTTAATATGATTTGAAAAATAAATCGAAAACAAAAGAAAAACTACAAAAACTATGTAATTTCAGAATTTTTTCAATTATTTTCTCGTATCAATTATAAAAAGGTGATTTTGGAGAACTATATCATTATTAACTTCGTTTTTTTCCTATTAAAAATGTCATAATAAAAAAATTCCGTATTTAAGAATTTATGTATGAAACTTTTCAAAGAATTTCATATAGGTTTTAAATTTGTGTAAATATATCATGTAATGATATCGAACTATATATTTATATGTATGTACAATTAAAAGTTTGAATTAAGAATTTTCGAAAATTTATTTTGAAAAATTAACTTGAATAGATCTGAAGCTAAAGTCATGAATGCTAAAAAATCACCGAAAATTAAAATATACAAAACGAGTATATTTGAATTTATTTTTTTCTCTGTTAATTTATAAAATTAGTATTCAAATTATTCTAAGAAGTAATTTAACAAAAATGTAAAACTCGATTAGTTCCGTTTATACGTTTACACAAAGAATATATAATTATTTGTGAAATGTATAAAAGATAATCGCGTTAAGAAGTTTTTACAAGTGTTTTTTTAATAGTAACACTTTTTAAGATAAGCATCGTTGGAGATATTTTAAACAATGCTACCGTGGCGCTCACCATCTTGTATTGGTGGTTGTAATGGATGTTGCTGTTGCTGTTGTTGTTGATCCTGTTGATGCTGTGATTGCTGTTGCTGCTGTTGGGAATGATTTGATGTCGATGATCCAGCTCCAGCCGCCGCTGGTGTCCCTGTATGATGTCTCGAGGTATTCTTATTCAAATATGTTCGGACATTCTCTTCGGTGTAATCAATTATCCTTCGTTTCTTTTTTCTAGTATATTGTTGTTGCTTTAGATAAATTTTCAAAATACCCTTTACCGTTATAAAGGTCAAACCACCCAATAGTGTTCGATGTAAAGTATTCTCAATTGAGTCGAAAAATAAACGTCCAACAATTGAAGATATAGTCGGCAATAGTAGAGCACCACAAAAAATTCTTGTTGCTGAAACTGGGTCGGAAAGTGTCGGCGTTGCAGGATTCTGAATATTAGCCTCATCTTCTTCCTCATCACTAAATAACGAAATAACAAAAAGGAAATTTTTTTCTCGGCATTGTCACAAGCATTCGTTATTTTTATCGATTAAATGCAATCTTACGGATATGGTATTATTAAACTCATTAATGGGAATTTTCTGGCAACACTTCGTCGATTTCGTATTAAGCGAATAATAGCATCTTCCCAACGAATCATACGCCCTAGCACGAGACCGACTGGTATAGCCGGTAAGCCAATCAGCAATATCAAGGGATCACCATTTTCCATCAATGCTAATCCCTTTTTGTGACCCATAATCTGTATATAATTGTTGTAATTAATATTAAGCTGTAATTAAGCAAAATAAATTAAATCATAGCAAACTTGTAAAAATGTCACTGCTCCGTATGTGACAGCCGTCCAATAAAGAGAGCCAACAAATATACCCGCAGCCAGAAATGGACTTAAACGTTTTATCAGATTATCAAATGATTCGAGGAAATTAGCGAATTTTCCCATTTGTGGAAATACAATGATATATTCGGTTTGGCATTGCTGACAAGTGACAGCACGTAAAGCGTTACCCTTTTGCTTTTCATCGATCCAACGATAGAGACATCTCTGATGCACCCATTTCGTAGTGCCACGACATTTGCACGGTTGGACCCATGCAGCTAGTTTATTATCCTCATCGGTGGCAAAACATATCCAACATGTACGTTCTTCATCTTCATTACGATCGACGGATGCGGTTGTACTTGCCAGGGCAGCTGCTTGAGATGTGGAAGCTCGTTCAATTTCAGTTGAGGGAATATTTTGAAGAGTAGTAGAAGAGGCAATGGTCTCTTCAACGGGGAAGCCACACACTGAAGCATCACCGTTGGAGGCATCCGCTGCCGTGAGATGACTTAAAGAGTTTGAGGAATTTGAAAGTGGACTATTATCCACATTCATATTCACAATTTTCTTTTGTCAAAAATTTGTTCTTTCTAAAAAATATCCTTCTATATTCTATCCATAGCTATTGAATAAATACAAATTAATCACATCTGTTTTCAATGAAGTAAAAAAACTACAGCCTTGACACTTTCCTAAAATCTAATCCACCACACTTACTAACCACTTTTTACGGATTAGCATTTATTTTTACAACTGCAATGATCACGGATTCCACGAGATCAAGCTCTTACTTTGCTTAAACCAAACCGAAAATTTCCTCACTTACTGTTTTTCACTGCACTTGACAGAATTTTCAAATAATTACTTTAAATTTGGCACGAGTTTTGAATTTGTTTATATAGCTTCTGTAAGAGGAAGGCCTCATATATTCGTTCACAGACGGAGATTGCAAGGAGAAAAGTAGTTCAAATCGTGTTAAAAATTTTGCAAACTATACTCTGGATGACATTTAAGCTATTACACCACATTTGAAAATTCAGTGAGTTCAATTTGACTTTTCTTACGGTTATCATAGTTTAATTTCTTAACACCGTATTTTATTAATGAAACAGATGATCGCGTAAAAACAACCGTCTACCAGCCTATTGTTTGGTTCTTTGTCTAATAGTACTTTTACATCGACACAAAATCACGCATTTCGACTTCAAGTCCCAAATGCGAATAAAAACAGCAACAAAGCCGTACAGACTTTCATATCACACGTTCGGAAATCAGCTTTTTCCAAATGTACGCATAAAATTATGGCTCGAGGTGTCAAAAATATCAAACAAAATTTCAGAAACAGGCAAATAAATTACGCACAGAAATTCATAGAAGCATACTTTGATCCCGACAATAAATTTAAATGTAGAGAACTGCACGAAATGCCAGAACTGATAATTGCCACTAAATTCTCCATATAAAAAATTCCACAATTGCCTCTAAATTATGCGTATGCGTATGTCTCATGTTCAATACCCAATCGAAAAGCTTGGTTTTTTCATTGAAATTGGTGCGAATATTTCATAAATCTGCCTAGATTTTTTGATTTATCAGTTCCCATTTCTGATTCGAAGTTCGAACAAAATTCGTATATCTTCATCTAGTATGGCACAGCGGGATACATATTAAATTTAAATTATTGTGTTTAAAATCCAAGCCGACATTCTTGAATTTAAATTATATTTTGAGTGACTTGTAATCGTTTACCAAGTGGCAGTAGGTGAACGTTTGGTACTTCTCTTCACATTCCCTTACGATGCAATTCATATATTTAAATAATTACAAAGGGCAGCCGATATTGGAGATGTAAATATATTGGCCTCAAAGGACGTTGATACAGAGGTATTTTTAATTAAATTGTAAATATATTAAATTTCAGTTTTACTAATATCTAGAAAATTTTGGAAGTAAGGCCCAATTTAAATCCTGGTGAAGTAAATGAGTCGATTTACCAGAAGCCGTCAACCAGTCGGAAGCGGCAAAGAACCTCATCTCGGACGAAGGACTTTAACATTATGTTCCTTGACATTGAAGAGATGAAATTAGCTGTAGAAGATGAAATATTAAAAGAAAAGAAAGAACAATTTGTTAGCAAAAAGAAATATAATAGAAAAACAGAAAACAGTAATATTCCAAAAGATAAATAGAAATTTAAAAATACTAACTACCAAAAATATGTAAATGTAAATATAAACGTAAAAATATAAAAGAGAAATATAAAATATGTATGTAAGAAATGTTAAAATAATGTCATAGCATGTAATAAAATTTAAAAATATTGACATGGAATAAAAATAAAAATTAATTGCTGAAGTCTGTCTGCTGGAATCAGGATCACGAGATATCGAAAAGAAATGTCATGAAAATTGGCACAAATATTCTCTGCAGGTTTTATTTCCCGCAATTTATTGTAAGCAGGTTGGCATTGAAAATGGTTGAAATTTGATAGGAACCACGCTTACTTTTTATAGCTTATATGAATGCATGTACACACGAAGTTCACGAATTTGAAAACAAAGTTTTATCCGGGAACTGAACCACGAATACTAAATTATTTTGAAAAAATTAGGCATGATTCGCGTCTCTATTAGGATTACAGATGCATCCTATCGAAGTAGGATATTCAAACTTAACAATGTAACTTCACTTACTCCCAAGTGAAATGTTTCTTGCGAGCTGTTTAATCTCTAGCTGCTTCAAATAGAATTTTCGACTGGAAGCACTGATAAGCACTAACAATATTTATCGTTTACAACGATTTTTTATCTGCTGCTTATCTAGGAACGGTCAAACAGAGAAAAACATAAATGGGAAACGAAGTAACGCGTTCGTCTCGTTTTACATAACATTCCACTAACATTGCACAAAAATTTTACAGTTCAAGTCGATGAAACAGCGCTATGGTGGCGAGTAGAGGACATTTTTATCTAACAACAAATTACTCAGAATCGCGATTCAGCGACATTGCTATTTTTTGGTGTTTTTTATTAGTATTTTAGGGATGGGGATTTGGCTATATTTAAGCGAAAATTATAATCCGGGTGTTGGGATTTCATACATGAATTAGACAGCGATGACAAATATTTACGGCGAAGTACATTATTTTACAAGGATATGACTAAATTTTAATAAATTACATGTATGTTTTATAGCGGCGACGTATCTCCTTATCCCTAGCTTACACCAGAAACATAACCCGGCTCTTTTCCAGACATAGTCGCCGAAGATTATCGAAGTTATGAGAAGTATATTTTAAACATTCGTTTAGCAGATAAACGTACTTATATTGAAATAAGGTATACGAAAATGTGATGTTAAAAATGTGCGCAAAATATTCCACACTGACAGTTTTATCTATAAGTGCGGTGAACGTAATATCTTACGGAAATATTTGTATTGATCTTTTCACGAAGACAGAATTCATGTGAACGTGGGCAATTTGTTATGTAGAAAATTTGTTCACCGCAAATCATGGCGAACAAATTGCCACTGTGCCACTGTGGTATTAATTATGCTACTATCGAAAGTAATAAAAGGAATTAGCAGAAACTTAAAAACAAAAGTATATGTTCCACATTTTCGTTTCTATTACAAAGAGGATTTTTTTTGGAAATTCAATAGCGAAAATAAGAATATAAGTAGAATATAATATAAGTAAGAACATATTGTTTAAATGTAAAACATTAATTGCAGTGCGAGACATGTAAGCGATTTAGTTCAAAAATTCTAATGATGTTTGAAATCTGATGACATGGTAATGTAGCCGCAAAATTTTTATTTATATTGCATTGCTTCGTTAGGTAGGTTTTATCTAATGTCGTGTTATGTAACGTAATTTGTTTGAAGGAATATTTTAAAATATTAAAACTTGTTTTATTTAGCGCTTATGGAATTTTGTTAATTTTTTGAACAAAAATAATATAATAAACCAATATACATGAAACAATATAATAAAATAAGAGGAACGAGAAACATGTAGCAATTCCGGAAACGTAAATTGCAATAATATCTCACAAATTAGAATACTAGATCTTTTCCAATTAAATTAATATCCACTTTTAAATAATCCCGCTAATGTAATTTGAACAAACCACCCTAAAATGGCAGCCTGCAACAGAATTTGTTGCGGTTATTAGGATTTTAGGATCCAGTGTTTGGCGGTTTTCAGGATCTCATGAGATTAGTAATACAACAATTCAAATAAAATGCAGAGGGTAAATAATAAAAGGCTCAAATAATAATTTTTCGTTTCTGATAAAATTATTTTGATTAGTCCATCGATTCATTTTTTAAAAAAGTTTCACCTCAAAAGCGTACAACGCTTGAACCGGAATCTCCAATACGTACCAAACGTAAAGCCCGCGTAATTGTATCCAGTGATGAAGATGAAGTGGCGGATAGTCCTCAAAATGGAGAGACTTCGAACATGCAACAGAAAAAAAGGTCACGCCCTGAGGACAGTCATAAAGTTAAAACAAAGACTCCGTCTCCAAGGAAGGAATTGAAAAGGGTTAATCCCTTGGAAATATTTGACGTTAGTGCGAATCGTCTGGAGGTAAAAAAAATGCCAAAGCACAATGAAACTGAAGTAGAAATGGCAAATGCTGAAATCGATCAAAGCCTTTTACAAATTGATTTGAAGGAGCCTGCATTACGAGTTAAAACGCCGGATAAAAAGAAGAGTCCAGGGAAAGATCAGAAAACTCCTGAAAATCATAAAAAAGTTACAGCCGCTGTTAAGAGTGATAGAGAAAAGCCGAAGAAAGACGAGGTTACATCGCCACCTTCGAATAAAAAACCAAAACTGGAGGATATATGGAAAGAAGAAGCCAAGGAAGAAAGTCAATCGTTAAAATCGGAAAAAAATAAAAAGAACTGCAGTGAACATTTTAAAAAAGAACCGTCAGATTTGGAAAGCAGTAGGTGTTACTAATTGAGTAATCCTTGAAATTTTTTTATATACCAACAAATATTTGTCTAGGTGTCCTTTCGGATGAGGAACGTTATGAACGTAAACGTGCATCTGCAATGTTGTATCAAAAATATAAGAATCGACAAGCTGTAATTAATCCGGGCAGCAAAGAAGTGCCCAAGGTATTTAATTTTTCGAGTCGTTAGAGAGACCTAAACAACATTAATATTTCTTAAGGGCACACCCAACTGCTTGGCGGGACTGACGTTCCTTGTCACTGGTGTTCTGGAATCTTTAGAGCGTGACGAAGCAAGCTCAATTATTAAAGAGTATGGTGGCAAAATGATGACCGTTGTAGGGAAACGCTTAAATTATTTAATTGCTGGAGAAGAATCGGGTCCAAAGAAGTTGGCTCAGGCTGAGCAATTTAATATTCCAATTTTAAGCGAGGATGGACTTTTTGATTTAATACGTGAGAAATCGGGATTGCCATCAACAAAATCACCACAAAAAATTAAAAAAGAAAGCCATGAAAAACCTAGCACAAGTAAACGAATTAAGAAAGAAAGTCATGGAGAAGGGAATGACGGCAGTCCAAAGAAAGAAACTCCATCAACAGAAAATACGAAAATAGTAAAGAAAGAGAAAATGTCTCCTCTTAAATCGAAACAATCTGATATCTCAGAATCAAAGTCCATTGTAAAAGACGAGAAGGGTTCTTCTTATAAATCTACACAATTCGAAGCTCCAGAACCAAAGGTCGTCAAAGAAGATACATTGGCATTGGTCGATAAATATAAGCCTACCTCAGTGAAGGATATTATAGGACAACAGGGTGCTGCCAGTTCTGTAGCTAAGTTAGAAGCTTTGTTTGTTACTGAGAATGACTTACTATATTGATAATTTTTAGGCTAACAAATTGGCTCTCGAAATGGTACACTAACCACGATGGAAAGAAAAAGTTACAAAAACCAAATCCGTGGGCGAAGAATGATGATGGTAGTTTTTATAAAGCAGCTTTACTTTCTGGACCACCAGGCGTTGGTTAGATTGGTTGATTTCATGAACTCTTAGCAGGTTAAAATACTTTTATACATATCAAATTTTTAGGAAAGACAACCACCGCTACTCTCGTCTGCCAAGACTTAGGATTTGATGCGGTCGAGTTTAATGCTTCGGACACACGCAGTAAACGATTGTTGAAAGAAGAAGTAGCGGAACTGTTGTCGAATAAGTCTCTTTATGGTTTTTGTCACGGTAATACGCAAGCGGTAACTAAAAAACATGTACTCTTAATGGATGAAGTTGATGGTATGGCTGGTAATGAGGATCGCGGAGGAATTCAAGAGCTCATTGGTCTTATAAAGGATTCTTCAGTGCCCATAATTTGCATGTGCAATGATCGCAATCATCCGAAAATGCGATCACTAGTAAATTATTGCTACGATTTGCGTTTCAACAAGCCACGCATTGAACAAATAAAGGCCCGAATATTAAGTATTTGTTTTAAGGAGAAAATTAAAATAGACCCAGCAAAAATCGAGGAGATCATTGCTGCTACGAACAATGATATACGTCAAAGCATCAATTACATTTCTTTGCTCAGTGCTGATAAAAATCTAGATAATAAATCGGACAAAATAGAAAACCAAGGAAAAACTGCGAAAAAGAATTTAAAAATTGTGAGTTATTTATTTCGAACTTAAGACAATATAAATTTGATTTATCGTAAATCTTATTTTCTAAGGGTCCCTGGGAGGCTGTACGCAAAGTGTTCTCTCCAGAAGAACACAAGAACATGACCTTCCAAGATAAAATAGATTTATTTTTTCACGATTATAGTTTGGCGCCATTGTTTGTACAACAAAATTATCTACTAGTTTCGCCGGTGGGACCGAAGTAAATATATTGTATCTACTTTCCTTGTATCAGCGTTAAACCCCATCAAAAATTATTTCTAGGTCAGAGCTTCTACAAAGAATTGCTGATACCGCAGATGCTCTTAGTCTTGGCGATTTAGTCGACAAACGCATACGATCCGATTCCGCTTGGTCCTTGCTTCCAACATTCGCTGCATTTAGTTCAGTAATGCCTGGCGAATTTATGGCTGGTTATTTTACGAAACAAATTAACTTCCCGGGTTGGTTGGGCAAAAATTCGCGATCTACTAAACGTAGCCATCTTGCTCAGGAATTGCATGATCACACACGCGTACGAACTTCAGCTTCGCGACTTTCTATACGCTTGGATTACGCACCGTTCCTTCTAGACAAAATAATACGACCTCTTAAAGAAAAAGGAATGGAAGGAATAGCAGAATCCTTGGTTGTTATAAAGGAATATCATTTATTGCGAGATGATTTAGATACTTTGGTGGAGCTAACCACTTGGCCCGGAAAAAAGAATCCTATGGAATTAATAGATGGGCGCGTTAAGGCCGCTCTTACGCGCACATATAATAAAGAAGTATTGGCTTATACATATTCAGCTATGGCAAATATTAAAAAGAAGAAAATAGAGACCTTGGAAGCAGAAGCTGAATTGATGATGGGTGAAGGTGAAGAGGAAAAGATTATTGTATCCGAAGATGAAGAAAAGGAAGAAGACAACTTGGAAAATGATGGATTAATTAAGGTAAACATTTTTTTGTGTTTGTTTAAAGACGATGGATAGAGTAATTTTAATATTACTATATTTTCAGGCAAAGAAGAAAGCCGCAAATGCTTCAAAAGCAACAACACCAAAAACAGCGGGAACTAAAAAGAGCACTACTAAAACTAAGACTTCAACTAAAACAAAAAATTGAATGAATAATTTCATCTACATTTTTGCTCATCTTGCATGCATACTTTATTCGCTTTTTCACATTCATGTAATGAATACTCATCATAGTACGATACATTTTTAAAAATTTCCTTAATAATTAACTTATCAACTTTTATTTCTTATGTCGCCGAGACTGTCGGTTGTCAACTTAATATTAACAGCAGCTAAAGCTTCTTGTATCCACTGTGGTACGGGTTCATTAATAAAGTACTGGGACATAAATGTTCGCACGAATTCCGGAAACTCACCACGCTCTATGGCCTCACGCATTTCATTCATTAAACGTAATTGAAACGCTATGTTGTGTACGCTTAAAAGACTACAAGATACTGGCTCATGTGTGATGTGATGCAGGTATGATCGGGTATACAGTTTGCAAGTGCTACACGTACATTTCTCATCGATGGGACGCATATCTTTTCCATATTCGCTTTTCTTCAAATTCAATTGACCGCTATATACTAGAGCACAACCAAAACGAGCAGTGCGCGTGGGAAAAACACAATCGAACATATCGATGCCCAAAGCGACGCAGACAACTAAATCTGCTGCAAACCCAACTCCCATAAGATAACGAGGCTTATCTTTCGGCAATAAATCAGTACAAGTATGGACCGTGCGCCAGAATTCATGTTTACTTTCACCACCGCTTAGCCCACCTACTGCAAATCCTCGGACAGGTCGTTTTAGCAAAGCTTCCACACATTCACGCCGTAGGTCTGGATCTAAACCACCTTGTACTATAGGAAATATACTTTGTTCATCGTCGCATTGGTGTGCTTCTATGCAGCGATCTACCCATCGTATTGTACGACGCATGGCTTCGACAACGCGTTCCCCTTGCGTTGTAGTTTTCACCACATCGTCAAGTTGCATCATGATGTCAGCACCAATTGCGTTCTGTATTTGTATGGAATGCTCGGGAGTCAGCATACAGTCCGTATTGTCGAAAGGTGAACGAAACTTAACGCCCTTCTCATCAATTTCTGCTAGCTGCAACAGCGAAACCATTTGAAATCCTCCTGAATCCGTAAGTATCGACCGTGGCCATCCCATGAACTTATGTAGGCCGCCAGCCTTCTTCAAAACCTCCGTGCCGGGTCGCATTCCTAGGTGATATGTATTTCCCAAAAGGATCTGACAGTTCAAATCAATCAACTGATCTGGAAGAACACCCTTGACCGTACCCTGTTGATAATCCGTTTTTAAAACGTTCTTTCGAAAATGTGTGTGTGCGTGAACTTACTTGAGTACCCACTGGCATAAAAACTGGGGTGTTGACATCGCTATGCCGTAAGGACAGAACACCCGCACGAGCTTTGGTTACGGAACATTCAGCTATAATCTTATAAGTTAATGGAGGAACTTTTGGCGGGATCTTGGAACTCATTATTTGTAAAGAAATACCTTTGTTATTCTACACGTTCATATTAAAAGCCATCTGGTTGTTGTCAAAATTAACAGGGTTGTTTGCAATTTTATATAAAATTTGGTCACATGATGAAAATAGTATGAAAGTTTCTACAAAACTGTTTTTCATTACAAATCCAAAGAGAATAGTGAGTTTTATTCATAAAGCAATCGGAAGTAGAATATTGCGAAGATTACAAACTGCACCAAATTTATTACGGTGAGGACCTTCACGCGAGTTTCCTTTTATACCAGAGATCAATCGAAATTCGGTTTCTCGTTTATTGTAGTGAAATAAATTCCAGCTATATTAATCTTCGGCTTCTATTTACCTAACCCATAATATTTTATTTATAATATGGTTACAATAAAAAATAATAATTTTTCATTCAGTGAACTCGCACAAATTGTCCATGGATTTTCAAGTACGGTTTCGCTTAGAATCTGTGCCTATACCTCTCTGTACCTCTATTAATTCCTTTGACTGAAGTGGATCTCATCTACTGCATGGACTGCGACCAATATCGCAAGACTATCTATTAACAATTGTATGCTAAAACAGATGGGAAATCCCTGACAATTTCGATCGCGTTAATATGTGCGAAAATGTACAGGTTCTAATGGAATTTGAGAAAAATATAAAACATCGGCCCTACCTCTGTCTTTTGCTTTTTTAAAAAATAGCGAAATTTTCAAATTTTGTCATGGTTATTCGTCATAATCTTCTTTCCTCTTGGAGTTGAAATCAGGCATACGGGATTACACAAACAAATTCGCCGTTTCCTTCTCTGCAAGGGCTTTAAAAAATGCTGAACTCAGATATCGCCGCGACCAAGACCGCGAGAGATTTCCTATCTGTTTATTACATTACTCCTAGAGAATAATCTTTTACAATAGTTTTGTTGTACTTTTCCAAGCTGTTGAAGAAATTTCTACACGAAGAACTGTCAAATGCAGTTAAAAGTTAAAATGGCGTTGTGGCGGTTGGGTGTGTGTCGATTTACGCACGGAAGAAAATAATGAAAAATTTAATGGATTTTTAAGGAAAAAACATAAATCTTAAGGAGTGAAAAAGAATTTTAGTGAAAATCAAATTGTTAAAAATTTAAGCTATACTCTGAAGAACAATTGTTGATGAAATGCATATGATAATATATCAGTTCAAGTGAATTACATGAAAAAATCATTACTGCAAAAAAAAACTACAGAAGAAAGAAGCATAATCTAGGAGAATTTCAGCACGCGTTCGGAAAAGGAAGGGTGTAGGAAATTCGAAAATTGGAGGAAGAATAAGATTTTGGAACTACAAAAGTATATAATTATGCCTATATACCGTTAGAAACTTTGTGCTTAATGTTGTTCCGTGAGTGTATCGTTATTCAGTAATGAATGAAATAAATTTAACAGATTCCAAAATATAAGACGATCGGATCTATACAAACCTATATGAATGTATATCAAATGTAAAATCTTTGACAATGTTCAATTGAAAAAAAAAGCAAACAAGATATCCGAGTAGAGAAGCCCCAAGAAAACACCCATTTTTTTTCTTTAGACGCGTATCTATTGAGTGGCATACGCGAGCAACCACCCACTTATGAAGGGCGTAAGGACATCTGAGTAGTCATAACGAGAAGAATGAACGCATGGTAAGTAACGACGATTTCTTAAAACCACCCGATGGGCTTACTCTTGCCAATGTTTTTGTAGCAAAAAAAAAAAAAACGGATAACTTTTACGTCGTTTCGTTCGTTAGAAAAATCTCCCGATCACAAGTGGGTTAAATTGAGGTCATTGCATTTACTCATTTCTTCCTTTTCTGACGTTGGCGTTGGCGAAGAATGAATTGTCGATTTTCCGATTTCATGCAATTCATTCATTTCAATACGATACGATGTTACTGTAGATGTTCTTGTTGTTGTTTTTGCTGTTTCAGTTTGTTTTTGTTATGTTTCAGTGTTGTTAACTACTCGATTTTCATTGAAAATCTCTTTTCGCAATTTTCATACATTTTCCTATTCATCGTTTTATTATCGTGTAAGTGTTGGTTGATAGTGACCCATTTTGTACGAACCACGCTGATTTATTGTTTTTGTTGAATTAATCAAAAGAATATTTTTTAACATTTTCTTCTTAGGATTTGTTGATGATATGCTTTATGATTCCGGAGCTTTTGAAGAAGCGCTTCAAGGAGCAAAATGGAATGTGAAGGTTCATAAAAATTTCATTATAAATTCATGGTCATTGCTTTATCCTTAAATTGTTTTATCAAAAATATTTGAAATGATAAATTTGTATAAATTTTTAACCTTTAAAAACGATAATTTAATATTTTTAGTTAAGTTATTTTATTCTCGTAAAGACAACGTATTTACATAAATAACAAAAAATAAATCAACTATATTTACTCGAATGTAAAATCTCTGCTAAATTGTCTCTGCGGAATGACTTAAGCTCAGACTTAACACGACTTATACCAACTTACCCGACTTAACATTTTATCCATTTTCAATTCCAAACAGTTTATGACGTCGGAGATAACTCGCGGCAAATTTAATGAGGATAGATAGCGTCATTTGTTTTTCTGTAATTATGTCTGGTTTTCACAGCCAGATAAATGGAAACACGGAAATGCATAAAATGATTCAGATGTTTCCAAGTCAGAATATTTATACTTTTCTATACCGGTCAGGTACCCTTGAATTATTTACTAATGGAGGAGCAACGTGAATACTCCCGTGTCCATACGGGTGTAGGACACTCGTATAAGCAGGAATTATTTATTAAATTAAAATCGACCATCGAATTTTGAAAATATCGTTAGGAATTAATTATATAAGAGCATGATAAAGAGGGAGAGCAGAACAGGGGAGACAGAGAGATAGAGAGAGAGGACTTCTTCCGTTAAATCAAATTTCTAGTTTTTATATGAGTTTATTGGATGGTATTAATTTAGGAGATCTTAAAGTTGTGGGTGAATGTTTGAATTTCTTTTCAATTCATTGTTTTGGTGATGCGACGTTATGTCAAACAACCTAAGATCAACTCCGCTTACGATTGACGTTACGTCAAAAAAGTAGAAACAAATAACACATTCAAAGTATTTCTAAAATTCGGACCAAAACTACCAAAAATGTTGTGGAATTGATTGCTAAACAATATAACCAAGGTGACCAATAGGTCCGCTCAATGGTGAAATTTAATTATTATGATAAATAGAATAAAAAACTAATCTTATATCTGCTTGAGAGGCTAAGAAATTATCCAAATATTTACGGTCTTATTTACAATGGAATGAAGGCGTGGCGATGGTCTGATTACCCCGCCCCCCTACTTGTAATCTCAAATAAACTATTATGACAAAGAATATTTGTGTATAATTGATGACATGTTGAGACCACTTTTCGTTCGGCGAGTGAGGAATTTATTAATTTGATTTTTCCATACATTGAATTTTGGATGTAGGTGCATCTAAAGATTATACACGCATTATTATAATTTATTCAATTTTATTATAATACTTTTTATATTTTGTTCAATTTCTGAGAATTATGGGCACAAATGAATTTCAATCTTTTAAGTGCTTGAGGTTTGGAAATATGTATTCCATAATGATGCATTAATTAATTTCATTATTTCATTTACTTGAAAGGAAAAAATGTTTTTGTTGTTGTTCTTTTTGGATGACGTTGAATTATCTTTGAAATAATGTCAACATAACGGCTCGAGATGTTAAGCGAAAAAAAGTGGCAACTCGTTGAGTAAATGTCGAGACTGATAAGATTATTCTGTAGCATATTGCTGTAACTGCTTTTACTTCTAACATAATTATATTGATATTTTTTATGGTACAGATTTTGCTCTCATGCTATTCAGTAGCCTTCTCTATTTGATTCCTGCCCTTGTGACAAAGGAAGAAGAAAAAAATCTTATCAATACTGAAAGACTGTTGGCATTTGTTTTAGTGTTCTCCTTCGTAGTTATTTCTTTTATTATAGTTTAGTAAATGCAAGTAATTCGATAATTTCCTGCAAGCTTCGGTAGAAAGCTTCGGTTTATTAAAAGGATGTGCTGCAATCAATGTGGCAAACATTCAGCATCGTGAGATTGAGGCGATGCAGGCAATCGTTGTTTGAGATATGGGGTTAATTTCTGTAGTAAAGAGGCGATAGAGGTTATAGGAGTAACAAATATAAGTGAAAATTGTAAAACTTTTAAAGGATTAAAGTCTTAGGATGGCGGGTCTGAAGGGTTTTTCCAGGATTGGTAGAAGACCTTTTATTAATAAAAAAATAGCAAAGTTTTTTTTATAAAAATCTAGCCGGCTTTGTTTTTCTACATTTATTTTATAATTTGTGATTCGGCATTAATTTAGACAAAAAAAAATTCGTCGACTATTTGTCTAGATTTATAAAGGGTGAAAAAAGCAGATAGTCTTGTTTTTTTAATAAAGGCTCTCATGGATGTTGTCACTATTTATGAATAGTAATTTTAGTTATTTAAATTATTTGAAACCATTTCTTGAATATCAATCATTTGCATGCGATCGATCTATTGATTTAGAGTTTGCTTGATTTTGAGCTTTCGTTTACTTCGACGATGATTGGTAGTTTTCTTCTCTGATGGTTATTTTAGTTAACCCCATCAACAAGTTTTGAATATCGTATTTTCAATATCGATTAGAAATAGCAAAATATATTAAATTTTTTTTTTAAATCTTCTGAAAATCAATTATCTTTATTATCGTATACGTAAATCATAAATTTTCTGACAAAGACAAATCTCATTAATTCTTTGATGATTTGTATATTGAGTCGATTACTTACGGACATAGTCTTGATTATCGAAAATGAAACGAATCACTATTATATCCTGAGAAATATCTATATCATAAATAGATCCTTTGGTATGTTATGTTATAGCACATCTAAATATAAAAACTAAGGATTCATAATTGCGTTATTGATTTCTTTTTTATTCTAACTTTTGTAATATTATTATCTTTATTTACTTTATTTACTTTATAAATAATTTCTATAATAGAACCGTATGAAAATCGTTTTACACAATATCAATTTATTACTGCTTTATATTTTAATAAACATGAACGTTATTTAAGTCAAGTGGAAAATGATGAATCATTAGAACGGATATATGAGTGTTCGTAGAAGGTTGTAAGTGCTCGTCGCCTGAATGCATAGTTACATAAGTTATTTTGTAATAATTTGCGTCATAAGCGTATCGCACAACCTTGCGACAAATTGATTCAAATCCTAGCACACACAAATTCTGATTCCACTTCATTCATTAATTCATTCAATATATGAACGTTTTAGAAGTATTTTCTTTTGTTATTATAATATAATTTATATAATATAATAATTTATTTTCTGTGTTTTCCAATTTAATTTGTTAGCATTAAAATTTTTTTCATTTATAGTAATTTTCTGTATAAAATAATAATATATTGTGCGCAACGAGTTGATCTCACCGGATATAGAGCATACAGAGTTATGATCAGGCTTCTCTGCATTCGTACCCATTGTAGAGTGTGAAACGGTTTTTTGCTCATAATTCCTGATGATTCTGCATGTTGTTTTTATGTCTGAGATGAATTTTCATCGAGTAAGTTTTCTCTTGCATCATCTTTGAATTTTTCCAGGGTGTCGAAATGCTCTTTAACCATGAGGCCAAATTGTTTTTCATATGGTCGAGGCCACAATCTTAAAACATCGAAACCGACCTCTTCACATGTTGTTTCTTGTTGCAGATACCGAAAATTATAGGATGCACTTCACGTACGAATTTATTTTGAATATAATAATGCAATATAAATCGCCGAAAAACCTTTTCTCTCATACGGAATCCGACACGTTTGAATCGATGTAAAAAGTGTTTTTTATATATTTGACATGCCAACGGATCGACGTTCAAGATGTTGTTAAAAAATCTATTAAATCTATTAAAAAATATATTAAGCTATTTTAGAACTGCCAGATGTGCAAATAAAAATATACGATTTATGAGAATTATGAGAATTTATGATAATTTTTTATAATCTTAGTATTTATTGAATTAAATATAGTATTATCTTAATGAAGTATAAGGGAAACTGTTTTGTTCTATTATATGAATCAGAAGTCAATCATTTAGTTTATTAAGGCTTCAGCTGTTTCGTTTCTATCTTAGTCATAGAGTCAGCTAATCAAGTAATCTATTAATTAGTACTAGTATATTTTATTGATGTCTTCCTATCAGTAGGCGGTCATTGGTCGCTTTTATATTATATATTTTTTATATATTTTATTTTATTATATATTCCTCTTTTATTACATACTTATTCCATGTTCGTTTTCACACGATTTCGCTTTAGTTTAAACCTCACCACATGTTAGAATCCTTCACTAATAGTTCAAGTGTTATCAGTACTTGTGATTAATGGCATTGATATGATTACAGAGAAATTTTAGAGTTTTATAAACTTTTTTTCAAAAAGTTTGAAATTGTTTTTTGTTATTATTTATGATTTTATTTATGATTTTTATACCCTGCACATTTGCGTCATTTTCCCTGCGTCATTTTCCGTTTGTGACAAATTAAAGGAGGTGTGGCTGGTGTGGCAAGGTATATATATTCTAGCACAGAGTAATTCTCTGATCTGCTTTACTGCTTTAAAAAATTAAAAAAAAATTAATTCAAATTTAAATTCCGTTTACTTTACTAATTATACCATTCGTGTAAACAAATATTTTCATAAATTTTTTTCATTAGTTTCCTCAATTTGATAAATATTACAAAATAACAAAACATAACAAAATTAAGATAACAAAATTCTCAATTAAAATTACTTCGAATCTCGCAACGAGATTGAATGAATACATTGGTGGCAATCGTAATTATTTGGCACGACTACCTTCTTTTTTTCCTAAATTGATTTTGTTTAGAAAATATTGAAGTAAACTTGAGAATTTTTTAAGAAAACTTAACAATTTCAAATGGGAAAATGATTGCTCTTTCCGTTGGTAATGCGTGGGTTACAATCAATCAGACTCGTTTTCTTCATAGCTATTTCCTAATAGCGTTTATTTATATACAGAATGTTCTTCGTAAGATCAAACCAAACAACGAAATATATGCGCCTTCGATGAATATAAGGAATAAATTACATGCGACATACTTTTACGCCATTAAGTTTCATGGGATAATTTTCGAAATACTAAAAGAACGTAACAGTATTCAGAAAATTGCACACCCTGTGAGGATATGTTCAAAATAGTTTTTCGTAATATGCATTCTTGTTGGAAAAATCGCATGAGGTCGCAGCAGACGCATCTTACGGTTTTCTGTGTTTTATCGTCAGATGATATAGAAATTTTTTATAAAAAAACAATCCGTAGATATAGAGTTTTTTGAGAGCCTCTCAAACGGTGAGGAAATGTGGATTCCCCTTTAATACAATTGTTTGTCGTCACATTTCAAGCAATTGATTTTTATACGCATTACGCAAGCTTAGAACTCTGTGTATTTTGTTGAAGAGCCTACGACGGGTACTCTCAATTGTATTTTGTTTGAATAACAATTATCGAAACGTTTGTATTAAATCAGTTGATGATACAGTTTTTTGAAACTCGCTTTGGATTTTTGTATAGATATATCCTTAATTGAATTCTGGTTTATTTCTTATGGTATAATTTAGTATTAAGAATATAAATAACAAAACATCCTTACAATTGATCTAAACTTTAATTTATATCAAGATAATTATATTCATCCATTATCATTACTCTCAAAACTTATTTGAATTCGAGTACTTTTTGAAATATTTCTGCAATACTAAAAGTATTAAATTTTGATAAAAATTAAATAACTTTTTTTGGAAATTTGTAATTTTAAAATAACTTTTGGCAATGCACGAGTCTGTTACACCAATTCCCTCTAAAAATGTTTCTTATAGCTTTAGAGATATCATGTGGTTAGTAAAAAATCTTTATTGCTTTCTTTGATGTTGGCCAATGCTTGAATTAAGATCCAGTTAGTTTCGACCAGTTTGCTTTTTTTATTACTTCATCTATTGCATCATAAACAGATCTGTCTGCTCCCTTTTTCGCCTCACAGCATGTGTTGTTGGCGTTGTTAGAGCTTGTGCTGCTGTTGTTGTTTGTATTATTTATTCACGCTATTCCTCCTTTCTTTTAGTTATATTTTATTTCTTAAAAAAGAGATTTACTCTTGATTTAGTCTTTATACATTTTGCACTCTGGTTCTTTTTTATTACTTTCAGAAAACCGATTTTATGCTTTATTTATTTTTGGCTTTTGTTTATTTAAGCATTGTCGTTTTTTTATGATCGTTCTTTTTAAAATGAAGAGAAAAAAAGACAGACAAGTTGTGTTGTCGATATAGCAAAATACGCATCCACACACACAGCACGCAGAGTCAGAGCAATACTAGCTAGCAGAATTTTAATGGCTCGCAATAGCGTGGGTGGTTTAAACATACTATTCGATGTTTTATTTATGATTATTAAAATAAGATTGACTGTTTTTTTTATAAAATAAATGAATAAATTTCAGTTGGTTGAATAATGAATGAACACCTACTTCTTGCAGTTTGTCTTGTTTGGGATTTAGGTAACAAATTAATGATAGTAATTGATAAAGAAGTTATTTCAAGGCGTATAATTTTGATATTTTTCATGGCTAAAATTTTTATCAAGAAAGTTATTTCTTTTAAACGGGATAGATCGTAAGAAACAAAGTTGGGCATTGCCTTCTTATATAAATCGACGTATATACAAACATTATATAAACTGCAGTCTTAATTTCCACACTTTATTCTTTGAATTTCTTAGTTTTTTTGTCCTAATACTGAAATCGTTCTTCTTTCTTTTTTATTTGATACCCTTTTATCGCCGACATTTTTATACAAAGAGAAAACACTATATACATTTATTTAAACCTGTTAAGCTTCTTCGTTGTAACGATGAAATATCTTCTCTTAAATGGACTATTGTTTCGTAATTGTTTTCTTCATTGAAATGAACGCATTCCTTTTGTACTCGAATTCGCCACTTAATTCATCCATTCATCCATCTATCTCATCCGTTCGTCCAAGCATCAATTTATCCATCCATTCAATAATTACTCGCTCTCTTTTATGGCATATATTCCGTCATCGTCGTTTTCTGATAAGAAAGAATATGCACTTTACTTGGTGATTATTTTATTATGGCATGATGGAATGATCTCTTCTATATATGCATGTGTTCAGCTCTTTCATTCGACTACATCACTTCTTCTGCCTTTTCTCATCATCACTTTATCGCCTCTTGTCGTCTGTCGATCTAGTTTGTGTGTGTGTGTTCCTATGAGGAATCTTGCATGAGAAAACACAATATGTTGCGTTCTTCTGATGGCTGGATGTCGTTGCAAGAATTATAATTTTTCTCGTTTTGGCTCTTTTATTTGGTTTACTCCATTGGGACGGGAATCACGTGATGATCATAATTTTTATTTCATCTTTGATATTGTTGTTAATAAACATTAATGTCCTTGGTTAATCATTATTAGTATAATGGCGCATGTGCCGTTAGTTGGTGCGGTAAAGTAAGTAGAAGCGTTTCATTTATGACATTATACGATGTGGATAAAATCCTTCGTAAAGTATTAAATCTTGGTAATGGGAAGGAGAGTTGGGGGGGGGAGGCGGGTATTGAAATGTAAGTAGTATTGTGGGAGACAGTGTGGAATGAAATTCGGGTTTTTGCGATCCATATTTTGTGTGAGTCAATTCGGTTTTCGGGTTATCATCCGATCTGTAAACTCAGATTTAGAACGAAAAGCGGATTCTTGCCTCTGAGGGAAATGTATACTCGTATATATATTTGGACGGACTTATATCTTGAGTCGATTGAGAATTGTTCGTTCATCTTGAGAGGTCGTCTGCAAGAACACAAAGGGTGCTTTCTTCATTAGGTTTCACGTGAGTATTATTCATGATTAGAAGATTTACGGTACTAAAAATGGGTTATTAATTAATATTGTATTTCCTAAGTGGGCTTGATACGCCCATTGTTGACATCAATCATATTTTTTTAGAGAACGGCTATGAAATTAGACACAAATTTTTTCTCTTAACGAAGTTATTTTATATCGAAAATGGCAAAACTCAACCTACTATCACGGTTTTCCTTATTTATTTAATTAAAAAAAAAGACACTGCGGATGTAGGGTATAAAAGCTTCGGTTAGGCCTAAAGTAATACTCTTACTTATTTTTTTCTTTATTTTTTCTTTCGACACATTTTATATGGATTTACTTCTCTAAAACAAAGGATAAGTCTTGAATATATTTATTGTTTACCCTTGAAACAAAACTGTAAATATTCATATTAATAAAAATTCTTATAATTTCTCATATTTCTTAATTTTTCAGAATATTTCCAACGGAAATCAACAATCAGCGATGACGATTTTTCAACATGATTTTTTGCAACACAGCAAATTTATGAAAATTATTCAGTCAATGAAATTCAAATGAGAGAAAAAGAGAGAAAGATGTAAAAGAACGCTCGGTTTTATAAATCCTGATTTCATTTTAATTTAAGCCTACTTAAAGTCAACAAAAAGAATTTTAACGTTTGACCACACCACGATTGTATTAAATATCTTTCCAAAAAAATTAATTTGTCCACAAATAAATTAATTGTATATTTCATGTTTGCAAACAATATAAAATTAATAAATAATATAATCATAAATTAAAAGTAAATAATAAACAATATATAAAAAGAAGAAAAAATAAATAAAAAATAATAAATAATAAATAAATAATAAATAATAAATAACAAATTAAAAAAATGACAAGAATTATAAAAAATAATTAAATAAAAATTAATAATTGAAACTAATTAGAAGCGGTGCAATATATATCATTAGTTCATAATATAAAAAAGTTCAACGACAATGACGACGATTCATTAAAGTTTACGGAAACTTCTTCCATAATTAAAATCATCTACTTCGTCAAAAGGAATAAGTAAAAAAAAACAAGCAAAGAAAAAAGAAAAAATCATAACTCAGAATTCTTATAACAATAATTATATACGTAGTCTTCTGTAACAATTACTCGAACACAATTAAAAGGAAAGACGCATTTACGAGAGTATGCTTTAGTTAGTGTACGATTTTTAATCGAATACAGAGTAACGGTATCGAAACAGCATTTAAAATTATTCTCTATAAAATGTCTTTGGCCGACATGGGTTCAGCGACTCGTGGCGTTTCAACTGGTCCTTACGGTGGGCGTGGTGGAGGTAGCGGTGGTGGAGGTGGCGGCGGCGGTGGTGGTGTTGGCGTTGGCGGTGGTGGCGGTAGTAGCGGTGTTGGCATTTGCGGAGGCGGTATAGAAACGGTTGGTGCTTGCGTTCCGGGGGGACGTATGACTCATTCCTTAAGCACACCATCTGGAGTTGATGGTACGCCATCGACACCGCGTCATCGTGGTGGGAAAAAGCTGACAGTTCGAATACAAATGCTGGATGATTCCGTGACGATGTTTCAAGTGCAGGTGAGTTGAATAAATTATTTTTACTCATTATTCTTATTGAAAGTTCATCCGACATTTAAATGATTGTAATGATATTTTTAAAACTTTGAATCCAAAACAAAATTTTCGAGAAAATTTCCAAAAATCCAAAAATCTAATCAACCAAACCATCCAATCAAAAAATCCAAAAGTTGCTACAATAAACAGGTAATTGTTTCGTAAACAGGAAACGCGAATTTTTGTTTTAGAAACGAGATTAATACGATTTTTGAGTTAAGTTTAAGGCTCAATTTTTTAAGTATTAATTTTGAAACGTTTATTTTTCGCAAAAGTTTTCATAATGCAATTTGAAATTACCATAATGCAATTTTCAAATTATTCATAATGCAATTTTGAATTAACGAATTCGTTATATTTTTATTCCAAAAAATCCTTAAGAATTTTTGAAAAAATTATTCAAATCGAAAAAAATCAGTGTCTCCCGACGAAGTCCTTTTTAAATCAATTCGAAACAGATAAACGGAAAATATGTTTTTCGAGAGATAATCCTTGCTCCCGAAAGACACTTGACGTTGTCATGATTCTGATTTATTCAATTCAAAATTCTGAAATTCTGATTTATTCAACTTCTTCGGGGAAAATTCTTAAACTATCAAAAACCGATCTCCTTAAAGAGAATATTTGAAGGCTTGTGACTCTAAAATCTCGTCAGTTTTAACAATCAATCAAATCAAATTAATTAAAAAATATCGCTTTTACAAAGTCATCTTAATATATAATAAGAAATTGTTTTCGCAACCGTCCGTACTGAAATATCCTAAGGGTTTTCTAAATAAAAATAGAAAAATGTCCGGCTTGAAATGGACTGAGATTTCAGGAAGTATGCAATAATTTGTTAGCCTATAATAATTGCATGTATCCTGGTAAAAACCTTATTGTATTTGATTATTATTTCAAATGGAATTTAGTTCAAAAAGAGAAAGACAGAAATTGCTTTTAGCTGGATTTAAGAATGATAGTTTCAGGTTAAGAATTCTTACGTGAAAGAGCTCTGAAACTTTTACCAAGTCCTTACAAAATTCTACTGAAAAGTTCTTTACTTTCTTATATGTGTCAGTGTGTGTGTGTGTTTGTTTGAGTGTGTATATGTCCATTGCATTAGTTGGTGACTGTTTGTGGTTGTATAAGTATCTGCATCTGTAAATCTGTGCAATGTACGATGACGATTCACACACACACACGCATAAACTAGTTACGTTTGTAGAAGTAGTAGTTTGTTTCTTTGTATGTACGTACACTCCAAAGTAGTTTGTAACTGCCTCTGTTTTTTGGTAGCTTTATCAACAACTATTACATATTTCTCTTTGAATTTTTGCGGTTTCTGGTTTCTCGAGTGCCCACTATGACGTAGCCCTTCCACCTATTTAGCAAACGGTTGGTTATTTCCTCTTCTTGTACGTGTGTTAGTGTTTTTAAATGAAGTGAAAAGAGGCGAGAATGTCGTTGCTCTTTTTATGCCTTTTATGTCACTACCGTTAGGATATGACAGACCAAAAGAAAAAAGAAAAGAATGAAGAAGAAACAGACGGAGAAACAGAACTTTAGAGCAATTTCCGCTTGAAATGGTCGGTCGTATTGGCTTTAGAAGCCGTATAGTCGTTGTTGTTTTGGTGTTGTCGTTGTTGTTGTTGTTGTCGCTGAAATCGCTGCTTTCGCGATATCCTTTATCCTCTACAAATCTGCCAGATTGTTGTTTTGGCTGCCAAATTGTTGTTTTATTTTATTTACAAAAAACAAGCAACCAACATCAAGAAATCCCGTACCAGATCAACACAATAGATTAAAAAACAACCAACCAACAGCGAAAAATGTGAAGAAAATTGGGTATTAGCCAAAATTTTCTTGGGACGAAAACAGCGCCTAAATAAAGTGCATAAAAATTGCTCTGAATTGTGATTGGATTGTAATGGATATTGTTGGTTGAAGGAAAATGGAATGGAAAGGGCCCGACGGTTGGTAAATGTGAATATTTTTGGTGCAGCTAGTTTTGCAGGAGCCTTCCTTTTAAGCTTTAATAACGTCTACCATGGAGGTACACATCCCAAAATTGTTGTTGCAAACGGAAGTCGAGTTTTTTGATTTATGACTAGATTTAGGTTAAAACGAGCATCAAACGAAAGAAAAACGAAATGGGAAAATCATGCAAAGTGTGAATATTTATGATTTTAAAACAGTTTCTTGGTTTCGGGCAAATGAAAGAAATCAAGAGAACATCAAGAGGCAAAAACATCAAACGAATAATTTCATTGCTCCCAAAATAAACTTTTCCGCCCAAGAGAATTGCAGTCAAAATACGATAACAGAATCTTATACTAATGAAAAAATTCGATGAAATTCTGAGAAATATGTTACCCGAAAGACATTCGAAAGAGATTAAAATTTGGAAGTTTGGTAAACAAGTTTGGATTGTAAAAAGCCTTCAGAAGGATAGACAGAAACATAAGCTTTTAAAAGTTTCTATTTTTAGTCCTTGGTGTGCATTGAGGCTTTTCTCCGACAGGGTTAGATCTTTAAACATTTTGGTATGATTTCCGTCATTTCCGGTCATTTCCGTCATTTTTGGCGAAATTCGGTTTGGAGTTAAACCGGTTACGGTGATATGTCGTTTTCATCTTCATTTGCGTTCTCGAACATAATTTTATTATTTTTTATTTTACGTCTATAGAAATTTATCATTTGTGAAAATTATGCACTGCGAACAAATACTGATTATTATTATTATTGAATAAAATCCATTAGTCCCTGAAGGCATTTATTTTGTAATATTTTGGTTTATCTTATCTAAACCTCGATATACGCATCGTGTATAATGTTTTGATTAAAATTCACGAATTGAGTAGAATTTTAGAGAAGCATTAATTTTTTATGAAATTTATATCGCATCCATCATTAACATATGTTGCCCCTGCTACCATTCGATCGAGGAAAATATATTTCAAAAAATAAGAAAAATCAATCATCATTAATATTGATTAGAATTGTTTCTTTGTATATTTCCTGAATTTATTGGATTATTGTACTAAATTCTGGAATTATTTTCTTCCGATGAAATATTGAAATATTTTTAGGTTCCCGAAATGTATTTCCTCTCTTGCCACTACATATTCTTCACACCTACTTCTTCTTATTTTTCTTAAAATTTCGAAAGAATAAAAGCCAAAGTATTGTTGTGTTACTTTTGTTTACCGTCGTCGTCGTTGTTTATTCTGACGTAATTATGCCTGTTTTTTATAAGCATTGCAGTATTCTTCTTTGAAATTCTGAAAAGTACTATTTTTTGCCTTTTATACATTTTAAAATTGTTACAAGTGAGCTAGCAACAGCCTCTTCTATGTACAGTGCACCGTTGGAGACGGGGGGGGGGGGGAGGGTAGTGAAAGAAGTTAAGAAATTAAAATTATGGTAATAGAATGCATAGGAGAGAGTGTGAAGTGAGTGAAGCTGTATGCTTGCACATGCACATAATGCAAGGATTAGTTAAGAAAATATTAATTAAGACAACAATTTGTAAGATTCTGTAAAATATATTAAAAATGTTCATTAGCGCATTTCAACGGGAGTAGAATTGGAAGGATTCATGTTCACGATTTGATGTAACCTCTCAGTTATGTAAAAAATTAGGTCAAATTGAAGAATGGTATATTTTAAATTCGTATGAGATTATTTTGATTACGAGATTAGTTTTTGAGAAAGCAGTAAAAGTGATGGAATTATTATACTTTCAGCAATAAAGTCAGTTAAGTAGTTGTTAATTTATTAGATATCATGTAAGGGGTGCTAGAATGTGATGGGGCGTACGTGCTCACAATTATGAGCTTGGCAGGATCTTGTATTAATTTCTTCATTCAAAGTTTATGAACTTGTCGTCAGTTGAATCACCAAACCAAAGGATAACGAAATAAGGAAGAAAACAAAACGCTATGCGACAAATTCCCGATAATTATCAAAAATTCCGAAGTTCATAATTCTAAATTAATAAAACTTCGAAATGATAAAATCTCAATTGGATAAAGTTGCTAAACAATAAAATTACAAAATAGCAAACTTGAATTAATAATATTGTGACGTGAATAATATTAATAGTATTGCAAACACTTGCAGTGTTAGCACTGAGTCCGACATTTTGCTATGTCATGGCTACAATCTCTAGCGCGACCAAAGGCCGCTACTAACAGAAAAAATTTTATAATTATGTTCCAATAGCATTTGCTTTCGAAAAAGTGATTTTTCAAAAGATTCATTTAAAATATTTAATTAATTTGTGCTTATTTGATAAAAATACAAATTTGGTACAATTGTTGTAATTCTTGCTAAAGAAATTGAAAGAGTCGACGCATTTTATTCTTTACTGTCAGTCTTAATTGCTTTAAATTCTAGTTAAATTATTGATAAGACAATTGTACAATATGAATTGACAATTAAGCAAAAGTAGGTCATTCGTAGCGTAATAAAGAGAACAATAACAGCAACAACAAATGATTGCTGTTGCAAGAGAAGAATGTGTGGGCACATTTTTGTGTGGAAAATAGAATTCAAAATCATTGAAATTAACTGAATTGCATAACGTTCGGAGATTGTAATAAAAATGAAACATACCAATTTGTTCTCAACTCAACTCTCTTAAACGATATGAGGTCGTATGAATTTACAAATTAATAAATTTTATTAATATTTTCAATTATTATATGCGCTCTTCGAAATTTTGTTAATGTTGCAATAGCAATGTACCAAAAAATACGAGTATCAGCGACAATGCGATATAAATTATATATAAAATAAAGGCTTTATCTATAATTAGAAATTCTATTTTCAAAGTAACAAAATGTTGTTGGTGTTGTTGTTGTTGGGTTAAGTTTCGTAACACATTAATATTGCAATAATACTCACATTAAATCCCAGAAATAATCCATTGATTATTTGCTATTTATATTAAAAGCACGTATATTTTAAAAAGCCGATAAGACACGTAAGCAAAATCAGAGACAAAACATTTTGTCGGCTATATAAATATATATACAATACGCATATACATACATTATATACCGACAGTCAGCCACCTCTTTACAAAAAGTCGTATAAATAACAACTAAGGCTAAGTAACATTACGTACATGAACACAAACAATAAAATAATATGTCCATAAATTTGTGAACGGTTCCAACTATCCATTCAAGCATTCGTTCAACTAACAAAAATAAATAAGCGACGATTAAGTAAACAACGAGTATGTTAGAATAAATTTCTTGTAACGAATATAACTAAGTAACGAATTGTACGGATTCAACGAAGAGTTCATGGATAGTTGGATGTATGGTATATTTGTTTATTCGTCGGAAACGAACTAAATCGGTATTTACGATAACCATAATGTTTGCATTAATTTTGGCAACATAAACACGGCGGGTTGGCGGTTGGTTCGTTTATTTTTCCCGTGACTATTTAGCTGAATATAAATTACTAAGGGAAAATAGTGAAAAATGTCGTTAGTTTGATGGAGGGGACGGTGCGGGGGTGGGAGGTAAGCGAAAGAGGAGCCTGGATAAGTGCTTGAAAAATGTTCTATGTGATATGGATTTGTCTTTCAGGCAGAATAATATTTATGTCGCGATGCTCTTGATAACGAATAGGCCAACCATAATGGGCCATCCATTATATTTATTAAAGGATAATTTTTCTGTAATAAACTGGGTTTTTGCCAATTTGTATATTACAGATGATGTCTTGTTAATCTTATTTAAACAATTCTTTTTACAGGATTTATGAATGTTGTGTAGAAACCTTATAAGTCTTTTTAATTTTGACTGCAATTTCATTAAAGCTATTTTTCAGCTTCAGGACACAATTATAAAAGAATCATATAATTTTAGAATTTCTTTTAATTTGCGTGAAGGAATTCTATGTGAGATTAGTTCTAAGTTTCTTCAAATCATGCAAGCCCCGGGAGCAAGGGCATTTACTTCTGTTATCTTTTGTTGTTTGTTAAGCCACATGCGTTCTTCTTCCATTCTTAATTTAGTTTGAATTGTTTTATGAACAGGTTTTTAAGACAATACGTCATAGCCTTAAGCTTATACAAATTGTTATTTGTATTTATTTTGTTTAACTGTTTAATATTTTATAAAAAAGGCTCAATAAATTCTCTGTTTCAATTTCAATTAAGTTTCTATTGTTTCGATAAATATTCGTTTTAAAGTAGACAATTTGCTTATGATAATTTTTAATACATTAATAAACATACTGCCTAAAATCGATAGGAATTGTCCTATAGTAGTTTAAGGTATTACAAATAAAGGCAAAGCGAAGCGTACTATAGCGTACTACAGTATGCGATGGTAGACAAATTTGATGAACTGGTAAAGGTTTGTTTGTGGAAATTATGTACTAATTTTGTTGTATACTTTTTTGTGAAGAAACACATTTTGCCAGCGCCTTTCTTTACGTTTCTAATTTTATTAGGTTTGTCGTATTTATTCAACTACCTCGTAGCGTATGATTAAGTTAGTTTTGTTGTTTTTCTTTTTCTTTTTCCTTGGTCTGTCTCACCTTCTACCTTCTTCTATTTGTATTTGATTAAACTGAATTTATTATGCGTAACTTCTGTTCATACTCGTATAAATCTGAATTTACATAAATACACTTACCGTATTTGTAGTTGTCGTTACATCCCTTCCGGTTATTCGTTAGATTTAATTTGGTGCTCCTAACGGAATTGAGGTGAAACTTTTTTAATTGATTTACAACAGTTTTTAGTTGTGCTCAAATGAATGGATTTTATGGTATTACATTTGTCTAAGCCTTTTTACGAAAAGTTTTTACTATTCTTTTGTATTTGAGCTGCTCGAAAACATTGTATTGTCTCTAGCATTACGGTTTGTCTCTCTTGATTTTTATTATACGCTTAAGAGAATACACATGTGTTCGTTTTTTTTGTATTTCTTTGAATAGTAATATCATTATTAAAACCTCGGAAGAACCTTATTGGTTTTTGAAAAGTTCTTTGTATTTGATTATTTATAACGATAAATTAATTAACGCCTAAAGATATTAATTTTGGTTTTGTAAAAATAATAAATCTAGCAGAACTTTAATTAAAGAAACCTTAAATTTAAAAAGAAAGTTTTACCCAATGGCATTTATTAATTGATGGATTTATCAGAATAAGTTAAATAAAAGGTTTTAAACTTTAGATTTGAATTTATAACGAAAAATAATTACTCAAAGTTTAAAGTTTTATAATGAGAATTTAATTAAGTATTAATAGGGTTATTAAATTTAATCAAAAATACAATATGCAATATTTTTTCCATTTTTTTTTTACTTTGAAATATTTTTTAAATATTATAAATCACAAAAAAATTATAGAGAGTACTAGATGGCTTTACGGTTTATGGTTTCCTCAGCAAGACTCATAAGAAATACTTCAAATATTTGAAATTTTGTTTCCTTAGTGCAGAAACTATAATATTTAATATTTCTCTAACCTTCGAATATTTCATGAATATTATAAAAATATATGCTAGGAACTTAAAGAATTCTAAAAAGAATTTCCTTTTCGATTAAAGGAAGCAGGTGAATTTTTTTTTCTTGCTCAAATGACCTCCATACGATCTCCTCTGATGATTTTTGTATACTTTATTGTAATTAAATACTATATAAGATAATGTATATCAATTTTTCTTATTATACAAGCTAGATGAAATCTGCTACTATCATATATACTTGACTGGATCAAAGTATGTATACTTTTATTAGTGTATCGAATAAAATGACAATGTCAGTAGGAGGTGGTGGAGTGTAGGGGAGAAGGTGGAAGTGAAGAAAATTTCTACTTGTGTGTGTGTGGAATTTGCAAAGTATTTCATATTTTCGTAATATGCACGAGACATACTCCTCGTACATACATGTTTATAAAATCAATTATGAGACCAAACAATATTTAACACAAATATGGATTTCGGAAGAATTTATATACTTCCATACTTATTTGCTGTGGAGAATTGGGGCTGGTAGTTCATTGAAGTGATAAATAAAACTGTATATGGTTTAACAATAGAAATGCGTTGAAACTATTTTATGAATGCCACACGTTTGCTTTGGGTGGGTTTGTGTTGTGGATCAATTAATATTATTTCGATTAAAGTTGGACGAATTAATGGTGATGAGATGACGTAATGTAAGATGGAATAATCTGGAGAATAATGAAATTATTATGAATCATGTATTTAATGCTGACGTATTAATTTTCAAAACTACAAATGAGTATAATGTTTTCCGATATAAACTGTTTTGTGCACGGTTTCTAAAGTAAATTTTTACTTAGGACAAAATCTCCAAGGCCTGAGAGAGAAACACATTATTCCCATATTCCATAACGTGATATACTTCATTAACAAAGGTTTCTTGTGTGAGGGTATGATTCTTTTCCATAAAGGTGTTCTTGTGGAAAGGTAAAAAACTATTGTTAAAATAAAGTTTCGATTAAAGTTTGACCCCTTCTACACAGTAGCGTAGCGTGGGTGGGGCGGAGGGGGCGGTCCGCCCCCCTAAAATTATTTAGGGGCGATTTTTTCCAATTTAAGTTTTAATTCACATAGGAAAAAGCAAACAGTATAAAATAATATGCAAATATAATAGTTTGAGGGGCGATTTTTTGCCATTTAAGTTATAATCTATATAGGATAAAATGAAAAGCTACAAATAAAATGAACAAATATACAAATTTAATATTTTTTCTATAAAATAACAAGTTTACATGTATAAAAGGGTATCCGAAAAGCCGTTTTAAGCGCTTACTATCTTTAGTGCACATGAAAAATAATTGGCAACTCGGCTTTCTGATTAAAATTACTAAAAAAGGATTCACAATATGTAAAAATATTCACAATTGATATCAAATCTTTCAAAATTTGAATCAGTTGCTGGGTTGCTTATCTTTTTCGCAATAGAACAAGCGTTGATTGATTGATTTTCAAAAAATTAAAAGCTACCGGTTGTTACTTCGTAAAGCTGGTGTGAAATTGTTTACTTGATTGTAAATTTCTTAAAAGGCAGCATCACAATTTTTTGTATTTTCGAAAAAAAATTTTTCCTTCTTCATGAATATAGTTTTCGCTTATAATAGCGAATTGTCGAGGAATTGTTATTGTGAAGGGGCGACATATTCTAGATCCGCCCCCCCTAACCTGAAGGCTCGCTACGCTACTGCTTCTACAGAAGGTTTTCTAACAAAATGCCTTTCGGTCTTTGCAGATATAACATCGCCAATCACCGAAATATTCTTTGATTAAGAACTTGCATCACCAAAATCCTCTTGACCATGTAAAGTCACTCCGAAAACAGAAATTCGCTTCGCGTCATCTTGACGGACCCTAACAAAATTTCCTTCTCACTGCGTTTGAAAATGTCAAAATTCTCACAATTTCTTGTTTGGGAAATTTGCTTAAGGAGATTTTGAATGTGGGATGTTTATCGTGGAAATTTTATGGTGAAGATTTTATCTGAAAATTTCGTCTTTCACCTACCAATAGAAAATTAAATTATTATGAAGTATAAAAGCTATTATGAATATTTTTCCGAGGAAATGTGCTTTTAGGAAATCGCGGGCATTCAACATTTAAATGTAGTTTTCCTATTATTACTCGCATTATTTCCCGTATTTCCTTTTTGGATTATATTTCAATTATATTTGAAATTAGCACGTTCGAAAATAAAATGAAATTTTAATTTAGAGAAGTTGTTCAGATTTAGTATCTCTTAGGGGAAAGATCATTATCGTTATTTTCACACTTCATCGGATTATAGAGTTTCATGGAAAGAGTGAAAGAGAGGTAAAACTCGTCGTTATTAGAGCGTTTCCTTAATACATTCGCTGTACATTTTTTTGCGATTAGTTTGACAAAAAAAAATGTCTGTAGCTTTTTTGTTTTATTTAAACCAATTGGCTTAACAACCAATTTCGGCGTGTGTGTGAAGTTGGCACCTCATCTTTGAAAAAGTTGACTTTTTTTCGGAGTTCTGAATGCACCCCAAATAGTTCTGGAGTTCTCTGCTATTTTTGGGAATAGTTCCGGCGAAATAAGAAAAACACAAAATTCCAAAGTTTGGGGGTGCTAACTTCACAAAATAATAAAAGAAAAATGGCTATAACTTTTGAGTTTTTGAAAATATTTACTTAGTGTAGAACAATTTTCTCCAGAACTATTGGGGTGCTATCCGGAACTCTAAATTTTTTTTTTGAAATTCGAAAAAAAAATTTTTTTTTTAATAAAAAATTTGAAAATTTTTTTTCCTTTAGAGTTCTGGATAGCCCTACCGCAAATATCAATATCTCTATTACTGTCAAATATTACTTCAGCAAATTATATACAAAAAAAACCAATTTTTTTTAAAAAAAGTAAAAAATTCTCATAATTTTCGAAAAACAACCTGTGGAGAATAGGTCCCCTAACAACATTTTCATGGCTTTGGGGGTGCTATTCAGAACTCCAATAAAAATTTTATAATTTTGAAAAAAATAAATTTTTTACGATGGGTCGACTGTAGGGTGTCAACTTAATACCTCCAAAGTTCAGAACTATTGGATTCTCGACCGGAACTGTAATAAAACTTATATATTGTCAAAGAAAAATAAACGTTTTTGAAGTTTTTCCGAAAATGAAAAATAAAAATTGGCGATAACTTCTAAAATACCAGCAGTAGGGCAAAAAGTGACTAGGCAAAATTTTCATAACTTTGGGGGTGCTATTCAGAACTCTAATAAAAATTTTATAATTTTGAAAAAAATAAATTTTTTACGATGGGTCGACTGTAGGGTGTCAACTTAATACCTCCAAAGTTCAGAACTATTGGATTCTCGACCGGAACTGTAATAAAACCTATATATTGTCAAAGAAAAATAAACGTTTTTGAAGTTTTTCCGAAAATGAAAAATAAAAATTGGCGATAACTTCGAAAATACCAGCAGTAGGGCAAAAAGTGACTAGGCAAAATTTTCATAACTTTGGGGGTGCTATTCAGAACTCTAATAAAAATTTTATAATTTTGAAAAAAATAAATTTTTTACGATGGGTCGACTGTAGGGTGACAACTTAATACCTCCAAAGTTCAGAAATATTGGATTCTCGACCGGAACTGTAATAAAACTTATATATTGTCAAAGAAAAATAAACGTTTTTGAAGTTTTTCCGAAAATGAAAAATAAAAATTGGCGATAACTTCTAAAATACCAGCAGTAGGGCAAAAAGTGACTAGGCAAAATTTTCATAACTTTGGGGGTGCTATTCAGAACTCTAATAAAAATTTTATAATTTTGAAAAAAGAAATTTTTTACGTTGGGTCGACTGTAGGGTGTCAACTTAGTATCACCAAAGTTCAGAACTATTGGATTCTCGACCGGAACTGTAATAAAACTTATATATTGTCAAAGAAAAATAAACGTTTTTGAAGTTTTTCCGAAAATGAAAAATAAAAATTGGCGATAACTTCTAAAATACCAGCAGTAGGGCAAGAAGTGACTAGGCAAAATTTTCATAACTTTGGGGGTGCTATTCAGAACTCTAATAAAAATTTTATAATTTTGAAAAAATAAGTTGTTACGATGGTTCGACTGTAGGGTGTCAACTTAATACCTCCAAAGTTCAGAACTATTGGATTCTCGACCGGAACTGTAATAAAACTTATATATTGTCAAAGAAAAATAAACTTTTTGAAGTTTTTCCGAAAATGAAAAATAAAAATTGGCGATAACTTCTAAAATACCAGCAGTAGGGCAAAAAGTGACTAGGCAAAATTTTCATAACTTTGGGGGTGCTATTCAGAACTCTAATAAAAATTTTATAATTTTGAAAAAAATAAATTTTTTACGATGGGTCGACTGTAGGGTGTCAACTTAATACCTCCAAAGTTCAGAACTATTGGATTCTCGACCGGAACTGTAATAAAACCTATATATTGTCAAAGAAAAATAAACGTTTTTGAAGTTTTTCCGAAAATGAAAAATAAAAATTGGCGATAACTTCGAAAATACCAGCAGTAGGGCAAAAAGTGACTAGGCAAAATTTTCATAACTTTGGGGGTGCTATTCAGAACTCTAATAAAAATTTTATAATTTTGAAAAAAATAAATTTTTTACGATGGGTCGACTGTAGGGTGACAACTTAATACCTCCAAAGTTCAGAAATATTGGATTCTCGACCGGAACTGTAATAAAACTTATATATTGTCAAAGAAAAATAAACGTTTTTGAAGTTTTTCCGAAAATGAAAAATAAAAATTGGCTATCGCCAATTACACCCAAAAAATTTACACCCAAATTTCACCCAAAGTTCTGAATAGCACCCCCAAAGCTATGAAAATTTTGCCTAGCCACTTTTTGCCCTACTGCTGGTATTTTAGAAGTTATCGTCAATTTTTATTTTTCATTTTCGGAAAAACTTCAAAAACGTTTATTTTTCTTTGACAATATATAAGTTTTATTACAGTTCCGGTCGAGAATCCAATATTTCTGAACTTTGGAGGTATTAAGTTGTCACCCTACAGTCGACCCATCGTAAAAAATTTATTTTTTTCAAAATTATAAAATTTTTATTAGAGTTCTGAATAGCACCCCCAAAGTTATGAAAATTTTGCCTAGTCACTTTTTGCCCTACTGCTGGTATTTTAGAAGTTATCGCCAATTTTTATTTTTCATTTTCGGAAAAACTTCAAAAACGTTTATTTTGCTTTGACAATATATAGGTTTTATTACAGTTCCGGTCGAGAATCCAATAGTTCTGAACTTTGGAGGTATTAAGTTGACACCCTACAGTCGACCCATCGTAAAAAATTTATGTTTTCAAAATTATAAAATTTTTATTAGAGTTCTGAATAGCACCCCCAAAGTTATGAAAATTTTGCCTAGTCACTTTTTGCCCTACTGCTGGTATTTTAGAAGTTATCGCCAATTTTTATTTTTCATTTTCGGAAAAACTTCAAAAACGTTTATTTTTCTTTGACAATATATAAGTTTTATTACAGTTCCGGTCGAGAATCAAATAGTTCTGAACTTTGGAGGTATTAAGTTGACACCCTACAGTCGACCCATCGTAAAAAATTCTTTTTTCAAAATTATAAAATTTTTATTAGAGTTCTGAATAGCACCCCCAAAGTTATGAAAATTTTGCCTAGTCACTTTTTGCCCTACTGCTGGTATTTTAGAAGTTATCGCCAATTTTTATTTTTCATTTTCGGAAAAACTTCAAAAACGTTTATTTTTCTTTGACAATATATAAGTTTTATTACAGTTCCGGTCGAGAATCAAATAGTTCTGAACTTTGGAGGTATTAAGTTGACACCCTACAGTCGACCCATCGTAAAAAATTTATTTTTTTCAAAATTATAAAATTTTTATTAGAGTTCTGAATAGCACCCCCAAAGTTATAAAAATTTTGCCTAGTCACTTTTTGCCCTACTGCTGGTATTTTAGAAGTTATCGCCAATTTTTATTTTTCATTTTCGGAAAAACTTCATAAACGTTTATTTTTCTTTGACAATATATAAGTTTTATTACAGTTCCGGTCGAGAATCCAATAGTTCTGAACTTTGGAGGTATTAAGTTGACACCCTACAGTCGACCCATCGTAAAAAATTTATTTTTTTCAAAATTATAAAATTTTTATTGGAGTTCTGAATAGCACCCCCAAAGCCATGAAAATGTTGTTAGGGGACCTATTCTCCACAGGTTGTTTTTCGAAAATTATGAGAATTTTTTACTTTTTTTAAAAAAAAATTGGTTTTTTTGTATATAATTTGCTGAAGTAATATTTGACAGTAATAGAGATATTGATATTTGCGGTAGGGCTATCCAGAACTCTAAAGGAAAAAAAAATTTTCAAATTTTTTATTAAAAAAAAAATTTTTTTTTCGAATTTCAAAAAAAAAATTTAGAGTTCCGGATAGCACCCCAATAGTTCTGGAGAAAATTGTTCTACACTAAGTAAATATTTTCAAAAACTCAAAAGTTATAGCCATTTTTCTTTTATTATTTTGTGAAGTTAGCACCCCCAAACTTTGGAATTTTGTGTTTTTCTTATTTCGCCGGAACTATTCCCAAAAATAGCAGAGAACTCCAGAACTATTTGGGGTGCATTCAGAACTCCGAAAAAAAGTAAACTTTTTCAAAGATGAGGTGCCAACTTCACACACACAATTTCGGCGTTAGTTTAATTTTCAGTGTAGTATAAGAAGTACTTTAGAAGTATTAGAAGTAGTTTAGTATTCAGAAGAAATTACTGAAAAGCGCGTAATGTGTTTGAGACCATAAGACCATTTTGGTGATTTTATGTGAAGGTGCGCGCCTATGTTTTCTATATCGTTTTATGATCATGTCAAGGCTTCTAAATAAATAAAATGTTCTGCTTAATATATAACCCTTTTGTGTATAGGATCCTTCTATGCAGTGGACTTCAACCATGGCGCAGACTATAAATTTAAATGAAGAAAATTTTGTCGAATGCATTTTTCATTTATAAAAAGAATTGCTTTTTGTGTTTTTATTTTGGTTGAAAAGTATCTCTGAAATACTGAAAAAGATGTATGTACATTTTAAAAGTGTATTTGGTGCGGTTGAGTGGAAGAAGTGGAAGTAAATTTTGTGAGTTCGTAGAAAAGATTTTATTATACATGTTGATATTTCTTTACTCTACCCCTTTATACCCTTTGGCACAACCAACGCATAAAAGAATGAAAGCAAAGAAGACGAAGGAGAGAAAGATTTGAATGCTATTTGAGTTTCATTTGAAACCTATTTGGCTATTTCAATAAGAAGTAACAACCTTGAAACGATGCAGTTAGTGTTTGCTTATTATTAATATTTACTATCCTTTTGATCATAAAATACAAACGAGAATACATCCATAAATTTTTAACCGAGAATTATTTAAATAAGAAATCTTTTTATATAAAAAACAAAATGATCATGCATGAATGGAGTTAGGTCCGGGGTGTTAAGCACTATTTGCATTCAGATTATGCATGGTTGATAAAATTTCAGTTATTTTTATCTTTGCCTTGAAGGCATTATATTGTCAATTCCTTACCAAACAAACAAACAAACAAAAATAGAAAAAGAAAACAAAGCAGACAAACATTCATTTTTCATCCACTTTAATAGCAAAATGTCGGCTCGTGGTGTTGTTGTTATGTTCATCATGTTGTCATGTTCAGGCAGTTGTTCAGTGAAATTTATGCAATGTATGTGCTTGGAAAAGGAATTATTTAAATTTTAACCTCGGGGTGTAAAAAGATGTCAAATTTCTCAAGTAATAAATGTATTCGAGTGTCCAATTTACTTTATCTAGCTGTCTTACTTTGTTATTCATGTCTCATGTAAAACAAACTTACATTTATATACATTTCTGTCTTCTCCTTAATCCTCTTCTACTTACTTCGTATCACCATCATGTTCACAGTTTTGTTCTTTTGTATTTGTTTTTGTATTTTGAAGGCTAAAGCACTTGGTAGGGTTTTATTTGAACAAGTTTGCCGCCAACTCAATCTTTTGGAGGCCGATTACTTCGGTTTGGAGTATCAAGAGATTTCTACTCACACCAAATACTGGCTAGACCTTGAGAAACCATTAAATCGTCAGGTTGGCTTATCCTTAATAGATCCAGTATTGAGGTTTTGTGTAAAATTCTATACACCGGATCCGGCACAATTGGAAGAGGAATATACAAGGTAAGCTCCTCTCACACACACGAACGACAGAAAGCACTTTCGATTCGATATTTGTTTGTCCTATTATCAATAATTCTTCTTATTCTTCTTTTCTGTCACTCATCCTTCATCCCGTTTCAGATATCTCTTCTGTTTGCAAATCAAGCGTGACTTGGGTAGTGGAAGTTTGCAATGTAATGACAATACGGCCGCTTTAATGGCAAGCTATATTGTTCAGGCCTCGTGTGGTGATTTCGTGCCTGAAGACTATCCCGATCATACCTATTTGTCATCGTATCGTTTTGTACCGCATCAGGATGCAACGATGCAACGTAAAATAATGGAAAACCACAAGAAGCATATGTAAGTTTCAATTATTGTCGATTGAGTATATACGTATTTGATAATCTGATGACAGTTTTAATTGGATTTACTTATTCATTTGTAATTTTAACTTCTGGGATTTATAAGAATATGTTTATTCATTCTTTGGGGAGGGTAAAAGGGTTTCGTTTCTAATCGGTTGGTTTTGGGTCATGCAATTTAAAGAATATGTCTTTCCAGCTTGCTTTTCGTATTATCAAAATAGTTTGTTTTGAATTAAAAGGTTGAATTTTACCCTATAAATATAAAGGTTAAATTTGAATATAAAGGTTTTTATGCAGATTAAAAAGGTAAAAAGGTATATTCACAAAAATCATTGACGTGAAGTTTATTGGTGCTAAGTGGGATTATCATTTGGCATGTCTTGTTTTTTTCTTATTGCACACAGTTTTGGGCAGGATATGTAATTAAAATAGTTTGAGCCGGAAAGCAAGAATTTGTAGAATTTATAAAATAAAAATTTCTGAAAGGGAAATTTAGTTTAATAGATTTATTTCAGCTCGCAGTCGAATTTAATTGCGCATGATGACGTATAATATTTATGTGCTTATTTCAAAGCTCACACCATGACGTTTTATTCCGCCTTTCCAGTCGCCTTTCAAATGCTCAATATAGTTCTGCTCGGCAAAGCGTTATCCATAGTAGTATCGAACAATTGCAAGGCTACTGAAATGCTAAAAGACAAGACGTGACAAGACAATTCGGACGTTGCAATAAACACATTAATTGCAATTACTAATTTCGTAGAGATCAATTACGAGATATCACGAATTAAGCAATCAAAAGTTAGGAAACACTTGGGGAAACTGTCCAATTTTTTTGTATGTTTAGATGTATTCTTTGGGTAAATTGTTCATTAATTAATTGTATAAGAAATTAATTATCCATGAAATTCTGGCATCACTAAAGTTATTTAAATCGTTAATGAGAGGAATAAATTGTGGATAAGGTTTTCAGATGAGGTTGTAGGAGGAATGTTGACTGCAGTCGTATCACAAAACTATTATTTATTCCAATTTTCAATTAATTTTGCATTCATCTTTGATTCACAGTGGCCAATCACCAGCTGAAGCTGATGTAAATCTCCTTGAAACTGCTCGGCGTTGTGAACTTTATGGCATGAAAATGCATCCAGCCAAAGATGTTGAAGGTGTACCGTTAAATCTAGCTGTTGCCCATATGGGTATTGCTGTTTTCCAAAATTTAACACGAATCAATACATTTTCATGGGCTAAAATACGAAAGATTTCTTTTAAACGAAAACGATTTTTAGTCAAATTACATCCTGAGGGTTACGTAAGTACAGAATATTACGAAATTGTTTACTGTATGTCTTATAATTGCAATTATCTCGTTTCTCATTGCTATAGGGTTATTACAAAGATACAGTGGAATTTTTCTTTGAAGGACGTAACGAATGTAAGAATTTTTGGAAGAAATGTGTTGAGAATCATGGCTTCTTTCGTTGTGCTAGTGTACAGAATCCGCCAAGAAGAAAGGCTCGCGTATTATCTAGAGGCAGTTCGTTTCGGTAATTATATATAGTCATATAATTTTCTAATTAAATTGCTCATAGCACTTTTATAATTAAATTGGATTTTTAAACAGATACAGCGGTAGAACTCAGAAACAAATAATTGAATTTGTACGTGAAAACTATGTAAAACGTCAAAATTTCCAAAGGTAAGTAAATCTAGTACAAAAGCGTTTATAATTATCACGCCATTTCAAGTAACACCGCAATGAATACAGAGAGACTTAAAAAAATTATGAAATAATTGTTAGTGGTAAATAAGGATGAAGTAAATGCGAACAAGCAATTTGTGTTGTTCCAAAAATTAACATTCTAAATTTGATTTCATAGGAAAACAGTAAAACGTTCTCTCTTTGTAAACATTCTGGTATTATTTGAATAAAAGCGGTGCTAAGCGAGCACATTGTTAACTGCATCCATTATATCGTTGCATTTTCAATGTGTACCTAAATTTATTTTCTATTAAAACTTTTTCTTGAATATTCAAATAAATTTACTTTCATTTTTTTATTGATGTGGGATGTTATAATTATGATTATTTTCTGATTTTAAATCCATTTCTCACCCATTTAAAATCTCATGTTTTTTAATTTCAAAGAATCGTCATATTTCGTCATTGTAATTTTAATATTTTTATCATTTACCATCCATATTATAATATATTTATATAAATTTTATTATACTCCATTCAGAAATTTTGGCTACAACAAAAAACTTAATAAATTTAAATAAATTCTTTTACCATTCTATTCAAAATTTCATCCCAAACCCAAACTGAAAGCCTTAGAAAAGAGAAGAGGAATTTTCTTAATTGGTTTGAAGACAAATAATATATGATATAAATATATGATAATCCTGCATTAAAAATTCTGATATAATATAATACATAAGAATATAATTTTCTGTTTATAATTTTGATTTTGTTTTTAAAATTTTTAACAAAACATTTTACGTGAATATCTGTCTATGTATTTATTTAAGTAAAGAATGTTTTCAATTCTCTTAAACTTTATCCTTTAAATTAGAGCTATTGCATTAATCCTTAGGGTGTATTCTTAAATTTTCTCGACTCTTTTATTTCTCAAAAATAGACCGCACAATTTAATTCCGCGGATATCTTTGGGTCTTGACTCGTAAAAGCAGAAATTTGTCATGTCGAGGAAATTCGGTTTAGTTTTTCTTTGATGTAGATTTAGCTTATTATATTATATAACTGTTTCTTTCTTTATCATAAAAAACCGTATTATTTCATTATGCCATAAAATCAAGTAACAAAAGAATAGAAATAGCTGGAAAGATCAAAAAAAAAAAAAAAAAAAAATTGCGATAAACGTTGCAAAATCAGTCAGAATATCTGGTAAAATCTTATTAAGTCATACAATATCATTCAGTATTTAATTATCCTTTTGTGCAACACATTAATAATTTAAAGTTAGAAACAAAATCCATTGGATCAGTAGATCATTTTTGATTGTTTATAAATAATGAAATGAATTATTTTCGAATAGCGTAGTTGTGTGAATGCATCCCTTAGAAGCTCATAATGCATTTATGAAAATTCTTTAATAAATAATTTCTCTTTGCTTTTGTAATGCTGATCAATATTATTTGCCGCTTTTGTTTCTGTTTACTGTGACCTATTTTGAATTTATCTCGTATATTTATGTTTTGTAAACAGCGTTGGAATAGTCAGTCAGAAAGAATACGAAAATGTCAGCATCAAAAGTAATTGCAAGTGAAACAAAAAACTTAATCTTATTATTAGGATCAATATGTAGAAGGATGAGTTTTTTGGTAGTGTATGTATTTCAAAGAGTTTAGATGATAAAGAGCTACGAAAGCATTACAAATACTGATCGATAATCATTACAATTTGAAATTGAATGTTATTTTTCTTTATATGAAATTAATAAATAAAAATTCAATTAAAGAGCCTCGATTGAATTTAGCTATTTCACTTTTATTGAGATAATGCTCAATAAAAATAAATCCTAATACACAAAATTAACTAATTTTACACTTATCTAGCTCATATTTGGTATTTATTTAACAGTCCATAAAAATGGTCTTTTATTTCCAATACAAACTTTAATTGAGACTAAAGAAGACGAATCTTAGTAATTTCTCGTTCTCAACACGTAGCTAAATTTAGTTGAAAAATGGCCCAAATATATTATTTGGTATTTTTCTAAATATTTAAATTTCTGTTCTTTTAATTTTAACTTTCATTATTACGATATTTTAGTTTATGTTTAATAAAACTGATAAAACATATTTGCGCTCTTGTGGTTTTTAATTACGAATTGAGGTCTTTATTTAAAACTATTCCTAATTAAAACCCGGAATTAAAAAAAAATATAATCGAAACGATTTTGTTCAATAAAAATTCAATAAAAATATTCAATGCTAAATCCAACCAGTTTCCGAGGCTTTCAATTTTCGATAGTTTCACAAATCATTTACCATTTCATAATAATTATGTCAGATATTCCAATCTTTCTGTTTTTTAAAGTTGTCTATTGTTTCAATATTTTCTAATTTTATATATCTATTATTTATTACGTTAAAAACCATTAGCTTTTTAACTAATACAATACTACAAATAAAGTAAAATAAAAAAATGTTCAAAATTTTTTAATCGATGGTAAATTGAACGATTTTCGAATGAGAATGAAATTAAAAAGTAATTGGAAAGTAATTGGAATTAGTTTTAAACTAATAATTGCAAATAAAAACGTGGTATCCTCTTGTCTTTTCTTTTGCTGCAGGTCTCAGTCATTCCGGCAAGGGCCATTGAATGCTAGTAGCCGAAGTCAATCGCATACCTATGTGAATTCCAGCATTTCAGCCAACCCCTTACTCCCAATTGACACCGGTTTGTATTTATTTATTTTTCATTTTATTTATGTACATTATTTTATTTATAGTTTTTAGTTTTTAATTATTCGTTAATTTATAGCAATAGATGATAATTGATTATTATGGAATGCGCATAGATTTTTAGAGAATAATTATAAGCTGTTATTAATATTCTTTTGTATAACACTTTTAAAGCGGATTGGGATTATCGCAAACAATCCACAGGATTGACGACGCCTTCTCTGACGAAGAAGGCAGCGGATACCTTGGATCGCCGACACGACAATCCTATCGACCACACGCGTTCTCAAGTAAGTAAATTATAATAGGATCTGTTTTTGTTCGCTTGATATATTCTTATTTTTATGTTATTTGGAAATGTTCTCAAACAGGTCACAGCAGCCCAGGTGGAGATTTATCAGACGAAGAATTATGCTCCGGACTCGCCAATATCGGAGGCGGAACAGCAACACCACTCGGCAGCGGGTATGGACCAAATGAATTCGAATCGATCTGTCTCACCTCAGGGTCAACAGTCGTGGATTTCACCCAGTCACATCAGCAATCAACACAACATTATGCGCGCCCAAGATCAGGGTCGTGTGCTTCAAGGCGATCACAATTTAGGTAAGTTTTAGCATTCATATATATGCTTTTGAATATATAATAAGAAATTATTTAATATGATTTTGCGTATATATTTTTCATGATGTATATTTTGTTATAAAAAATTATTTTCCTTAATTTTGTCTGATTTTTTGTTGGAATTTCCTTGAGTGAATAAAAAAATTAATTATTTAGAAGGTGTTCTAAGTGGATATAATATTTAATAATAGATTAAAATATGAAAAATTGGCCTTTAAAATCAAAACTTACATTTATGTCCTCATAAGTATTACATGATTTATGAGGGCAGAATGGGAGGCGGTGGGTATTGTGTGTGTTCTTAGCACATTCTCTTCTATCTAAAAAACGTTCAATCGAGTTCAATCTAGAAGAAGCCTTCATTTTTTTCTTGGCGATGTGAAAAAATCAAAAAATTGTTGAGAAAATTGAATACCGGATCTATTGAATACGATATCGGATTTCTATGAATTTCGTTTTATTAACTAATTAAATATAAAATTTTTTTTGTGATACTGTTGTGAACAATTACGTTAATGAAGTTATGAAATTAATTTTTATTTCTTTTGTGTGTTGATTTAAAAGTGAATTTAATTAAGAGAAAAATTGATTTGTTGTTCATAATTTGTGATCATTTTTTTATTGTTTTCATATTGGTTTGTATAAAAATCCGCTGGACAAATGGATTTCGTGTTGAATAATCATAAAATTCTTTCTATTCTTTTATGACGTGCCGTTTGTATTTGGTGCTGACCGAAATAAAACAGGTCGGAATCATTTGTCCCTCTCATACAACAGCAGTACTCCTCGTCGAGTCTCAGTCGCATCCCAGGCGTATGTCCCTGTGTCGCTGCAGCAGCATCAGCAGCATCAGCAGCCCATGTACATCAACAACAACAACACCTGCAACAACACCAACAACACCTGCAACAACAACAGCAACATCATCACTTCCACCACCAACTCAGTGGGTCTATTAGTGGATCTCAACAGCTCCACGGAATTGGAATCACAGGAGGATTTGGAGGAGGAGGAGGAGGAAGCGGTGCCGGAGGAGGAGGAGGAGGTGGAGGAAGACTTAGTCGAAGAGGAAGTGGAGTCGGACTTGACAATCTCTACCATCAATCGGGAGAACATGATGCTAGCGGTTTCGGCGGTGGCGGATGCCCATCTGCGTCAGTTTCGGTCACAGGAGTCCCAATCGCAAACTGTCACACCAATTCATTATAGCAGTACCAGCTATTCGATGTCTAAACAGTGCATGTTCAATAATAACTCAACTGAAACAGAAACGGATAATGTCATCTATACTGATATCAATGATATCGGTCATTATAAATACACAGATCTCACACGATTTCCTAAAATTGAGAAAAAAGTTTGCAATAGTGAAAATTTAAATCTAAATGAACGTAACGACATTTATGCCACGGTTAACAGAAAAACCAAATCTAAATCACGCGAAAAACATTTAAGTGATGAATTTATCGATCAATCGATTATTCAATATACACGCGCCAAACAGTTGGGTTTAACCGATGTGGTGGAGCATTATGGTGTCTATGACACTGAACAACGTTTGTGCACCGCTTCGAATTATCAGTATCATAACGATCTAAATCATCCATCAGATTCATCATCTTCTTATTTCGGAACGGGTTTTGGGACAAAAAATTATGCTCGAGTCGATCATTCGAATCTGGTTCAAAGTGATAAATTTGTTACAACCTCTCTAAATTCGCAGAGCTCTGGTTCGATTGTAGGTGCTGGGAATGATGTGAATGCGGTCATCGTAAATGGTTCTCGTTACACACAATCGCTGCCACGTAATTCCCAACTGTCTGGTGTAGACTCAGTCGATTCGTATGATAGTCATTATGTTACCCATCATTCGACAGTCAATTTGCAAGGATCATCAAAAAGTGGGTATAATTATATCCCGTGTAAAAGTAACGATTTAAAGACGAATCAATTATTGTCTGTCGAACGCTCTGAAAGTGAATCCCCAAACGGTGATCTTCATTTCATTACGTCCTCTGAGAAACTAGAATTCGAACTTTCCTCTATGAATTCGTATTCAGCTACTCAGTATAATGACAAAGTTTTTGAAGGGCAAAACATATACGATCAGGTTGAAAAGGAACCACCTTGGCTTAAAAGTAGCTCGTGTAAGGATCTCTACGATTCCTCGTCATTTCATGACAGTGAGCAATCGAAGCCGATGACAGCCTTTGACAAAGAGTTCCTTTCATTTAATCGTATTGATTCGCCCATCACGCGTTATGACGATTCGCGACATTCAATGTATATCATGAAAAATCATTCTATGGATGCTACTCAAGAATTTTTGCCTCTCTTGCAAACAAAAGTGTATTCTTCTAGCTATCCAGGCAGTACTTATAATACACAAGATTATCAATCTAGACGCTATGGATATAATTTAGATTTTACTAGTTCTCAAGATGATATATCTCATGATAGTTATGAACTATTGGAAAAGTATGACATCGATTTATTTTTCGTTCGACGTAAATCGGATGATCAGGCACGTTCTTGTTCTCTTGATTCGGGAAACTATATACCAAGCGATGATGATCAATCAGTTTCTGATCAACAAAAATATCGATCTGCTATGGATGTGAAATGTAAATCAGCTGCTGATATAATGGATGAAATTTGGGATTCGGAGGATCCACGCTATCTACCACGAGAGAAGCTAAGCGTAAAATCAGACGGAAGTTTCTATCAAAAAGTCAAGGAAGCCCTCACTCGCACATCGAGCCAAGAGAGTCGCAGTGAACTCTACGAGACGAAAGTATCACGTAGTTCCGATTCTAGTAAAAAATCTCGTGACAGTCTATATCATACTGATAGTAAGAAATCGAGAGAAACTACTAAAAGTAAGAATTCGGTGGTCTCTAGCCAGGACTCCAAGGAGTCCTTAATTGGTGATTGCCTTACACGAAACTACGAGATGCCCATGACCACTGGGAAAAATATGAAACAACTTGCTAAGAAAGATATTCTCGAGAAATTCAATCAATCAAGTCAAGATTCTAAAAGCGACTACTATGACGCGGTGGAAAATGTGGATACGGACGCCTTATATCATCGACCTAAAGTTAGGAGTCATGATTGTTTACTATCGGATACGCATAGCTCAGCAAATAGCTCCTTCTACGATAGCCGTGATACGTATTCTACATTTCCTAGTAATAAATCTCACAAAACGTCGAAGGTTCATTCAATCAGTTTACAAAATGTAGAAATCGAACGTAATGTTAAATCGTTTGGAACGAGATCGCCAGATTCTGCAACGACTCCGGCTTCCGGTAAAGCCAGAGAGGAGAAAGAGGTTCAGACTTACGATTCGATTGATAAAACGCCCACAATAAAAAAGAATGAAAAACAAATCAATAAAATTGCCGCTTTCCGACGACGTTCTGACAGTGAAAATATATTCAGCTTTGATCAGGATAGGATTGAATGTATTCAAAGGATATCCACAGAACGCGAGGATGTAACGAAACAGGAGAAATCGAAAACAAGCCCCGAATATCCGCTTACTCCGGAATTAATCTCGGAATTTGAAAAGCAACAAGCTCGATCTGCAACACATAAGATCACACGAAAGGAAGAACTTATTGCGAAAACTCATTTTGAGGAATATAATCCATTGCTGGTACCTTTGAGCTACACACACGCCACTGTGGAACGTACTAAAAGCGATCCTAATTCATTAGCAAATCGTGCGCGTTTGGGAGGCAGTAATTCGCGTCGTCACGTCCTAATGCATCAAAAATCTATCGATCTGACTCCAGCTGATTCTAGCGATGAGGATTATATTTATAAACAAATTCCTAGCGCTCCTCCACTTTGTAAGGCCCACGGTAATTTTGAACTACCCAAGCGTTTTGGTGTTCCCGGCGATGCCGCCTTTGACGTATCAGAGGCTGGATTTGAGCTGCCGAAGAGTTTTTATCGCGATTATGAGCGACGTCCTTCGAACATATTTGAAGATATTCCATATGTTTTACATAAACGTCATGTAATTAATGGAACAGCTCCTTCGCCAAGTGAAAAGAAGCATGCGAAACCGAAAAGTCCGAAATCTCCGAAATCACCGAAAAGCGAAATAGCCAAGGTAGCATCGGCACCCAAGAACAATGTTGAATATGTACCACTCCATTTGCCACCGGATAATAAAGAATTTCTATTTACCCAAAATGTTGATCTATCCAAAGTGAATCCAATTACTTTGGAAATAGATAAAACAATTCCGATAATTGAACTTTCATCACCGAAACGAGATATAACGAAACAAATGGATCCAACTCTACTGGAAAAGCTTAACAAAAAGTTAAGTCAGATCGAAAGCGATTCGGCAACTAGTTCGCGAACAGAAAGTATTCAGCAACAAAAAACCAAACTGGAACAAAAACAAAACGAACTTATACAAAGTTTGCGTAGAGAATTATCCGCTCCCATCAGGAAGGTACCAAAACCGAGAGTGATACCGAAAACTAGGCCATCAAATAAACCGAAGAAAGCAAAAACTCGTATAACATCGTTTTCATCGGACGACGAGAGTCTAGATTCGGATGATGTTTTCGGTTCGGCTGAGGCAATTCCGTCTCGTCTAGAGTTTTCGCCGCCTCAATCGCGGAAAGAAATCGAACCAATATTACGAATAGAGCAAAGCAAACTTATTTCTGCAGCTTGGGGTCGTGGTCAGACAATGAGCTCCACAGAAATTGAAGGTTCGCCGCCTCAGTGTCGTCGACTCGCCGAATTGGAGAGTCGCTACCATACTCAAAAGCTCGATCCTTTGTATGCTAATGCAACGGAGTTGCGTCGCATTTCTGAGCGATCAATATCGATTCCATCTTCGGAGGATGAGCCTAATATACCCGCGTACCGCATGGATGAGTGTACCGGGGACTATCAACGCAATGAGAATATTCCCTCTCCAATTCTTGAAAATGCAGAGTTTTTCCGTAGCAATGATGACATACGTGAAACGAATCATGAAGAAAAGTTATCTGGTTCTGATATCGATTATACGCTGAAGAAATGTCCATCGCCTCGATTGAATGAATTGCCAAAATCCAAAGTGAAATTAATGGAAGAAGTTATGGATTCCACCTTGGTCGCAAGAACAAAGGGACATGCTCCGATTTTATTTGCTCACGCTCGTCTTAATCTCTCGGAGGGTTCGGTATCGTTGCAGCGTCAGAAAGCAGCACAGGAGTCTCCAACAACTGAACGGCGTGCTAAAAGCTTGGATACTCCCGTAATATCTTTGCATAAATTACCACCGATGAACGCATTCTCATCGAAGGATGATACAGTTGGATTTGAGGAAGAAGCTGAAATTCTCGAGGAGAAGTCATTGGAACCTGAAAACTATGCGCAACAAGAAGATGAAAATGTTGATAGTGTGCATTCTTGTGGTGGTTTCATACCCTCTCAGAGCAATTATAGTACGGCAAATACGGATTCATTCCTAAAAGCGGTTACAATTGATACCGAAGAAATATTGTTATTAAATAAATTGAAATTTATTGAAAAAATTGCCTTGCAAGGAGTGAAGATCAAAGATAAGAAGAAATCGAAAATGAAACTGAAAAGCGGTAATCATTTAATTTTAGAAATACCAAAATATAGATTCACAGATTGGTCCCCATACAGTTCTGCCAATAGTTCTCGAAAAACGTCGCCGGGTGTGTCACGTGCCAGTAGTGTTGAAAGTACGGGTAAGAGTAAGCTAAAAACTAGCCCCAAATCATCAGAGCCATTGAAAATTAAAACCGGCACTTCATCAAGCCGGCCCGAATCACGACGCACCAGTGCCGAGGATATAAAACCGAAAGATATGAAAGTGAAGAAGGCTACAGTTAAAGAACGTCCACGATCGATTGAAACGCGAAGACTTAGCAAAGATAAGAGCAAATCCCAAGAGGAAACAGAAGCCGATATTGCTAAGCGTAAAGAACGCCAGCAGAAATTGTACGAGTCCGCTATGAAACAAACGATAACCATGTTAAGTCCCGTCAAGGATACCGTGCCTCCGTTTCCAGCTCCAGAAGATAAGATATCGGTTAAAACTGATGGTGATAAAATAATTATTGAAACTGAATTCAAAAGCAAACCGGAAGATCATGTTTTAATTGCAAAAGCACCGCGGAAATTGGATACATCTAATGTGAAGTTTAGTCGTAGTTTCGATGAAGTTCGTAATCAAGATAAATTGGAGAAGGCCAGTCGAAGCTTTGAAGATCGCAACAAGTCGTTCGATGAGTCTGATAAGTCTGATGTACCCGATGATATGATAATAAAATCACCAAAGAAGATAGCCAAAAGTCAAGAGATCAAACAAAAAATTGAGGGCAATGTTGTTGCTGTTCAAAAGAAGATCGATGGTAAATCCAGTAGTTTGGAAAAACCCGAACATCATTATGTGGTAACCGATGTTAAAGCGAAAAGTCTGGATGATAAAGAAAAAATATCAAAATCCATATTGCAACAGCCTAAAAAGGTAGATGAGAAACATGTTACTCGTAGTGCCGTAGGTGATCGTCGAATGTTTGCTCATCAGTACAATGTTCAAGAAGATATTGATATGCAAGCAGTAATATCGGAGAGAAGGTCTCTTGAAATTTTAAAACGTTCGTTACCCTCGGAGGACACAAAGGACAGCATAGATTCCGGAAGTCGTAAACCCTCTACAGCGGATAGTCTGGAATCGTTCGTGTCCGCTGATGAGAGTCATTCGCCTACAAGTAAATCGCCTGTCCCGACAGCAGAAGTCTATCCGCATCGTGTTCCGACGATAGAATGTGAAGAGCCATCAATTGGGGAGGATGATAACTCTAGCGAATTTCGTCATTTGAAGATCTCACGCCAAGATACAAATCGTTTGAGCTTGGATCGCAGTAGAAGCGACGAAACCGGGTCGTGGATGACTGTGGAATGTGATGAATATGTAGGTTCTGATACGTCTGAAAATGAACCGAGAACTTTAGAACCGGACCATAACACTTTAGAAACACAAGCAACTCTAGAGGATGCAATCCCTTTGGAATATTCGGATTCAGTTACTCCAACATCGGATTTAAATGTCATGGTAACGCCCCCCAACACTAGTCCTATGGCAGAAAAATCCGTTCTGGAGGCTTTCGAAAAGCGTTCCGAAAATACGGAATTGAAAAAGAACCCCAGTTTGGAGAAGCAGAGCGAAAGGTCAAAAAGTTCAGATTCTGGGACGAGCGGTGAGAAAGATGTTAGTCCAAATCGAGGAGAGCGACAACACGACTGGAGTCTGTCAGTTAGTTATGGCAAAGAAAAAAGCTCCGTTGAAGAGGAATCAAGCGTTAGTTGTTCAATAGCGCGACCTCTTGGAATATCGCAAGATTTCGGTGATGTTGAAGAAAAGAAATGCCAAGAATTGAAACAAAGAATGTTAAAATTAGATATAAAAAGCGACATAACCTCTGAAAGAACTGAAGATAAATTATCACCGAGTCCAACTCGCGATACTGGCAGAATTGCTAAGAAGCCAACAACTCCTACGTTGGAAAAGCAGAGTCCTATAGATCTCGGAATGAGTATGGAATCTTATTTAGATCCCATTGAAGAGAAAATCTCGAAGATTTTACAACGCCCCGAAGAAAGCGAATCCAATTCAGTGGTTTCGAAAAAACAACCAAAGATCGAAAAACCTGCCCGATTAAGTAAAAGGCCGGCTTTGATTAGTGCTAACGGTATGGATAAATTGGGTAAATCTGGAAGTGATCGTAGTTCACAAGAATCGAAATCGAGTTTCGATTCAAAAGGTTCGCTTAGTGTTGAATCGCGTGGATCGTTTGAGACAGAAAGCAGTTCCGGATCGATCGGTGCCGCACAACGACGGGGAGAATTGCAACAAAAAGAACAACAGCCAACTTGGAAGCCGTTTCCCATTGAAAGTTCTGGTAGTTCTAGTATAGAAGATCCTTGGCATAATGTTGACGATGGATTTGAACGATATGATGGAAATAATCCCTTAAGGGACTCCTCTGATAGCGATATTAAAGAAGTTTCACCAGAAGATCAAAAGGAAAGCGATACAAGCTTTCAGGATGAGCTTAATGATTTTCCAACAACATTCGGCTATCCTTCAATGACGAGCTCATTGAGTGGTATAGGCGTAAATCCGACTGATATAATTGGTTATAGTACCGGTTTTACCCTCGGTCGCACTCTTTCAAGAATCTCGGAAAGAAGTACTGCTTCCGAGAAGTCAAGCATGGAAGATGATGCGAGTAAAGCTTCCACGCACTCTGTTAGTATGCGTGATGAATCTGCAGGTTCTACCGATCATCAGCCGAGTTTAAGTTCGGATTCACGAAGTAATACTAATCTTGCTTATATTTCCGATGCTGATCGAAGAACATCTGCAGAAATGCCTGAAATTCCTTGCGATTCAGCAACTGGAGATCGTCTATCTAGTATAGGCAGCTTAAACGGGCCCAAATCGCCTACTGTTGTTACAGGACGTTTTTCCGTAACACAAGTTGACGAAGAACAGGGTGAGGATGGTGACAGACATACGCTTATGTGTCTCTCAAATGCCGGAAGTCAAGATTCCGAAGACTGGCCTTTGCCAGAAATACCGTATGATCACGAACCGGTCAAACCAGTCGAATCAATATACGCAATGCCCGACTTAGACAAACCAGTACCAAAAACATTTTGTTGGAAGGCGAGCACATTACAGTCGCAAGATTCACAAGATTGGCCATCGCCTCCATCTAGCGCTTTAGAACCAAAACCAACATTGGTTCAAGATATCGAAACCTATTATGCTAAAGAGGCGCAGAATGCAGATGCAGTATTGATAGAATCGTACGCAACTACGGATAACACTGAAGACGAAGAGGGACATTCTCGTAGTGAAGAAAAGCGTTTTAAACCTGACTATCCAACAACACCACCAGATATTGCTAAAGTTCTACCATACGAAGAGACAGCCTATCTGATGTCTTCAGCTTTTGAAGATCAGGCGCACGGCGGTGACGATGTCCAATACGATCCACCCACTTGTTTAAGTTCCACATTAAGTGCTGCATCATGTTTGTCCTCATCTCTTAATGTTTCCTGCTCGTCATCATTGAAATCGCAACATATGTCTTCATTGATCAAGGATTATAGTCAGGAGTCGGTTATAGTATCGCAGCCAACACGATCACCCACAATACGAAGTCCAATTTCGGAAGATGAAATCTTTTCCAATGACGATGTTTTCATGCCGGGCACCGTTAAAATGCAATTATCACCAGATGAAAATCGTGCTACAGAATATATGCGTAAGCTATCAAAAGAATCCAATAATTCGGATACATCTATCGACGATATTCTCTCTACATCGACGGCAACCTTTATGGAAGACCAGACAACGGTAATGCGTAACTTTGAGAAGCGTTTAAGTACGAGTTCGTGTAGAAAATGTAGTCACTCCAGTCACTCAGAAGAAGAAACCAGTTCCATTGGAACCGATTTAGAAGGCACTGTGCGTATGGGTCTGCAACAAAAGAAATGTACTCACAGTTCTCATTCCGAAGACACTTCTATTGGACTTAGTATTTCCGAGTGGTCCACGGGCACCAATACCGTAAGGCAATATGCCAATCTCTCTGGTTCGGACAGTTTGTCGGCCGTTTCAACTCATTCTTGCGCAAAGAGTGAAAGATCCAATCACACCAAATCTAGCGTTAGCTCGATTAACAAATCAGCCGAAAGCTTAAACGAGCATAGTGGAAGTTTATCGAATAAATTTTCTGGTGAGAATGGATCGTCAGAGGGTTTGCGTTACGATATACTTTCTAGTTCAGAAACTGATAAATTATCGGAAACCACATCTGCCACTAAGAGTGATGATACAACATTGACTCTCACAGAAATGGCGCAAACGATAACAGATTGGTCAACATCGAGTAGTCGAACAATGGTTGGCGCAACTCCGGTTGGCGATTCAGCTCAACCGGGTGGTAGCGATCAGCGAGGAAATCGTCGAGGCAGTTTTATTGATTATGTGCCACTAAAACAATCACGCACTACTGGCAAAATGTCACCGAGTGAGGAGAAGCGTATCGCATCGTTACCACAGATACATCGCAAAATGGGTGCCAATAATGAGGATGTGGCACAAAAGATTTCGTCTCCGAAAAATGGGGAGCAACTCAGGCAAGTGCCGTTCCGTTTTGGTGGTTTAGAAGAAATCGATTATATGGCTCAAAGTGCTGAGCGCAAACGACGTTCTTTGGGAATGATGTCGAAAATGTATAAGAGTCAAGACACGCCGTTGGAAACTGATGGTGCTTTCGTTGAGAGATTATACTCGCAAAGTGAAAAATTCTCTGAACGTTATCAGAGTCAAGAGTTTGTTCCTCTACACGCACACTCTCAGAGTCAGGAAATTCTAAAACCGCAGCCACAATCATCAACACCAAAATCTCAAAACGTCTCTTCAGACGAAGCCCAAACTAAAGATTCCCCTTGCTCGGAGTCAGAGGAAGTTAAGCAGAGTGAGGAAGCAATTGATGAAACAAAAATTTCAATTCAATCCGACGTAGTCGCTGAATCTGCTACAGAAAATGAAACGAGAGATGAATTCATTACAAAACAGACTGGACAGCCTCCGATTAAGCCTTTAGCGAAGCATCACAGTTACGACGATAAGACTTTATCTAAATCACAAATACGCGAATACAAGTCCCATAAATTACGACAATCCCATTCCTTTCACGAACATTTTCTCACCTCATCGCAACAGTCCTCACTGGAAACGACATCGCCTCGCATAGATGAAGAAAGCTATCAGTATAGTTCTGGAAGCGGTGGTCGTGGTGTTGGTGTTAGTAGTGGTGGTGGTGGTGGTGGCGGTGATGGGGATGGTAGTGGAGTTAATGGAGTATCCTCTGCAACAACAACAACGACAAATTTATACAGCGAAAATACAACGAGCACAGAAACCTCATCACCGATGCTACCCCATCGTCCCGAGAAATTAATCAAATGTTCACCTTACTATTCCAGTAGTCTAAGCTCAGAATCCCCGCCTAATCAGCTAATTCAAAAACCACCCCGTAAGAGCGCTATTACACGATCAGCCGTTATTAAGAGTCCACCAAGTGGCAACGATACTGATAGCTCAATGGATATACGAACACAAGATCCGAAATTACGAAGTCGCGGTTATCGTAAAAGACGTCAGATTCCAACAAAACGTATGCGTTCCACAGAACGAACACTAATCGAGCAAGAAAGCTCGGAATGTTCTGAAGGTTATTTGCCAGAAATTGATTCGTATAGTTCGGATCCCTCCAACCGGCCAGACGGTCATCGCATGGAATTTGATGAAGAACTCGAACATGATCATGAAACTGATGAATATGACGATTATCAACAATTTACAAATTCCGCATATTCCACCGCAGTCACTTCGAACAATTTTGAAGGTTTCGAGATGTCGGATAATGTTGACGAGATGGGTTTTCCCAGATATGATCGCTTAAGTCATCTACAAAAACCTATGTATGTACAACAAAGGCATCAAACAGCACCGCCTCTATCGCCGGGAATCGATAATAGAAAACCGGCTGCGATTAATCATCCTATGCCTCCGCCAACGGGGCAACCGGTTAAACCAGCACGCACTAAAAAGCGTCAATTGAAACGTGAGGATACAATTGTCGCGTATTCAATTGGCAATCAACATCAAGACTTTAGCTATGGCAATCCGGAAGAGAGTGAAGTTGAAACGAAGGCGGGATTATCAGATGATTTAGCTAATTCCAGTGAGGATAGTAATGATTTTAGACATCCAGTCGTTGCGATTCGGCGTAGTTTTGAAGCGGTCGTACAACCGCCAATGGTAGATCTCGAATTACCGTATCCGGATTTTCTATCCGATTACGAAAACGAACCTTTCGAGTATGAACGTTTTGCGTGTGGTTTAGATATAAGAGTTGATCCTCCGCCCAAATTTAATGACTCCGACGAAATGAGTGATCAGTGAAGGGTAGGTAATTAAAGGAGGAACATCTTTGAAGAATTTAGAAGAAATTTATACATTTTAGTGTTGAGACTGTGTAGCAAAGCATTATAGCCGTGTAGAGAAATAAAAAATTCTATAAAATCATATGAAGAAATATTTGGAAATATTTTATTATTGAAATTGTCTGTTTATATTAGAAAATGATATAATCATCATCAGCATTTGACAAAAGACAACATTCCGAACGTTCGAAGAATTTTATTAAAATTTTAAAAGGAATTCAAAAAACAAAAAACAAAACATACTGAAAATGTAATAATTTGAAAGTTGGCGAAAAGTTGAGTTATCGCATTACTATAAAGAGAAAACAACAAACGAAATTTAATAAAAATACAATTTTATTATGCACTGTTATTCATCGAATATAATTACTAAAAACCAAAAATACACATATATTTAGAAATAATAAAATATTTTTTTTTGTGAACTTAGAATAAATAGTGAATGATGAATATTTCAAAAGGATTGTGCACGACGACGAAATTTTATGAATTTTTTCTCTTGTAGAAATAAATTGAGTTTTAAACTTTCTGAAATGTATTAAGAAATTGAATTGAAATTCTGGCAGTTTTTCTATTATATTTTTTTATGATGTAGTAGCATAGTCCGTTCTGATCAAAATCTATGAAACATTTTTTAGAGCTAATCAAACCTTTATCCATTCAAACTATTCATTAAAATTTAAGAAATTTATTGTATTAGCCAAAAATAAAAAATTTAATTTTTATTAAATTTTGACTATTTGTTGGAAATTGTTAAACACGCCTAATTCTTAAGGAATAGGCTGCGCGTGTTCTTAAGCTTATGTGATTCTCGTATGTTCTCTCGAGAATATTTTATTGGAGGATCTTCTTTAATTATTAGACTTTGTTATTTGCACCTAAATTCTGTTGTAACATGTTAAATTAATATTAAAAGAATTAATGGCAATATTGTTTTGCATATCCTCGGTATCGGCTGCTAGATCTACCAAAGATTTACGGATCACCTTTTAAGAAACTATATAGTTTTAAAAATATTTTAAAAAACTATAGTCTTCTATAACAATCGTTTTAATACAGAAACTCTAATAAACCAAATACAAACAATTTAATATTTTGCCAAAATATCACCAATTTTGATAAACGGAAGAAATTTTGATTTCAAATATGAATTTACTAAGATATCGGAAACTATACTGTAGAAAGAAAAACCTGGATAGTTTTGAAGAGATTTTCGTAATTTTAGATTTTAGAATTCGGTTTTTTATTACTACATGAATTAATATTAATAAATTATAATTTAATATTTTTCCGAATAAGTTTTAATTCGAAAATCTTAGATTTTTATTTTAGAAGTGATGGATATAATGCTTATACTTTTCATTATGAAAAATCAAGGAGAAATTAAGAATTGACTTCTTTAAATTAAAGGGAAATTAAAAGGATAAAACGAGGATTTTTCTAACAAGTCGATTTATATTACTTTCAAAATCGAAGCACTAAATATTTTTTCAATTTTTTCTCATTTTAACATACATGAATTACTGGGAATATATTCTAAAAAAATATAAATAAATTGAATATAAGTCATGACTTTCATTTAAAAAACAATCGTGCTGAACTAAAACCGATTTTAAGAATAATTCCAATACTATATTCATACCTCAATTTTTTTGCCAAAAATAAAAGAAATATGCCAAATATTACTATTATTCTAAATGTAAATTTGTCTGTATTGAATTCAATTTATTCAAATTTTTCAGAGAATTTAAGTGTATAAGTTTTCTATTGATCTCTTTAAAAATACACTATTATATAAATTAACAAAAACCAACAACAACAATACCACAAATCAAAAATAAATTAGAATTAAAGAAAAAGAGGAAAAGCAACACCGTAATTCGGCTGAATCCTAAAACATTGATAATCGCAATATATCAAAAAAGAAAAAAAGGAAGAATAAGATATAGCTAAAAAGAAGTAATAACAATAATTCTGTGAAAGAAATTAAGTTCTGTGCCAAAAAAAATACCTAATAAAAATTTAAAGAAATGCATAAAATTGCAAGGTATTCACTCCTAAATATTCAAATAAAATAATTTTCTAAAAATTTCTCTCTCGGCCAATTTAGATTTCGATGATGCATTATTTCAAATTAAAAATGAAATTATTTGATATATATTATATGTATTTATTAATTTCGATTTTAAGTCGTTTAAGATAGCAAATAAAATTCTTGTCATAATTGAAATTATATAATAGTTCATTTGCAATAAATATTAAATATCATTATTATAAATCTAATATTAATAAAGATTTATCTAGAATTAAATTCAATTAACAAATATGTTCCAAATAAAATCGGCAATAATTTATGTGGTTTAAAACAAAAAAGACGTTATTAGATAGAGAATCAGAGAGGACTTAATTGAATTAATAATATTTAATTATAATAAAATTATTGCATGTAATTTTTTTTTTCAAATAAACAGAAATTTTGAACAAAAACAATGATATATACAATACATATATATATCTAATCATATATATCTAATAATAAAATTGCTAGAATGTAAGTTGGTCTGTCTTCTGAAAGAAATAAAATGCTAATAATAATACTTAAATAAATGTGTTATTAAAATCAATTTGAAATTATTAAAGTTCTAAAATATTGAAACAATAGTAAAACACACAAATGAAATATATATAAAAGATTCACTTCAAAGATATCGAATAAAACTACATAGTCTAAATGTATAATGCGTTTTACTAAATTCATCAATAAATCATTTTTAAGCTATAAAATTATTCTTTTTATGCGCTAGATACAAGACAGGAAAACATAGAAAAATCATATAAAATTGCAATGTGTTTTATTTTGATAAATGAATGACTCATGAATTCGTGAACGTAATTTTAATAATTAATCATTTCCGAATTTTAAAATTCGCATAAAATGATTTAAGGAATAAAATTTAAATGTCCGGTATTTTTCCTATCGTCTAATCGTCGTTTAATTTGACGAATCGAAAGGATCGAAAGGCAAAGTGACAAAGAAAAATCATTTTAAAATTCGCGTAAAAAGAAACCGGATATAATGCCGGATATAAAACAAAGAGATTATGAATCATCAGCTCTATCAATGCATTATCTTCGTGAACTTTAACAGTATTAAATTTGGCTTAGTATAGATTTAGATTATAGTTCATAATAAAACAATTGAGGCGTGTAAAAAAAGGGCAGGAAGAAATTTGGGGGTATTCATGATTCATTTTCTTCTCGATTTCATTATATCATTTCATGATATCATTTTTTCAGATTTCAAAATATCAACCACTTTATTAAATAACAGAATTTACTTTACATCTTTATTAGAAAAAATAATAATCAATTATAAATTCAAAAGCGCATAAAAAGATTTGGCAAATATATAGGATTAACGCGAATAAAGAAGATTATCGTAGGATGTTTGGCATGTTTTTCTGGTAAACGTAATATTCAATATTTTGTTAGCTTAATTTTTCACAATCTTCTAGAAAATATGTACAAATTGTAAGCAAAAAGGAATTATTATTTTATTTTATCAAGACATTTATTTTAAATACCCCAATTTTTGACATAAATTTGATTGTATATATTTTCAGGCACGGACGGCTATCATGGCATAAATGGCAACATGTCATTGGACAGACGTAGTGAAGTGGTAAACTCGCCAAATCGCTATGATCTAACATTGGGTTCAGATAAATCATCATCGTTATCACGTTCTGAAGTGGGCACTTATGATGTCATACAAGCCGAGGTTCAGCATGCCAAGCGACAAGAGTTGGCAACTTGTGTGGCTGCGAATACTAACAATAATAATGGCAATGGAGCGAATTCAGCGGTTTATATGCAAGATCCAGATAACGATGCGAAGAAAAAGGCAAGTTAAAAATATTGAAATTATTGAAATACCTTTTGTGGTAGTGATCATGTGGTTTTATAGGATGGTATTAATTTATTTCTTCATTTATCTTGGTTTTTAAAAATTTTCTCTTTTGTTTCATCATTCATTTCAGAAATGGCCAACTGAAAAATCGTATTTTTTGGCAAAGGAATTGCTTATGACCGAACGGACTTATAAAAGAGATTTGGATATTCTCAATTCGTCACTTCGTCAGGAGTTGTCTATTGAGGATGTGGAGAATTTACAGCCTCTTTTCGAAATGTTGGACTCGATGGTGCAGCATCACAGTATATTTCTTCGTGACATCGAGCATCGTATGGTATTGTGGGAGGGGCGCGGTACTCACGATACTCATCGAATCGGTGATGTTATGATGAAAAATATGGCAGTATTGCCTGTCTATGACGAATATGTTCAAACACATATTGAAATTTTGCATTGTCTGAATGACATGTTCTTGACGGATAGTCGATTTCAACAAATCTACAAAGATTTCGAACTGCAAAAGATTTGTTATCTACCGATAAGTGAATTACTATTGAAGCCTCTCAATCGCATGCTTCACTATCAGTTAATTCTGGAGCGTAAGTATTTTAGTGATGATTGATTGTGTTTGGATTTAAAACTTGAAAATTGTTGGATTAGTTGGCTAATTGTATGATTGGTTGATTTATTGGTTGACTGATTGGTAGAGTGATTAGTTGACTGATTCGTTGGTGGTAGTGGTGACTACTGATTCGTTAATTTCTTCCTTGCCGATTTATTTTTCTTCGTGTTCATTAATTGATTGCATTTGTTTTTAGGTCTTTGTGATTTTTACACGGAAGAGCATATTGATTACGCTGACTGTCAAGCTGTCTATCATATTCTTGTTCGCACAACAAAACGTATTCGTGAACAATTAGCCGAATCGATTAATTTTGTACAATTATGTGAATTGCAACGCGATATTAGCGGTTTCGATAAGCTCGTTCAAAATCATCGTAGACTGATCCGACAAGGCTGTCTGCTGAAACATTCCAAACGTGGTCTTCAACAGCGTATGTTCTTCCTCTTCTCCGACATTCTCATATATGGCACGAAATCACCGATTGATCAATCGTTTCGTATTTTGGGTCACGTCCCAGTGCGATCATTGTTAACCGAAAATGCTGAACATAATACTTTTTCGATATTTGGAGGGCATAGCGCGATCACCGTAAGTGCTGGCACTACGGCCGAAAAAACGCTATGGTTGGCTGAGTTATCTAAAGCGGCTGCAGATATCAAAACGAAACCGCCAATACAATTGACCTTAACGACATTGAAGAGTTGCAGTGAGTGTTAATTATGATTTTATTTAGTATCTTTAAGTTGTTATGTTTTCAATAAAATGTTTGATGTTTTTATTTTGGCTGGCAAGAAAAGGAAAATATGGTTTTAGTTTGTAAGTAAATTCAAATCACTTTATATATCCAATCATAATGACTTTGTTCGAAGAGATTTTAATTATTTCCCATCATTATCTTACTAAACTTTCTTAATATCTTAAAAAAATCCTTTTTTTAAAACTTAGGTTCATCCGAGGAAGGGCTTGATATGTGCGGTCTTTCCAATGGCAACTCTACACTTAATCCGGGTACACAACAGCAACAACCAAATAATCAAAATAAAACACCTCCTTCACGCAGTAATACGGCACTTCACGTTTGCTGGCATCGTGGTGCTACCGTTGGTTTAGGCGATCATCTTATCTCTTCTGAAAATCAACTATCCGGTTATTTGCTTCGTAAATTTAAAAACTCTTCAGGCTGGCAAAAACTTTGGGTTGTCTTCACTTCATTCTGTTTGTACTTTTATAAAAGCTATCAGGATGAATTCGCTTTGGCCAGCTTACCGCTATTGGGTTACACCGTAGGTCCACCTGGTCATCAAGATATTGTACAAAAGGAATTCGTTTTTAAATTGTCATTTAAAAATCACGTTTATTTTTTTCGTGCCGAAAGCATTCATACATACAATCGGTAAATTCTACGATGCGTATTAATAAAATCAATTTAAACGTTTTTATTTCTTTTAGATGGCTTGAGGTCTTACGCAGCACGACCCAAACGCAAGATTTTAAAAATATACACGTTAGCAATTAAAAATGAAGAGCGAATCATTTCATTTGGGAGTAAACAGTAAAACGAATGTTCGCAACTATCCGTGAATAATTAAATTAATTTTTAATTGGTGTTTCTTTAAAAAAGTATTGTGCAATTTGCTAAATGACGATAAATGACGATAAATAAATTTGTTCTAAAGTGCCTTTTTAGTATATATGCAATATATATGTATTCTTTTATCACCATTACATATATGTATACAATCAGATAATAATTAGTAATTAGACATTAATTAAAGTCGGTTTATATTTTCATTGTATGCATTACCACTTAGAAATATCTACATGAAATTGCTGTAAGAGATATGACGAAATTGATTTTAATGACATTTGTAAATACTTCTAAGTTTGAATTGATAAACATATATATAATATCGATTTTTTTAAATACATATATTTTATGTATGTAATTAATATTGGGACCAAATTATGAAATATCATATTTTTTATTATTTTCTTAATAAAATCTTATACGAATAACAAGCATTTTTAAACGAAGCGATCATAATTTGCACGCTGGGAAGTAACTCGACGAGAAAGCTGGTAGAAAATTAAAGATTTGGGTAAAGAATTCGAAAGAACGAATCAAGAAATGAGCCACTTGATAATACGTATGCAGGGCTTCATTTCCGGCATTACTTCCTCGTACAACGAACTAATCGTAACCGAAATGGAAAATTCAAATGAACAATGAAAGTTGAAAAAGAAAATGTCAACTTTGTACGTCTAACCGTTTTTGAATTATCTGAAAACATCTAAAAAATCCTTTAGGCAAGAGGTCATTTGTCACAATTGATTGTAACGGTTGTTAGACAGGTTGAAGCTATTCATGATGTAATGTTGCTTGTGGAAATTTGGGAATATATTTTATAGAAACTTCCATCGAAAAGCTTGAATTAATTCACACTAATTCTCGTTGTTTTAGAGTAAAATATTGGTCCAGACTTGCTATCATGCAGAATGAACTGTTTCTGGGAAAATAGTGAATACTACAAATAACATTCTATAATTATTAATAGTGTTTCCTTCATATTTTATTCAATAATATTTAATTAAATCCATATTCATAAATTTTAGCATCTGTTAAAATTTTGAGAGGAAGATAAAGAACGATAGGTCGAGAACAAATTACAACAAAATAATTAAATTTTAACTTTCTCGGAAATAAAAACAATATCATTTCAATAGTAAAAGAGAGCGAGAACAAGAATGAGTGAAATATTTTTTATGAATATATTTTTATTTTATATAACTATAATTACTATAAACTATATAGTAATTAATACATTAAATATTTGAGAGCTGTCTATTTATTTTGAATATATTAGGTATATATTTTATTCAACGACAAAAGATTGAGTTTCAATTAAGGTCTTTATTTAATATTTTAAAATGGAAGAGGTTGACAATAGGAAAGCTTTAAAATTAAAACTCTTTATTATTTTATAAATTTGATCGTTAATTTTAACCTGTTTACACCAATTCACGAAAAGAGTAGTAAGCATATAATTCATACTTTTGAACGAATATGTTTTATAAACTATCATGGTACCATATCAGACCGTAAGAATTTGGTTAATCATATTAATATGATACCATAATTGCCTTAGGAGTGTTGCGGTGTTTGTAAGGCAGCAATAAATACGGACAGATCAAACGTATTCCAATTCCAACTACAGAGGCTGCAAATTATATCTTTTTATCTTTTTGCTAACTCAATGTGAGGAAAAATAGCGAAAATCCTACATTTTATGAATTTATTACTTCTAATTTTCAAAGAAAATTTTATCTTAATTTGTATATATTTTAATTAACCAGCAAACAGCTAAATGAGCTTTCTTATTAATGAATTTAAAAGCATGCAAATACCCTTCTTTAAAGGCATCCAAACCAAAGGATTCCTGAAGTTACAAATGAGATAATAAATTTTATGACTATGAATATTTCCTCCCTACAGATCCAGAAACGGTATTCCACACTCATAATACGAACAAGTTTATAAGCTTTTTTAAATCTTACTGAAGATATTTTGTAGCGTCCTATTCTGTTTCTTGTGTTTTGTTGTCACGGAGAGGGAGCTATGAATTCTACACGACAGATACCCAATCTACGATTTCACGTCTGTTACCACGTCGACATCATTCTCAGATGTTTCTAGGAAGCGTTAGATGCAGAGACAATGCGCAGAGTATATAAAATATGTTCAATTCTTTTAAATATTTCAAATAATTTGTAGTGTTTTATTTCACAGTTTGTTTTTCTACTTTTAATATATTTTTTATTTTGCAATATTTTCTTTCTATTTATATATATATTATAATTATATAATAATGATAATAATAATAATAAGAATTATATTCAGAATTTATAATTGGTTTTTGTTGACAAAATGATGTTAAATGAGTTACTGTTGCGCCAAAATATCGGTTGTTCTTTCTATTATTGATGTTGTTTACTAAATGAAACTCATCTGTTTTGCGAAATACTTAATTAACGGCAACAATTGGAAAAGGATTCATGGTATGTTGAGGGTGAGCATATGTACGCGCATTGATGTGTTCTTTTGCTTGTGGACGTGAGTGTGTGTGTATGCATGTGTGTATGGGCGTGTAAGTGACTATATGTAAACGCGTATGAGCGTGTGTCTTATCATTATTAATAAGATTTGTTTGAATGATTTTGTATTATTTTTTTTTATGTTCAATATTCTCAATCATATCCTTCCCCCTCACTTGAGCATGCATATAAAAAAGGACGACTGTTGTTGTTGACCTCCTTGATGCTGTTAGTGTTACTGCTGTTGTTGTTTTGGTGGTGGCGGTAGTAGTAGTAATAGTAGTAATGATGGTGGTGGCATTGATGGCGACAACGACGACGACGACGATAATTGTGACGACCAATGGCTAATCAATGAAACTTTGTTCCACACAAGCTTTCACTCGTTTCTCATATTCACGACGATTCTCTTTGTAAAGTTGAGCAGCTGTAGAATTAGCTGGAGAATTTGGATTTGGATCACTTAAGAGAGACTGGAAAAATATCAAAACAAATTTATAAATAAACGACGAATATCATAATAGGATGAATCTTAAAAACATTAAATTAAAATTCACCTGTATTGAAGTTAAAATTGCTGATACATCATATGTGGGACTCCATCGGTTTTGTAAAATGTCCAAACAGATACCACCATCAGCATAAACATTTGGATGAAAAACTTTCGATACGAATCGAACTGTTGGCGGCTTATTTGGATATTCTTCCGTAAATTCTATTGTTAATTTAAAAGTACCATCCTCAAATGGCGTGTCATGTGGACCGAAAATCACAGCATTCCATATCATAATATTATTATCCGTGGGCGCTCCAGAAACTCCAGTTGGTGGATCTTCTTGAAGTCTAAAGCAAGAAAAGAAGAAGAAAGAAGATATAATTATATACTTGTTCTTTTTCGTTCTAACAATACTCAAATGGAAATTAATCCCAGAAGGGAAAAATCAATCACGTTTATGATGAAAATATTTTGCTAGAACAACTAATTAGGCAACACGTTTTAGAAGACCAACTAAATCTGAAGAAGGTAAAATAACATAATCAGCTGACGCCAAACGCTTCATAACAATCTCGCGAAGTCTGACTGAATGAAAATATTTAACAAATTTGTGTATGATCACGTGAAATGTTTTTTGTTGATTTGGTTTACTTGCTTTGTATGCCTTTAACGAATAACACACAAAAACAAATAACGAGATTAAGTCAAAGCAAAAGAAGACCAAATTGAAAATATTAGTTAAGCGATGAATCATCATTCATTTAATATCATAATGATGATCGTTAGTTTGTTAAAATATATGGCCATAAAAGTCCAGAACTTATTCTTATGAAGTCATTAAGTCATCATTATTAACCGGTGTAGAATAATGTTGCAATTAAGTCTATTTTTTTTAACTGCGATTATTTTTGAAAAGAATATTTTCTATAAAATCCGATAATTCTATTCTGAGGAGTATACCAAGGTGTGAATATTACGCTAATTGTGTTAGTATTGATCAATACATATCAATATATTATAAAATAAAATAAGCAAAGAAAAAGTGATTTATTTTATTTCGCAATATTTTCAGTAAAAAAGACTGCATGAGCGACTTCGAATAGATAAGTGAGAGAATTAATAAATTAAGATTATTGTCAAAGAATAAGAAATGAGGAAGTGATTGCTTATCGTAAAGATTTGCATTTAATGACTTAAAAACAGAAACCGAAAAACAATTGAGAATGTTGATATTTCGCTTTCATTAAAATGAAAAATCTAAAAATAAGTTGGCAAATATTGTTTGTATTCGGATTTTCTAAGTACATTTCAGAGCGCGTAAATAAAACTTGTATAATATCTTTGTGCGATCTTGTGATTTATTGAATTCTTATAAAAATTGTACCCCCAAAATTGCCCTTTCAGAGAATTATAAATCGTAAAATCTCAGAATGACTGTTGCGCGAAAAGAGAATTGCAAAGAATTCAAATCATTAATGATTTGGCAATGAAAAAACAATCTGGCAAGAAAACTGGCAATGATAAATAAGACTTATAAAGAAACAACAAATTGAAAATCTAAAATTTGCAAAAAATGTTTGATACATTTGACTCGTTTTAACAAATTGTCGATCGTTTTTTGCGTTAATTCAATCATACCAAACTACATTGTGCATAAATTCGTTTCTTAGACATTTTCAATTTAATGACGTCATATAGTTGGCATTTTTTAGTGCCTTCTGTCTCTAAGAATAATAAATTATTAATCTTTAATCAGAAATAAACCTTCATTTACATTCTCCTGATAATCCTGTGTAAAAAGGGGGATTATTTTGCTATAAATTAGAGGAACAATGTGTCAATCCAACATTACTAGTCAAAAGCTTTTCTTACCAAATTGGACACACTGAAAGTTTTTTTTGCAACTATTAACATTTGGTCGGCCAAGGTAGAATACTTCTCCAACGATAGGCGCCAATGTGAATTTATTGGAGGATGGGAATCCAAGGGGAGGATTTAGTGGATATTTTAAAAAGAAAATAAAAGCAAATTCCGTTGAATTTATTACTTACCTTTTAAAATCTCTCATCAGACGTCTGCGTGCAGGAGTCGACATTTTTCTCTCAAATTTTAAATGAACTCCTTTAACTCTCTAATTGGTATTTATTTTCAGCTTAAATTAGGAAATTCCCTTCAATTAGAAATCTCTTGCTGCCTCAAATATTTCTACTAATTCCTTTTCCTCACGTATCCTCGTAACCTTTACGTTACGTTTTATATGGTTTTAGCAGTTTCTTTTCTTCTTGTCTCTTAATTTTCAGCAGTCCATAAAGCAAAACTAATTGAAGTCGTCCCGTTGAGCGAAAGAACGTATGAAAATTGACGGCTGATGATGACGAAAATTGAACTGGTAATTGCTTTAAAAGTATCGAGTAAACAAAACTTGACGAAAAATCGCATTCAGTGATATGTGGCTGTTGTTAGACAGAGACAAAACTAAATGCAGTTTCGATAAAATCAAGCACGAGCACGAAAAATCGTAATCTATTTTTCACAATTCGCAAATTAATCGACACACATTCAACTTCAGCCACTACGTTAATTTTGATTTAATATATTAATTTATTAGATGGATTTAGAGAAAAGTCCAACAATCTGGAGACCAGTTAAATATTGTATACTTTTCAACAACCCACGAACATTTTCACAGATCCTTCTGCAGCTGCTAAGAAATACTACTTAACGAGCAATTTTATAGTAACAAGATTATGTAAGAAATAGTATTGCCATAGCGAAATAAAAAATTCAAACTAATAGTTGATTAGAGAGTAATTTTGTAACCTTCTTTAACGATTTCATTCTGCAGACATGAAAGAAGCGTTTAGAAATTAGTTTTATTACGAAATATAATTTTTGTTACAAAGTTGTTTATAAAAATCAATGAATTTATTAATATATATGTTTTTACATATTATAAAAAGCTAATAGTGTACAATGATTTGAAGGTTGGGCGGATAATTTCATAGCTTTAGTCTTGAAATTTGCACATTATGCAGTTAAATTAACTAAAATAACTAAAATAGATTTTTTATTTAATGGAAAATAATTGAGAATTATTTTAAAATATTCAATTTCTAAAAACAATTGTATCTAATGGAATGAAATAATTGAAACGCCATAGATTATATTATGGCTATTTCATAAATATGTGCACATATGAATAAAACGTTGATATTTTTCGATGTACAATTGAAAACATATAACATTCTAATGGGATTATTAAGGCATCAGTAGTTCAATGTTTGGATTTTGCAATTGCAAGAATATTTGATATTGCGAAAACACACAGAGCCAACAGTAAATCTAAAATATGAATAATAATAAATAGAAATTTAGCAATAATAATGATTGTATTTCTTATAAAACTGCTTATGTGAATATTTTTTAATATCCACTTAAAACATAAAGGACTCACATTATAAGCCATCCAAAAGAAGTTTAAGAGAGCCGATAATGTTTGTTCAAGCTGTAATTAATGAGAAGGTTAAATTTTTCATATAAATATACAATCAAATTTCGAACTTACATAAATATAGTAGCCGCCTATTAACCATAGACCAAAAACAAATTGAAAGAGTATTCCAATACCGGCCAAAATTAACCAAGGTAAAAGCCAGCCTCGAGTACTTTGCGATTTATGAAGAAATAATTTATAAATAATTTAATACTGATTAATGATATAATTCATTGGCTTTACCTTGTTTTAATGCCGTAATAAATTAAATAGGCTGATCCTGCCAATAATATAAAATACAAAATAAAAAATCCTCCCACAATTGGCATGGAATAACGTATATCAGTTTCGAAGAGAGGCGAATAAAGTTGAGTTGATTCGCCACCGTTTAGCATATAAACAATCTGGAAAAATATGTAAAAAATTGTTACCAAAGCATAGTTAAATTGAGGTGGACTATGTTATAAATTATGAACGTGAAAAGTATGAATTAAAAGAGCTACATATGTAAATAATAATATTCCATATACCATTGTAATAAGGATCACCGACAAAGCAGCAGAGTAGGCGGCGACTGCATAGCTACCGGACCGTACCGAACTTGCCCAGATAAATGGTGACCAACATGAACTCAATACAGCCATCCTTCCGATATCTTAGAATTTATAATGGAAATATAGATTTCTCCGAAATTATTTTGGCTTTTTTATATTATTTTCTTTGTTAATTAAAAATTGTCCCTTTAAAATCTAACCCAATACGTGACTGGTCAGTTATTCATTTATTTATTCGTGGACGCCTTACAACGTGAGAATATCAGTTTTATTAGTAGAAACGCTCGTCACGCCCAATCTCTCCATTCGCAAATATTAAAATTAAGAAAAACACTTATTTCTGAGTCAAACCTTTGGGTTAATAACTTTACAACAAAGTTTTTATAATAAAATTTTCTAAATTTGTAAAATATTAATACACAAACATAAAGTATAAAGAATGTAAACAATTAATTATAAAATTATGCTGTCACACACACCCTTAATTATAAATTCAACCAAAGTAATTGAATGAAGGAAATTGGTAATGAAGAAATGTCAGTGAATGAAGAAATTGAGGAAATGTCAAAGCAGTTTTTAAGAGAGCCTAAAGGTATGCAAGAAGTGGCTTTTACACCAAAATATGACCTATATTAAATCCTGCGTCTAAAATCATACAACGTTAGGTTAAAAGTGCGAAAATTAATTGGTCCGAAGCAATTAATTTTAGTTACCCATTAGAAAATTACATTAACCACTGTATGAGTACAGTATTTATTTATTTTATTTTATAAATTGTAGGCTGTCGTTGTGATTAATAAATGTAGAATTTTGTTGATGGACTCTTTGAATGGTTATTGACATCAGAGAAATAAGGCAATTAAAAAGGTAGTAATAGATAAATTAGCCCTACGGCGTGAATACAAGGTCGAGACTTTTTGAATAATTAGAAAAAATTGAGAAAAGGAGCGAATCAAACAACAAAACGACTACGAAAATATCCTGAGAGAACATAATATGCAGTGAATAAACTGCCACAAAAAGAAAAAAAAGCCCGAAATAAAAAATCGTCACAACAAATGATCGATAGCTAGAGGAGCAGGAGAAGAATCTCCGTTTTGTCTGCGTTGAACGCATGTACTCAAAGGCGCCAGAGTTCGATACCAACCTACCTCTACCCATTTCTATCAACGATCATTTGTTTTGCCTTTTGTTTTTTGTTAGGCTTTATTTTGATGATGTTTTGCCTACTTAAATTGTGTTTGAACGCTTTACTGTAAAGAAACTGAAATGAAAAAACAATGGCTAAGACAAAAATTGCGGTTTTGCGCCGCTAACGAACCGAAATGACAATTTTTTGTTTGAAGCTTTTATTTATATTTTGGTAAGAATTGCAAGCTTAGTTAACAAGCAGCTAGCCAAAACCACAGAAAAATCAGGTCCATTGAAAGAGGATGATGAAGGGGGAGGGAGGAAGTTAGATAAAAAGAGAGAGAAAGAGTATTTGTGAATTTCAAGAGATTTGCAGAATTGGAGAGTGGTGCAATAAAAAAGGTCTTTACCGACATTCTCGACCTTGCCACTTCTCTCAGCCTTCTCTCTTTATTCCTCTCTTTTTTAGTGTTTTCTTCAAAAAAATTAGAAAATATAATTAACTAGAAGCTTTTGCAAATAAGATGCGCTTGATATTGATTTAACGATTGGAAATATAAAAACATAATTATTTACAATATGATAACACATTAAAAGAATAAGTTTAGATTTATAAAAAATATAGCATTTTGTTTAGTAAAAATATTTTATGTAAAATATTTTTATAAATATAAATAATAATTTACGAAAAATAAAAAAAATAATATAACAACTGATTTACAAGTATATGAAAAACATAATAATTTATATATATAAATATATTAAGAAAATAAAAACAACACATTTTCAAAATATATAGGACAATTTTTAAAGAAAAACGTAAAGAAATTCTTTGAAAGGCGCCTTTTGTTTTCTGTTCTCATCTTGTTTTACAAATTATATTCGCATTTCATCGCGAAATTATTTATTTGTTTATCATTTAAATTGTTTTCTATGCTAACTCTTTAATGAAACAAAAAAAAATTAACGCTCTTAAAATTTTTTACAGAGTATTTTTAAACAATTCCGAAAATCCTGTTTACTCTCTTACTCACCACTGGCTATTGGTCACCTTCATAATTCACCTCTGGGTGGATTTCTTCATACGAATGAGATTGCGCTTGAAATGTGTACTAAAAATGTTGTCTCGTGCCGGAATTTTATATTGATTGCTATCTTCAGACTAAACATTGAAAGATAAAATTCTTTAAAGACGATTATTTTTTGTTTTTGAAAAATAATTATTCTCTCTTGCCCATTTCTTTCTTTTCTCTCGCAGTTTTTTGGTGACATTTTCTTTTATTACATAATGTTGATATTTCTTTAAATTACTTTATTAAGATTTATCTTTCTATTCAATTAAAAATAATGATTTAGTTTCAAAAGAAACAATACATAACACTCTTCGATCTCTACGAATTAATTGATCTGCCTCTCTACGTCATATAGATTCTGTGTACGAATATTCAATGCTTCCTCACATACACACACATGCACGCTCTCTCTCATTTTAGACTCATCAAAGTTGCGAATTTTTGAATTTAACGAAAAATTGCAGGAATGGGCGCAAAATAGCAGACAACCGCCACCGCCACCGCAAACGTCTTCCAACCCCTGTCTGTTAACCTTCCTTTCCGCTCTTTCACTGACCACAGTCGATCAGCCAACAAGTGATCTTCAAATTGGCTTAAAGAGGCGCACAAACTGCGTTATTACAACAAAAATAGTTGTTCGAGCTTGTCCCATGATGGGCTCGGTCACGCTAGAGTGAGAGGGTGGTATTATGACGTGAGAGTTTGCTTGGCGTGGCGTTGTTGGCGTTGTGGTGGTGGTGGTGGTGGGTGGGGGTGTTATGATCATCGGTTAGTGAGTGAGTAGAGCCAGAGGTGGGAAGTGTTTTTTATTATTTGCTATAGAAATTTAAAGGTAGGAGACGATCAAGATCAGCAATCAGTCGAAAGTGGAAGCTCACAGTAAACGGTCTGGCGATCGGAAAACGTGCGCCGCAGAAAACAACTTGCATATTTTCCCCTTTTTTGGTTGTTCACCGGCTTCACGAGGAAGAAACGAAAGTGATATTTTGTGCGTTTTTATTTTTATATTTGGCGTTTTTTTTAAGTTTGTTGAGTTTTTTCGTCTTCTTCCTCTTCTTGATTGTTGGTATTTCGATACGGGAGATGATCATTCTTGTTTATTTTAGAGTACGAAGAGGAGTTGTTTTTTTTGGGATCATGACGAAAAGAAAGAGCATTTGGAATTCATGGATCATGAGTGACATTCAGTGAGGGAAAAATGTACGGATGAGATAAGAATAAATAAACAAGTAAAACTGAAGTCATAAAAATAATGATCTGGAAAAAAGAAGACAATCTGCTTTCAAATAAAAAAAAAATTAAGTATTAAAATGTGCATAAAAATAAAATCGTAAATAACTTTTAATACTATTTTGCGCTTTTTATATTTCATTAAAAATTAAATAAAAATTTATTTCATATAAATTTTTTCAAAACTCAAATTAAATTTACAACAAAAATTTCCTTTTGGTAAAAAAGTAAAAACAAAAGAAATTCATAATATTGGATACACTAAAAATATAAAAATTCAATGTTAGGACTAAAAATAAATGTTAACTAAAAAGTGTTTATTATATAAAAAAATTAATACAAATATGAAATATTCAAAAATATTAAAATATAAAAAAAATTATATTGTAGAAGTATTAATTGAGTAAAAAGAATTTACAATTTACTTAAATTTGATATAAAAATAAGAATATAAAAATAAGAAATATGAATAAAAGTTAAAATAATAAACCTTTAGCCTTAAATTTACAAGTTTCAAATAAAAAAAATTTCTCAAATTTATTTAATTAAAAAAATGGATTTAGTACGTTTTTAGCATAAGCGTATAAAAAATTTTCAAACAGTGCTGAATTAAAACACATAAAATAATTTTAAACACTTAAAGTATAAATTAATTAATTTGAATTAATATTAAAAGTAATCCATAATCTGTAAAATTGTAAGAATATTTATCATAATATCTTTTTATTCAAAACGATTTTTTTAAACTCATAAGCTTAAAAGATCATAAAGAACAAATACAAATAAGTAAATAAGTAAATGGCAAATAAATAAATATAAAAGGAATAAAAAACTATTTAGAAACATATAAATACTTAAGCAAAACATATAAATACTTAAGCTTTAGAAAACTTATAAATACTTAAGCAAAAAAAAAAAAAATAAACAACAAAAATAAACAAACAAGTAAGGGTTAAATTTAATTTTAATTTCACTCATAATTTAACGCCATGAAATACACCAATTGTGCAAATAAAACCTCAGACAAAAATTAGGAGAAACTTGAAATGTAATTCATGAAACTAAATCCCAAGCTGTTACTTTATATAATTAATCGTGGCAATATTCGATTGTTTTACTCAATTAAAAATAAAATTACTCGCTGGAGTTCGTGCTGATATTCAATATTTTTCATCAATAGTGAAATACCACGCCCACCTTTGTTAGCATATTTTTAATGTGACATAAATTCACCGGCTGAAACACCGGCTGAGAAATTCCGTTCTAGTTAGAGGTAAAATAATATTTTCTATAAAAATCAGGCGTGCCAATGGCCCGATATCGCTAATTTTCAAAATCACACAGTCTGGAAGGCAGATAATATTTATGACAAATTTTGTAATAATATTTTTTTTTGTTTTTCGGTGATAGAGATTGTGTTGATGACGAAAGAACCCCTTCGTATGGCCTTCGGGTAGAGGGCGTGATAATAAGGGAAAACAAATAAAATATATCAATTCTAATAAATACTATGAGATATAATTTAAAAGGTTCGCAAATGCATTAAACTATTTAACTGAAATTTGAAAAGTGCATCGGTTTTAATTAAATGTGAAAATAATTCGAGTGATTGACCTTGAAGAATTTGATACTACTAACATATTTTTATCGATAACAATTCTATACAATTGGTATCGTCTCCACTTATTGAACATCCGAGCCTCGAGGAATCAACGACTGAAACCAATACAAAAAAAAAAATCAACCAGTCCATCGGCTTCAACATCGATTCCGCCTGGTGTGGCACGACCACTGCACTGAAAAAATCACAGTCTTTTAATTCGTAACAACGCGTGCAATTTCGCGTGAATCTCAATCAGTGTGCAGAACCACTGAATCATTCATCGATCATCGATCAATCAGTCTATCGATCGTGTAACGCGTGCGTTGTACGTAAGTGCTTCGAACTTGTTCTTGTAATTATTATATATAAATATATAGGCAAATATATATATATATATATATATATATATATATATATATATATATATATATATATATATATATATATATATATATATATATATATATATATATATATATATATATATATATATATATATATATATATATATATATATATATATATATATATATATATATATATATATATATATATATATATATATATATATATATATATATATATATATATATATATATATATATATATATATATATATATATATATATATATATATATATATATATATATATATATATATATATATATATATATATATATATATATATATATATATACATATATATATATATATATATATATATATATATATATATATATATATATATATATATATATATATATATATATATATATATAAAGTATTTAATGGTCTTGTAAAGGGAAGACTGGTACAGCCCCATGAAATATCGTATCTGTAAAAAACACCAAGATTTGTCAGCTCAGGCAATTGGTGTTTGTGGTTGTTGAGAAACGCTGGCGTATGGGCGGGGTGGGTTCCGTTTGGGTAGTATTGTTAAATCAGCTTAACGGAAGCTCGGAGATCCAGATTGAAATTCCGGAAAATTCTACTTCAGTTTAATACATTTATGTTAATATTTACTCAAGAAGTGGGCGTGATAGTAGTTGGAAAAATGAGGATTTAATGATTGATAGAACGATGTTTATTTTCGTTATCAGTGGAAGAATCGCGCCCATTGATAGGAAGTATAAAAAAAAGACCGAACTTGAAAATAAAATTTTCAGATCTTCAAAACCGCTTTATAATCTGTGATATTAATTTATTGGAATTACGTGCGCTATGGGTTGTAGGTGTGTCGTAGGACCAATTTTTCCTATTTCCTCATCATCATAATTTCTGTTTTTGGGTGGTGGATAATAATCTGAGTGAAATGACGGAGATGTTTCCGAATGTGAATAAATTTGTGCAGTTTTTTAAATTTGCCACACCTCTTCTAACGCCATACTCCCATCGAATGTGGCGCGTAAACATAATCGAGAAATTCATTTCCACTTTTTTGCCTCTGTGTGTGTCGATGCCGGCCGATGCCGGTGTCGGTGTTGATGTTGGTGTCAGTGGTGATAGCGATAGTAACGATCGGATGATGCGATGAGGAGACGTCGATCCGCGCTTGAAAATTTAATAATCCGTTTGTATTTTGGAAATAATTTGCATTTACCAAAAGGCTTCCCTTTTGTCACTTGTAATTGGATTGGATGCCGCTTATATAATTAACAACTAACGTTTGTTGTTGTTGTTGTCATTATTACCATTACTGCTACGGTTGGTGTTTGGTAGATTCATCATTCATGTTGAACTCACTACTAGTCCTTTGAGTGATCGACGCTTTTGTTTGGTTACTTTGGTTATTTTGCATATTTTGCATAATGTGTTTCTGCTTATGATGTTGTTGTTGTTGGTATTGTTGTATGTAATCACCTCACGGTTGTAGCATATCATTTTATTTCGGTTTTCATTGTTGTTGGAGTTTTAGTTTTTTTTGAGTTGTGGGATGGATTTTTGGCTGTATGGAGTTTTCAATTTGCCTCTATAGTTGTTGTGGTTGTTGTTGTTGTTGTTCCGCTGCTGCTGCTGTTGGTTGTTGTTGCTTGTTTTATTATTATCCTATGGTTTAATTCAATTAAAATTATTTTTTCGCACGACTTACCACAAACTGTTTTGAAAAAGCTTAACCGTTTATTTATCGTTGGTTGGTGTTGGTGTTGTTGGTTTTATTGCTGTGTTAGGTATTTGTTGTCATTGTTGTTGGTGTTGTAGTCGTTGTAGGCTTCCTGGTGGGCTAATAATTGCGGCTGCTTAGCATAACATTTTCGTGAGGATTTTCTTCTTTTAAAATCTTTACGCTGGTGTGAAATCATTTCTCTTTTTCTTCAGCTTGTTCTACTGCTGCTTCTCCTTTTTATTATAATTTTTTAATTTTTTTCCTCTTTGTTTTTCTCTGTCCTATCTTTCTCTCTTACATTTTTGCGTTGTTAGTGTTTTTGTTAAACAATTTTTCATTGTTTTTCTTTTATTTCTTTAAATTTGTAAACATTTTTTATTTTTCCATTTTTTTGCTGGCACCATCAACATCATCATCGTCTGCTGTTAAATTTCTGCTGTTAAAGTGTGTTTGTGGATCAACAATTTTTATATGGATTTCTTCCTTCCGCCTCGTTTTCCAACCAAACAAACAACAAAAACAGAAAAAAACCAAATAAAACCAAAACCAAAAAAAGTAATATGCAAACAATTTAAAAGAACAGAAAACAGTAACGATTAAAACGACAGTAACAATGACAAAACAACAACAACAACACACACAATACCAACAACAACAACAAAGTCCATCGACAGCAAAAACAGCAGAAGTAAATCCACAATAAAAAATTCACAAACTGCAGAGCTCACAAAAAAAGAGACGGGGTAACAACGAGTACGTTTGGCCGTAAAATTCGTTTAAATTGCAACACCAACAACAATTAGGCGAATAAAAAATATAAAAGGAGACAAACAAAAACAAAAACCAAAAACACAAAACACACTAAAAACCCACATAAACACAAACAAATACACAAAAAAAGCAAACAAAGTTATACAAATACTAAGTCACACACGCATTTGCGCGCACACACGCAAGCATACACACATACACACACGCACACACAGGGAAATTAAAAGAGTGCTTTGAGACTATTGTTTTATTATTATTATTATTATTATTATTATTATTATTATTATTATTATTATTATTATTATTATTATTTACTTATTTGCTCTTTTCTGAATTGATTTTATTGGTTTTTTTTGACCATTGCATATCGCATCTTGACCGTTCAATGAACATCTCGTTGTCTTTTGTCGCGCGTCCTTCCTCGTTTCTGGCTAGCGCCCAGCCACCAGCCATCGTCTTCATTGCCGTCCTCCTCGTGGGTTGCCGTATGCAAATCCGAAGTCGGAGCTCGACGAAAGTGACAAGTGTGGATTGTTTACGTATAAAAGGGAATGATTGGGGCGTGTGGGTAGGGGGGGGCGGGGTAAGTGAGGGAAGTGGCGATGATGTTGTGCGTTGCGGTTCGAGTTTATGTATCTTTGTATGTGTGCGTATGTGTGTGGGTTTAGAGTGGTACTCGTGCAGTGTCCAAGTGAGACTCTTTAGTATTTTGGAGAGAAAAAAGGAAAGATTTAAAAAGGTGAAAGAAGAAATCTTGACCAAAAAAAAAATTCGAAGGAAGGTAAATCCTGACAAAAAGTTTTTCCTTTTACGAGTACTCGATATACCCCCTAACGATCCTCACGTCTTCTTTCTCTTTCTCCTTATCTTGCTCCTTCAATGGCTTCTCCACTTCCTCTTTCTGCTCCGCAGCTCCATTATACTCCTTCACCTCCTCCTCCTCCTCCACCCACTACTTTTGCCCACTCTAATCCCTTTCCACAATTTTCCATTCCGCCTTGTGTTTGGTCAATCGCTATGAAAGTAGAATTGCACTATTGTTGTTGTTGCAATTGTAGTTGTTTTTGCTCGCAGCATGTTCTTCGTGGCATCGTTTTCTATTCTTTTATTCTTTCTATGAGCGCGCTGCGGGTGGGATGGCGGGATGGTGGGTGGGGGAGGGTGTGTGTGTGGTATAGGGGTGTAAGTATCCAGTTTAAACGCTTAAGAAAATCTGTAGTGTTGCAAAGTGTTGTGTGTCAAGTGATTCTTCGTCGTTTTGTGAGGAAAAATGTGAAAGTGTTTGTTGTGAAAATCAATAATTTCTCTAGTGATCGTATTAAGAAATTGGGTCTATGGAATTAATGCCCACGATAAATAAAGATTTTCTTTCATTTAATGAAAAACGACTTTATTTTCGAATAAATTGAAATAAAGACGGTTTGGGCTCATTTTAATAAATTTTGAATTCTTTTTTGAAAGAAATATAGACACCGATAAAGTTAATTTGCAAATGATGTTTCTTTGATTTAATTCGGGTCGAATTCATATTTGCGATCACTTACGATAATCTGCGAAAACTCAGAAAATATTTTAAATAAATATATTTAAGGATTTATGTTAAAGTCAGGATAAAAATTAATACTGATTGAAGCCTTTACAACCATTATCATTATGCCCAACACGATCAGTTCTAATGGATTGCGGATTTTTTCGGGCAATTTGTTTTTTTTGAAAGGCTTGATTGTAATTTCGAATGGAGTTGTTGTTAATTCTTGGGTGAGAATTAAGCTGCTCGTGTAAGGTTTTTATAGACTCTCACCTTTCATAAATTTTCACTCTCATAACAATGGCCGCTCTCCGAAAACATCTGAAAGTTTATTTATTTGAAACGGTGTTTTTTGTTGCACGTTTTGGCTTTGTTGTTTGTGTTGTTGTTGGTATAGTTGTTGTTGTTGTTGTTGTTGTTGTTGTATGTTTTTAATGCACTGTTAACAGCTTGTTGCCCTGTCATAAAAAATGCGAGACATGACTTTCTGATTTTTACCAAATCTAACAACTTCCGTTCGAATAACTTTTGTTTGAATTTCACCCTCGACCACCATCTCACCAACAGCGTTGCACTACTTTGCGCCAAATTGCATTAACCATACACACCACCCCTCCCCCCACCCCTTGCCAAGCACCTTCTTATCCTGCTTTTAATAGATTACTTTAATGCGACGCGACTAGACTTCATGTATTGCAATTCATCCTACTACGTTCACATCCTCACATCCTCCACCCAATATGATGACCGATCTCACCGACCGACCGAGCGCTATCAACCACCAGACAACCAACCAGCTAACCGCAATGCGATCGCACGCTGTGTGCCAAACGCAAGCTGCAAACTGGCCGCAACGAACGAACGAACAATGAAAGGAAAAAAATGCAAACACATTAAATTTAGCTTAAGTACCAGACAGACAAAAAAATAGACAAACAAAAATTAAATGGAGTAAATAAAAATGAAACAATGCAACAACAACAACAACAACACAATACCATGGAGATTTTTTGAAGGCTTCTTAAAAATGTCTTTACTCCAGCCCTGGTTTTTCGCTTTCTTTATCTTCCGCTCCTGCGCTCGCGCGTAAATCGGTTACCTTTAAAAAGCAAAAAAAAAAAAAACCAAAACAAAACAGCCAGAGAAGACGACAATGCAAACGGAGGAGAAAAAGATCGAGAAGATGAAAGAGGATCGATCACACATACACACACATATAGACAGAAGTAGAAATGTCTAGAGAGGTTTTTCTGTTTTTATTTAAAAGCAATTTCTTTCTTTTTAATTTGTGCTCGCCTCATTTTATTTGATGTGTGCAAACAATTCGCTTTTTAAGTGACCAATAAATGATGGAAGAGCATCGTTCGTATGGGCGCATCTTAAGCAGTTTCGCATATTGAACGAAGATTTCGCTGATGAAGCGAAATGGAGTGGATGGTGTTGGTTTGGTAGCCAGGTTAGAGGATTGGGGGCTTAGTGAGGTGTGTTAGGGTGGCAGGTGGCTGGCGGCGGTGGTTGGTGGCTGGTGATTGCTGGTGGTGGCGCAGGTTATAGGTTGCTAGTTGCTCGAAACTACTCGAAACGTGATGACGGAGTAACGAAGAGTAATAACGAGATGAAGTTTCCTGTCGACAGACGAAATTATGTGATGAACTGAATCAGCAGAAATCGAAAAAAGATAGAATGCACAGACACACGAAAGACAGACGGCCTGCGGGAAGGGATAAAGGACTTATACGATGATGGTAGGGCTGGACAGACAGATTAAAGTTAGTCAGATAGAGAGTTAACGAGTTCAACTGAAGGATCGTATGGAATGTTTGAAATGGGGGGAAAAGTTGAAAGGATAGACAAATAGACGTCATTCTCTAGTCAAGATGATCATGAAGAAGATGATGAACAAGAAGAAGCAGATCAATACGATTCAACTAGACGTGTAATCAGGCGGATGAAAGGAAAGGCAAATAATGGCCATAAAGGGAAGTACATCGACCGACGTCAGTCAGATATTCGACAATCCTAAAGTCTGATGGACGATTAGAAAAGGCACCATCAGTACCATAACACGATCGTACCATAACACTTCTAAGCCTGTTAATTCCATATTAAGGTAAAACGAGCTACAGAAGAAAAGTAAGAAGAAGAACTTAAGAATAAGAAGAAGGATGGAGAACAATAAGTCTTTAGGTTAAGTTGCTCGATAAAAATTTCAGAAAAAGGCAGTAGCAAATGTGGTAAAATTTGAAGATTCGAAGAAACCGAAAGAAAGGAAGGAAATAAAATGAATGTCGACGAAAAAAAAGTAACGAGACAGCAGTAAGAGCAGCAGCAGCAGCAATAACAACAACTATAACAATGATTATAACAATAATAATCAAATAGGTGCTCCACAACTAAGTCTCGTGCTCGGCAATCCGTTGAGTCCGTAGTGCGTTGGTAAGTTGGTTGAATTAAGCAGGCTGCCACGCTCCATCGGTAATGCATTGATGCATGAGATAAATCAAGTTCTCTTGCTTCTGCTTTAGACTCGCGACGCTTTCGCTTCGATTCTAGAATTTCTTTTATTGTAATTTTCTCATTTTGAGTTTTCTTCTTCTTCTTCTTCTTCTTCTTCTTCTATGCGTTGTTTTCGTCTTATTCTTCTTTTCATCTTGTTTAAATTTGAAATGCAGCGAGCATCAAAACTTTGGAGAAATATTCTTACAACGTCATGTACAATATTTACAACAAAAAACAACAACAAGAATGATAATATAGAAGGATTTTTTTACAGTGATTAGAACAGCAATAACAACAACAATAACAACAACATTCCCAATAACAACAACAGTGACAATAACAACAACAACAACCACAACGATGACTACAATAACTGATACATTCTGGCCATCAAGCCGTCATTCGTCAGTCGCCAAAAGCCATCAAGCGCGAACGAACTTGAAATTTTATTGAGTTTGAACTAGAGTCAGAATTATTTCAACTTGATGATGATGATGATCGTGATGATGATTATGATGATGACGGTGGTGGTGGTAGTGATATTTGTACATTAGAATACTAAATAGAAAGAATTAATTTTTCATTATTTTTTCTTCTACGGAATTTGGAATCTTAACTAGATAGATGTGGAATTAGTGGTCGCCAAAGGTCCAAATTTTAAATTTCAAACACACGTTCATTTAGTGTCTGTACATGATACTAAATAATGTGAAGGGTAAAGGGCCTTGTTTTCGTACTTGTGAATATTCTAAGAAACAGATTAAAATCATAATATGGTTTCTTAAATGAATTCTTTTTGGGTATAATTATTATGTCAATGGTCATCGATATGCCATTGTCGTGTTAAATCCCTTTTGTATTTTCAACATTAGTTATTTCATTTCCATTCGAATTTTCTCAATGTAATTCTTATTTTGAGAAACGGATTCTAAATATAATTCCACAATTATGAATACTTTTTTAAATTTTTTTTCTTTTTAAAAATTCCTTTAAAAAATTCCTCTAATAAAACGTGAAGTCGTAAAAATAATTTTTTTCCGCAAAACTCACTTTTAAACCAATCAAACTATAGTATATTTCTGACAACATCCTTAAAAATGTTGAGATAATTATTAGATATATATTTAGTTTCTTTTATTTACGTTCACGTCCATTGAAAGTTCATGAAAAGTATTCATAAAAATTAAACACAGATTTCAATAAAATATATTTAAATTTTTATCAAATATACAAACCGAAATTAAAAATATTTTTGTTAGGAAATAATTTTTTCCTCGAATTTACAGATGATTACATTGAGGGTTGAGTCCGAGGAATCGATTTTGAGTTTTTGAATGTATTTGAAATGTTATGAGCTTGTGTGCGCTTGAATATGTATAAAAATTGCGCCGGAAACCGTTTCGTTCATGCTGATGATGATTATTATAATTTTGTCACTGTATTTTACGGTATTGTTGTTTCTTGTACTTTTTCTTGTTTTGTTTTATGTGATTCTTTAAATGTAATTGTAAAATGTAATTATTTTACTATAAATATAAAATCCACAAAATAAGAAACTTCAAAAAATGCTATTAACAAAAAAAAATTATAATAGAAATTATAACAAAAAAAAAAAAAAAAAAAAGGAAAACAAAACTAAAAATAAAAATTTAAATTATTTAAAAAATATAATTTCAATAAAAAAATGCAAATAAAATATAAATTTAAAAGAAAACCAAAATTAAAAGCAAATGAAGTTTTGACGGCCGTACTGACAAGTGTTGCCACTTGATAAATGAGTTTTCAAATTTCGAATGTGGGAAATATTTTACGAAACAAAATTTGTTATGCTAATATTTTGTATTTTTTCTCTGCTTTTATTTCTTTTAGTATTTCAGTAACGTGTTTTCTTTTATGCTTGATTAATTAATTTAAAGAGAAAATAATTCATAAGACAAAAAAGAAAAATATAAAAATAAAATATAAAAAACTTCTGAAGGTGGAAGAATGGGGGAAGTACGGAGCATTAAAATGAATGTTGAAACGTCATGTCATCATTTCTTTTTTTTCCCCCTAAAAAGAAAAAAAATACAATTCCAAATTTCTTTTAAGAAAATAGAAGTAATACAGATAATAAATAAAAGCAATGTTTATTAATAACTAATCAAAAGTGGGTCACCATAAAAAATAGTTTTGAATGAGTTTTGCTTCAATGGATTGTATAAACTCTATAATTAATTACAAAATATAACTCCATTAAATTGCTTGCTTTGGCCAGCAGTCCAGTAAATCTAGTCTTACCGAACCAATTTTGCAAAATTTCTTTGCTGGTTCAGGCACCGAATTGGCAATATTGAATTGAATTGCTAATTTCAAAAGACATCCCTGGAGGAGTTTGAGAAATGTTCAATAAATATGTAAAAAGGATAAAAATTCCCTCGTGAAATGATATCTCGTAGACTATGCATATTTTATGCAAATTAGCAATCGCCGATTAAATTGAATAATTGTTTTTCTTCTCCATACCCAAAGGGTAAAAGTTTGTTCATCCTCGCCCTTTGTATCGTATGAAAGAAGGCGTGGCAGGTATGAGAACGTATGTATATTCCCGTTCGGAATTATCACCTGAGTTGTTTTAGTCTTGTATTTCCGCCTATATGTCTGTCTGTCTGAAGAAATCACGATTACAGGAGACCGAAGAGAGATATTTTCATGAAATTTGTAATAAATTTTCTCGATTATTATAAGCTGTTTTGTATTGGAAGCGGGCGGAAATGGTGGTGTCCCCGTTACGCCCAATATCTAATATGAATATATTAGTATAGTTCACTATACTACTATACTACTATACTACTATACTACTTGTATAGTTCACTATAAACGTTTGTAAACGAAATTGGATGATAAAGTTTTGCCCTCAAACTGACCCACGAATATTAAATTATTTTGCAAAAGCAAAGAAAAAAACGCACGGCACGCCCACTATTATACTATAGGGGGTATGGATTTTATAGAGAATAATTGTGTTGAGGATTATTTAGTAGACCTAAATTAACCAAGAAAAGTGAAACATTACATTAAAAAAGGCATGCACCAACAATATGTTGCTGTTTTAAAAAATTAAAAAAATCAATTACTTTGCGGTTTTTTCTAAATTTCGAATAAATTCTTGCAATAAATTTGATTTTTTTATTAGTTTTTTTTTGATAAAAAATTTTTATAGAATATATATTAGATCGTATTAATTTAATCTTTATATAAGATGCTATCAATGTGACAAATATGAATTTGACATTTTCGATGTCTTCGCATTTTACTATTTAGTATTTATTATTTTTGTCATTAAGCCGATTAATTCATCGTCTTCTCAGCAGACAACGTTCGATATGATAGGCAGACTTTTTTCCAAGACTTCAAACAAAGACCGGGATAACTAACTGCAGTTAAGATTAAAAGTGAGCGACTTGAGAGGATGTGACTGAAATTGAGATTGAGACGTTCAATGAAATTAGCGCAGTCTTATTTACGCTTCATATATTTATATTAGCGTCAGATTTACATCAAATACAAGCGATTATTATTTCTATTGAAGGTTAAGGAAAATTGTGTCGTGTACAAGTAAAACAAAAACAACAAGTTATTACAATAATAGAATAAAATAAGCTCGGAGATTAAATGGAAAAAATGCAATTACAAGAATGACGTATAATAGTTTGTTATATAGAAATCAGGAATACTCTGGTAAGACATTGAGCAATAGAAAATTGTTGAACATTAATAATAATAAGAAGAAGAACAACAACAAATACAAGGCCAATAATAACACTAATATTGTGAAAGTGTAAAACAAACATAAAAAACAAATAAAAACGTTTAACATTTGCAATTTATTCAAAAGAATATTAAAAAAATTATGCAGAAAAATCGACGAGGCGAGACGAATCTATTGATAAAATCGAACTAACGCACAGTTAAACACTGAGAGAAAAGGAAAAGGACAATTCCAATAAATTTAAAAAACCAATGACAATAATAATCAATATATTACTAATATTGACATTTAATCCTTCCATCGCAACTACATAATAATTTTTGGTGGTATTTGCCAGACACGAATTCTTATGCATGTAAATGAATTAAATTTTGTGGTAAACTTTGTAGTGAAAAACGGAACTTTCTCCGGGTTTGGAAAACTTTAGAAAAATAAAATCGCATTCCTTAATACGAGATTGAGATAGGTCTTCAAACTGTTTTTTATGTATTTAAATACATTCTTGGTTATTTCTGACAAATTAAAATCATTTCACCAATTCTTTCATGCGATATTTCTTCTAAACGTGATCAGGTTTCTTTTTTTTAAGTTTGCATAAATACAATATTTTCTGCATGAGTATAATACAAAGCACCTAGGTGTACAGTGGGCCCCTTTAAGAGAAATAAACCATAAAAAACAAATCGAATTACTTGCAAAAATGTGAAGGATTTTGTGACAGTTATTTTGTACACGTTGACATAATAAAAGTAAGCTTTAATTTTCTTTTAAAAATCAATTGTTGAAATCATTTACAAGATAAAAAATGTGAAAAGATTATAAAAAGTAGTGCGAAATTTATCGGTACTTTTTGCAAATTTTATACAATAATTTTTATATTTTTTTGGTTTTATGCTTTTATGCAATTGAATCGTTTTGATTAAAATCGAATAGAAATTTCTGTAGTTGATTTACTGAAAGAAAATTGGAAAATTGTTTGACTGATAGTGCTCTGTAGAAATTCACTTCTCTGCAGAAATCATACTTCTTCCAAATGTTAACAATCAGAGCAAGAAGAAAGAAATATTACAAAATCAAATTAATTTCAGTAGTCGGTATTATTTTTAGTAGAAAACGTGCGGCTTATAAAAACAAAAAGAAATGGAAATCCAACAAAAATTTAACTAGGATTCTCTTCGTTCGGATATTGTTGCCAGATTCGTTAAAATCTCATAAAGTTTGTTAATTAAGCATTAAGCTGAATTTTTATGAGTGCGTCTGTTTCACCTAACTGCATGATCTGCTGTCTGTCTGGCGGTCAGCCGATTAAGCTGTTGTGCCTTTATGACGCTCATGTACTAAATGATACACACACACTCATACACACAAAAACACACACATACTCGTTTATGTACACACACACACGAACGCATACATACATACATATGCAGGCACACATACACACACCTATGCGTGCACACACAAACACTAATACTCACAAAATCGCACAACCACGCACACACATTTTTGTGGCTGCATTTCTTCTTCCTTATTCTTTTTCTTCTTTCTCCTTTTTTCTTCTTCTTAATAACCCTCAGTACATTTGAACAATGGCAACACCATCACAAACAACCCCAACAACAATAACAACACAATAGTAGTGAAACAAAAATAGATTTGCGCAATCCTCGCAGATCTGATAAGCGCAAAATATTAGGAAAATACAAACGTACGAAATAGTTTTGCGGATCAACTAAGCCGAACAACAAACGAAACGACAGTTAAGAGATTGGGAGAGATTGACTGACATACGACTGGTGGTGGTTGGCTTGAAGGTTGAGTTGACTGAATGGCTGGCTGGCTGGCAGACTCGTTGACTGTTGGTTGGTCTGATCGGTTGGTCTGATTGTTCAAGAGACTGATCCGAGCCCCTCATCATCGTGGTAGTCGTCGTCATTGTCAGATGTCGTGGTTTCTATCGCTCTATCACCACCATCACCATCATCACCATCATCATCATCATCATCACCATCATCATCGCAGCCTTCATCGTTGGGATTTGAGGATCGGCGCATGATTAGAGCGGGATCGAGGAAGTTCGTAGCGCGCGTTTGGTTCCTTTAATGCACACGACATGCAATATTACATGGCTTTAATTTGTTTTCACACAGCAGGACGTTTTCACTTCATAAGCTATCAGAAAGAGGTCTTAAATGGTCGCATTAATGCCACACAACCAACAGGGCTCAAACTCGAATATCGAGTATTATGAGTATAATATTGTGAGCTGGTAACTCAAGAAAGTAGTATAATAGTAAATTATGTGATGATGACGATAATCGTAACTACGATATTGATGATGATGATGATAACGATGTTGATCATGGGAACGATGATGGCAGGGAATAGGGCTAACTCGAAGATGTTGTTTTATATCGCTTTTTTTATTTTATTTTCCAGATTTCTTTATTGTTTACAGTGTTGGAAAATATAGAGTCGAGTCGAGTTTTCGTAAAGTGTCTTTAAGGAGCACTTAAATGATTTAATGTTTAACTTGGTAGTGCTGTAGAGTCGAGAGCAAGGTAGTGCCATTCATTGTTCAAACTCTCAAGATCATGCTAACGATCATGAATAGGACACATTAACGAATTTTATCAAGATTTTGAAATTTTCATTTTATTATTTCTTTATTTATTATTGTTCTCTTGGTTTGGTGTTTTTTCTGGATGTAGTGGCAAAATAATTACAATTTTTATTTAATTGCAAAGTTCGCTAGATACATTTCGGATTTTGCGAAGGGTTTAAAAATATTTCTAGTTGGAGTCGCAGCAATTTATGTAAATGAAGTGATTCAAAATAATGTCTAAATTATTGTCATAATAAATATTTTAATTGCGTATTAAATTTAATTACAACAAAATCAAGAGTTAATTTTGCTTTTTATAGATTATGGAATATTTTAATATTTTTTGCAATAAATTCGAAGTCCGATAAACCCACCCACAATCTTTCGAACAAAGGAACCCATTGCTAGATTATCAATACTATACAATATCAATGAGAAAAAGTTATGCTATAGATGAACTCTGCGCAATAGTGCGATTTTTTTTATTAATTAATTTTTTTTCAATTGCTAAAAAGTTCAGAAAAATTTCAAGGTTTACAACTATTGTTTAAAATAAATTTTAATTAAACGAAAACAGTAATTCGATTCGTTAAGCTTTAGCTTTGAAAAGGCAAACAATGATTTTTTAATTGAAGTAATTTACGGTTATAAAATGTTTAGGCCTATTCTAAAAATCAGAAGGCCAAAATGCAAAAATTGGTTAAAGACACTCGGAATTTTTCACACATATTTTTTATTTATTTTTTTAGACATATTTTTAATGAATTTATGAACAATCTCAAGGGAATTAATTTGAAACAGTTACAAATTATTAATGAAATTATTTTTATATTTAGTTTTATTTTGATTTTAATTTTAGTTTTTTATATTTTTTATTTCTATTTTGTTTTGATTTATTGATTTTTTTCATTTGTTTTCGTATAAATTTCGCATTTTTTTGTGTAACCCAATCTAATAAAAAAAAATTACACCAATTTCGTTAGTTGGAGTATTTTGTATGACCGTTTCGTTTCATTTTAATTGCCTTCAAACACTTTATACGATGATTGCAAAAGATTGTTGCTTGCCTACTACAACCAACAAACCACCACCAACCAACAAAAAAAAGACATCAAAAATAAACTGGATATAAGGAGATTTTCTACGAGACGACTAGAATTTTTTGAAGACAAGAACAAACTTATAAAATTTTGGCGGGCAGACAGACTCGCTCGCTGCTTCTATAATGTATATGAAACATTTGCTAGGACGGACAGACACAGAGGCAAACATAGAGGAATGCAAACCTTCTTACAGATAGACGAACAACAACAACAATAACAACGGATTAAGAACGACTTCGGTTAAGTTTGATATATCTAGTGAAGCTGTCGTTACTTTATTTACTTCCGTCTCCTCCCCCTCCCACACCAACACCTTCTTCTTCTTGCCAACCCGCCCCCTCGCCATTTCCACCTTCTTAAGTCATTACTGCCGCTTGACTCTAAAAGGATAACTTATTTTATGGCGTTTGTTGTTTTCTTCACGCCAGTGTCGCCGTCGTTAGCATTATCGCTTATGTATGAAGCAGCATAATCAGCAGCATCATCACTCCATTACATCCTACCACGGAATGTCCATGGTGAGCCAACAGCTCCACCTTCTACAGACTATTGCGATCCACGAATAGCGACGAATGCTTCGATCAATTGATATTTTTTCGTTTGCTGGTTTTTGTTAGTTGAAGGTTTTTTGTTGCTCTTTGTTTGTCTTATTCGCTGTTTTTGTTGTTGTTTGTGATGTTGCAGGCTAAGGTTGAAGGTTAAATAGGAAAAAACGAGCGCTCAGAGTTAGTTTCCAGAAGGATGATCGTTGCTTGTTTTTACAAACTCTCCGATGGGGATCAATGGAGTGTTGTTTTTTTGTGTGATTTTAATGGAAGCTCTTTTTAGGGTGGGCTGTGTGGGTGTGGAGAGCGGAATGTGAGGGAGGTGGAGAAGAGAATAATACTGTGATTTTATTGCATTCATTTTCGAATTGATTTCTTTCTACTGTTTTGGTATTTCTTTCAATGATTTTCTCGAACACTTTTGGTGTGTTTTTCCTTTTGGAATTCACAAAAGTTATTGTTGTTGTTGTTGTTGTTCATTATGAGTTTTGTACAAATGTAATAATTTCGCTATTCAAGTGAAAAGTTTTCGTCAGGGCTGTTGATGTTGATGATGACCTTCTTCAACCAAGTTCACCGACTGAAGTTCATTGATTAGTAAATCTGACTCTGCCCTTTTGCCCTGCAAAAGTTTCTTTGAAGGTTTTTGATTAAAATTTCAAAGTTTCATTTAATTCTTTCTTTTAGGGATTTTGTTTTGTTGTTAATTTTTGTTTGTTTTGTTTAGTTTTTTTGGTTTAGACGCAGGCAAGATCAATCCGGGACCTTCATAATGAGGTTGAAGGTGTCCAACTTCAGCAAGGTTTGTCTGGGTTCGTGTGGTGCAGTTTGTTCGAATGTTGTTATAGGAATTCATATGATAGTGTCTGCTACTCTTTTTTTCTCTCCTCTGTTCTCTCTTTTTGTCGCTCTCTCTAACTCGCTACATATCGCTTTGTTTTTGGTCTTATGTGATGTCATTTGACCGATTTTTCGTCCATCATCGAGCTGAGTCTTCAGTTTTTGCGATGTTTTTTGACAGTTTCTGTATCCTGACAATGTGTCAGTTCTTTTGTATGACCTCCTTAACGATCTTAGTCTATCACTTACTATCTCTCCCTATCTCTCTTTCTCTCTGTGTATATCTCTCTCCCTTTCTCACTTTCTTATGGTCTGTTCTTTATCAAAGTTTCGTGTGATCATTTGATCTCCTCTTGTGTTGCTCGAAACTGGCAACTGTTTCGATCATTTATCAGCAACAGATCTCTTGTCATGTTCGTTTCTCATTTATTGTTTACTTTACTGAAGGCAAAAAAACGCAGAAAAGGAAAAATTGATTTTTTGTAAATCATGGTTTTTCTGTTCGATACTTCCATATTGGTCGTTGTTGTTTTTTTTTGCTGGTGTTATTTTTTATTGTATAATTTATTGCTTCAAAATTATGCAAGAAGTTTTTCTTTTTCTGCAATTTTTCGTTGATTCTTCCATAACGATAAATATTTTATTTAGTAATTTAAATGATTGCATTCTGTTTTGTCTCGTCTTGCACGTCAAAAGCTTCAAACGTTAGTTCTTACATTTCGTAGCTCCATCCCCCTTTCGCCCCCAACGCACTTTAGTTCCCATTAAGATATTTTATCTTGTGTCTGAGGCCTGAGTTGCCCAACTCTGCGTTTCAGATTTTATTTGAACCATTTCAAATCTTTTCAATATCGTACGATTGGTTTGTCCTGTTTTTGAGATTTTATCTGATTGTCGGTTCGATCATTGCTTGATCGTTTGATGCTATTTCCTTACCTGTCTCCCCGCTAACGCATTTCTTCTACCTATCACCAAATGTTATTTTCTTGTTTTTTCTTCCTTTTACTGTCTTTCTTTGCTCTCTTTTCTCCTTCATGACCATCGCAGATCGTTGCACGACAGGTTTTGAGGCTAAGATTTCTGATCTTTAGATAAAAATGATGAATGTTCGAATCGATTTTAATGACTTAAACTCATATGTAAATCGTAATCGAATATCAATCGATAAATCAATTGATGATCTTTGATACGTCTACACTAAATGATTCATTGCGATTGGCAATTTCTGTGATTTGATTGAAATTTTATTGCTAAAAATATAAAACGAGAATTCTAAAAAAAGTCAAACCAAAGAAAAGAGTTAATAAAATCAATTGTGGAAAAAACTTGCAGTTGAATCAAATCGGCAGGACGGAAAGAAAGAAAGTTAAAAGGAGTGAGGTAAGAAGTAAGAAAGGAATACGAGAAATGATTTTGGAGGGAAAGCAAATCAATTGGAAGAGGAAGCTATTAAGTAGAGAATGGGTGGTAAATTATTTAAGCAATGGAATTGATTGCAATGAGTTGAATTGGCAACGAAAAAAAAGTATATAAAGGAAATATAATTTCCTTAAATTGATCGATTTTCTTTTATCGTTTAATAGATCAAAGAAAGAGTAAACATTTGCGGCAAAATGAAAAGAAAGAGAGAACAAATTACGATATTAGTAATGATAACGAAAAATGTCTTGTGGAAATTTCAGCTGTAAAACAATTAATGACATACAAAATGTAACTAAAAAAATGAAGAAAAAATAAAACCAATAAGAAATTAAAGACATATCTGGATGATAGTTAAATTATTGATTTCTTCCTCGAGCTAACAAAAAGCCTCTTTTGCGATCCGGAAATTTATAATTTTGCTCAGAAATCAAATTAAATTCGACTCAGATTTAAAACCAATGGATTAAATTTCAGCACGACGGATTATTGCACGTTGGATTAATCTTTATTACATTCGAGAATATTTATTCGCATTTTTATAATAAATAATAATTTATTACTAAAAGAAAAACATTAAAAATTAATTTTTTCAGTGTTATTGAATTCAATTTCGAAAATTAAATTGCGATTAAAATAAAAGAAATAAAATATTCATAAAAAGTAAGGAAAGGTCAATTGAATTTTCAAGACGATAATAAATGCCATTATATTAAATTTTATTATTATTTTTTTCTCCCTTAAAACCATTTTCATATTTCTTTCGGTGCAACAATCTGTTATTGAAAATCATATGTCGTTTTCTTTCAATTTCAATTAAATTGAAACGATTAAAAGGTCATTTGAAAAAGCACGTAATGTAACGATAACGATAAAGAGAAGAGAAGTCTTCCGAGTTATATAAGAATAAAAAATAAATCCATAAAATTTTATGGTATTATTATTTTCGATAATTATTATACCGTTCTTTTTCGTAGTCACGATCATACGTTTCACCAATAAAACAACGCATACCAACCAGCCAGCCCACCGGCCATTAATGGTGAGATAGAGGCATTTTTTAAAAGGAGAAGAAAAAACTAAAACTACGTTTTGCAAAGTTTTAAGCTTTTAATTTTATTTTAATAAACGTTCAATTAATGAGCGAAATTTTGTGATTAAATACGTGATTATTTTGAAGCTTCAAATTGACTAAGAGTTTTTTTTCTCGCTGAAATGAACCGAATTGAACGGAAACGATACAACAACGAAAAAGAAACCGAGAAATTGAACAAATCACAAGACTTTCTTTTCTTTATTAAGAATCTCGAGACACTTAAACGTTTTAGTGCTCATTATATTATTATAGGAAAATAGGAAATGACAGTGACGTCAACAACAACAACAACAACAACAAGGACGATGATAATAAATCCAACAACAATGACATTAACAATAGCGACGACATCCACAAAGAAATGGAAAAATATTAGAAAAAATATTAAGGTTTGAAATGAAGGTTTGAACAGCAAAAAAATCAACAACAAATTGTGATCTCTCTCTCTGTCTCCATCGATTTTATCTTGATCTCGTACAAACTGCAGACATTTAGAGCAACGCTATTTAATGAATAACAAGACAAAAATAAAGAAAAAAGAAGAAGCGGAAGAAGAGATCGAAGTGAAAACAAATTAAATCTTATTTCTAAATAGTAATTTTTATTTTTTTTATGATCGAAGTAACAGCTTTCACGACCTTTGATCCGCGAGCGGTCGTTTAAAAAACTTAAAGTGAACCAAAAAAAAAAAAAAAAAAAAAAAAAGAAACAAACTAAAACTGAATGCATTCAATTAGTCGATCGATTGGGTCGACTAGATCCCGATCCTTTAAGTTGTTCGATCGATATTGTTAGAAAAAGTTGATGGGCGAAAAAAAGTTATGGCTTTTTCCATGAAATATTTTTCTATGAGAAGTACCAGCATTTTTAGCAATATAACGGATAACGGAACTGAATTGTGTTCAATAAAATTTGCTGTTTGTTAGTTAGTTGATGTTGTTGGCGTTGTAGCTGTCGTTCATTCTGATGCTATTGTTATTGTTTGTTGTTGTTGTGGGCTTGTTAAGCTATTATGCCACCAAAAAAAAGTCTGCCTTTTCGATTACATTAAAGACCAGACGTTTAGCTGATGAAAATTTTGCGATAATAAAATCGAAATCGAATTGCAATTACTTAGTGAAATATACTGATAATAATGGTCACAACAACAACAACAATAACAACAGAAATATCATCAAATTGGAAATTGTTTATTACCAGAAATGACAAAATACAAAATGTTAACAATATCAACAATAACAGCAACAACAACAGCGACAACAGCAATAACCCGTCAAACGAAATTTTATCAATTTATCCTTCTTGACTTTTGATTGGGTTGAACCAAAAAATCAAGGCAAAGCAACAACAATACTGATGCGGATATCAACAACAACAACAACCACAGCAAGTTAAGAACACCATAATCAAATAACAACAACAATTTTAAAATTTTTTTGATATAACAAAGGGTTCAATCGGAAACACGGCAAGACGTTTGAGACGAGTGAAGAAAAGGGTAAAGAACAAAGAGAAGAAAAAATATCAAATAATGAATATCCAACTGTGTTGTTGTTGTTGTTGTTGTTTTTAGTGTTTGTGTTTTGTTTCTTGTCTTAATTTTTTTTACTTAATTTAAAAACATAAAATAAAATATTAAACTTAAATATTTAACATTAAAAAAATAGATTGATTGTGCATGAGTAAGCAATAGTTATCGTTGTTTTTGTTCGTTGTTTGTTCTTGCAGTTGTTTTGTTTTTATTTATCATACTCGCCATAAGTTCGACTTAAGCTTGATATCATTTATTTCAGCCCGCATCCCGAAAATGTTAAAAAATTGGAAAAAGTCATTAATAATTAAATAAAAAAAAAAATAAAAAAATAAACATTCAAAATAAATAAATAAAAAAAATATAAGAAATAAAGGGGAAAACAAAGTAATTTTTTAAGAAAAAAGGAAACGCATACATGCACGTGCTTTGGGACGATTACTTACGCCATATCAGTTTAAATAGTATTGTATTTTAAAAGCACCTCAAACAAAAACAATTAAAGAAACAAGCCAACATTTTCCATTAGCAAGACGAATACAAACAACGCCAACAACAACATACGAGCTGATTTGAACCTTAAACGAGGTCATGGTATGGTTGGAACGGATGGGCAGAGCATCGGGCAAGACTAATAAAACCAAACCAAACAAAAACAATAACAAAAACAACAACAGACGAAAAACAAAAAGACGAAACACAACGAAACATTTATAAACGTTAAAAACGAAACTCATGAAAGCGAAATTAATAATATTTATCTCTTCTGAATTCAATTTCGAATCCATTTCACTTTCTTCAAAAAAGTTATGGCGGTGATGATGATGATGATGATGATGATAATTGTGAAGTTGAAGATGATGATGATTGTGATGATAGATAGTACGGGGCACCAATAATACCCAGTTTGTTGTTCTTCTTGTTATTTTCTGGTGCATTATCTAGACGTAATGATCGGAGACGGTCGTCTGTGAAATCGAAAAGGCAGTGACGTCAATGTGAATAAATTATACTTTTACTGTTTTTAAATGTTCGTACGATTGCGAGGCGACATAATTACCATTAACGATTACAGAAGGGTATCTTTAATTGCGCTGTAAGCCTTTTGGTTTTTCCACAAAAAAAAGACAAAAAAAAACAAAAAAACAGAAATTACAATTTATTTATTGTGATATTTCTGCACGTTATTTTAAAAATAAACATAATGAGCTCCAGCAAAGACATACTCTTGGTAGATCGCTACACGCGTTTCCTTTAATAAAACCCTACAATTTTCTTTAAGTTTTGATTATTGCTTGATAAAAAAACCATAATCGTAAATTTTAAGTGCAATTTTCAGAAAAAACATTATATTTGTATCATACTTTTTCTTCGTAAATTAAAATAACAATACAAGTGAAAAAAGCTTTTTAAATTTAGAATTTCAAAGAAAAGAGGAAAAACAAAAATTAAAATCACATTAAAAGATAGGAAAGCTTTCAAAAATTTCGGAAGCTGTTTCACTAAAAAATCAATCAGCGGTCAATTAAAACCGAACGAAAATTTTTTCGATTTTTCATTTCAATTGAAAATAATATTTAAAAAAAAATTTAAATAAAAAGATTTGCCTACATTTTGGCAGTAAGAACAACGAGATTTGAAGAGCATTAACAGAAAACGGTGTAGTAGTGGAAGATTAGGGTGTTGGGTTGATAGATAGAGTGGGAAAGGGTGAAAGACAAATAACTTATGATACTATGCGTTTTGTGAGCATGATTGTATTCCGCCATGACTGGGGCTTTATTCAATTTTTTTGAAATCATAAAATTTTAATTCATTAAAAATTTATCTTATTTAAAAAATGTAATTTATTTATTTAATTTTAATTTATCCGAATTTTAAGAAATCTGTTTGAAATCACTATCACATATAATTTGTTTTGTTTATAAATCGTAATATTTTTTGTATTAGAAATATTCGTTCTAATAGAAAGTTGAATTATGATTAGTTTTATGAGAAAATGAAAATATATTTTGATAAGAAAGTATTTGTTATATTTAATCGAAAATATTTTCTTTGTGTTATTCTTGAGGTTTTGGGATATTCGTTTACTTTCATGTACTTTGCCTTGTTTCCCAAAGTATTTGAATCTGACAAATAAGTAGTAAAATTTTTTATATTTTTGCTGATTAAACTTCGAATGATAATGAGCTTTTTTTGTTATTATATTTAATAATTTTATACATAATCGTTCTTTGACCTTGATCGGGAGCATCTTGATCGTAAAATGTGTGACACGATTGATATTTGTTGAAACGTTGAAATATTATCAATATTACAATACAATACTTTTAAAAATTAAATCTTAATTAAATCTTGTATTAAACATTTTAAAAATGAATACAATGTTTTTAAATCGAGTTAAAAAAGGTTACTCAGTATGAATGTATGAATGAAAGAAAGATGAATCCATTTATTCCTGAACCGAATACGGTTTCAAATCAAACCCTAAACTAAAAACTAAACTAAGACTAAACTAAAAACGGTGGGGACTGGGCAAAATCGAACCACTCAAGATCTGTAAAATAATGATATTTCGAAGACTAATAATGGCATAGAATCCTTTATAAGGTCCGGAGTATTCAAAATAGTCTTAGAATAGACTTTACAGTCGAAACAAACGAGATAAGATTTTTAGAACCCAACAAGTTTTCTTCATTAAAGTTATATTTTCTATAATTATGACTGTTATTGTATTATAATATAATATTATAATACTATTAGTTAGCTCTTAATTTTCTTTCATGGATAAGATAAATCAATACGAAATGGGTTACAAGAAAAACATGGATATTATTAAATACAAGAGAATCAGATGCGCTAATTCTTTCTGAAATTATTAGAAATATTCTGAGAAATTGCTTTTACGGGGAGTTTTCAATTATTTCAATGACTTAATAAATATTTTATAATCAAGAATGCTTATTCTTTAAACAATTTTAGATAAATATTTTTTGAAAATACTGAAGAGTTTTTGTAAAATTTTTAAAAGGAAACCTTTAAATTCATTAAAGTCATTAAATTGGATTCAAAATTAGAAAAGAAAAATATATTTTTAATAGAGTTTTTCTCAAATATTTAATGCAGAATTTGTACATTCTTACAAAATCATTTGTAATCAAATAATTGAGAAAATAAGAAAAATATGACGAGAAGACTTAACAGATTATCACTCACTGTAACGCATATGAGAGGAGTAAAATTTCAATTACGTGATGTTAATGTCATTAACAAATCTTTAACGAGTGTCGCAATTTTAAATTATCATTATTATTATTATCATCAGCAGTGTTCTTTTCAAAGTATTTGCTTTTTATTCCGACTTTTCTTTTTTAAAAAAATGCGGAAGCATTTTGAAGATTGATTAAAAATCAATTGAGGGAATCGGCAATTATTTACAGGTTATCAATTCTGATTGTTTACAAGTTATCAGCACAAGTGATACCTTTAGACTTTTGTGATATTATTAATTAATTTGCTTTCTTTTATAATTTAAAACAAATTCTAAAACTCATATTTTAACAAAATATTGAGTTAGGAATTCTTGAGGTAATATTTAAAAAAATATAAAAAAATAAATAAATAAATTATAAAATAAATAAAATAAATAATAAAACAAAATAATAAGAAAACAACAAAACCAACATTAACACCATTAGTCTACTTCTATTTCCCGCAAAAATTACAAAAGTCCAAACAAAATAAAAATAAAAATAATCACAAAACAATTGGAACGTAAAAACACCAAAGGTAAAATAATTACTAATTTTTTTGTAATTGTTTTTTTTTACATTTTTTATAACTATCTTGATGATATTTTAATCTTTGTGAATGTAATAAAATATCGCAGTTCAAGTGCAGTTTTGCTGTTTTGTTCTCAATTTTATTATTATTGCTGTTGTGGCTGCTGTCGCTGTTGTTGTTTTTGTTCTCGTTTTTGTTGTAGTTGTGGTAGCAGTGGTTGTAAACAAGTACGTACGTATTGATGATGTTTTAGTTTGCGATTTTGCAAATATTGCAAAATGCTCGTTGGTGATGTGACACGCGGTTGCTTAAAACCTCCAATGCACTTCGACCAAGAATTAAACCCACAACAACAACAACAACGCTAACAACAACAACAACAACCGCAGGAACAGCAACAACAACAGGAAAAGCAACGTTAACAATAACTGTTAAAACATCTGTGATAATAATAGCTGTAATAACAACAACAGCAACAATACCAACAACAATTAATCCACAAACAAATTCAAATTCAATACTAAATAATAGAAAAATGCAAGTGTTTTTGCGAACAAATAGAAACCCAGACAACAATGGGAACGAACACACAGCAGTGCAAGTAGCAATACAACAACAATAACAACAATAATACTAATAGCGGTAGCGAGCAACGGTAGCAGCAACATCATAGAAACTCAGTTATTTTTAGAATTAAGTTCGGTAATTTCGGTGTTCGTGCTGAGGTAGAGAATTTCAATCAAGATTAAAAGGCAATAAAATATGAAAGAAAAACTAAATAAAAATCAAAAACAAATAACGCCACACCACAAACGAATGCCTCGTAATTCCAATAACGAAATCGTATTACTTGACTTTGTCTTATATTTGTTGCGTCGCAACTTGGATTCATTTCAAATATAATAAGCTTGTCTGGGAAATGTGAGATCGTTTAACCAGAAAATATCGACTTAGAAGAAGATTAGAAGAAGATTATTCATGAGTATTCCGAGGAAGAAATTTAATTTTCAAAATATTGAATAGTGATAACTTCTAAACTATAAGAATTTTGCTACTTCTACATTCTGGCATTAAAAGTTAGAGTACGTGAAGGTTTTTACTTAAGAATAATTGCAAAATATCGGGATTATAGTCATTAAAATAGACATGTTCGGAAGCTGTAAACTGCCTTAATTACAGACAAAAATTACCAAATACTCTAAAGGAAATCAAGTCAAAAATCAAAACCAAGAAGAGACAATTAACTGCTAATTAAACTTCTCAGGTCAGTTAATGATAATGCAAGGATACACAATGCAGAAAATCAAAATCAAGGACGTAATAAAAAAGAAACCATCTTCTAGACCACCCAGAATTTCTGACTTTTTATTTCTGAAGAATAAGAATTATTAAAAATCGAAATTTTGTTGAAGCTATTTTTAAAACTTTTACCATGCCTAGAACCACCCATTTCATTCAATTTTATTTACTCATACCTCCATCATCGGCCACCTACCTGGTGGATGGAATGGCTCTATACGAGTGATCCAAGTCCCAAAGGGTAAAAAAAAAATACCACAAAAATCAATCCGGCTAAAGTTTTTAATCTGCCATTAAAAATGTCTGTCAAACTGAATACTAAAATTAATTATTATAATTCAATTAAAAAAAACACCTTCATCATCATTCACCGCCATTGAAACGTGATCGGGTCAGTATAATTGATACATTTAAAAAAAGAAGAGAAAGAAGAAGAATAAGAAGAAAAGGAAGCAGTACAAAAACCAAGAAGAAGAAGCGGAAGAGATCGTTTGAGGAGAATGCATGTAAACACATATGTATCGTATGTGAAATACTTTTTTGTTGTTTTTTTATTAAAGTTCCATTGCATGCAAAGCGAAAGCCAAGCTGTCAGTTAGCGCCCTCTGGGTGTCATTTCATAAGCATAACAATTAATTTTTCACAGTAAAATGAACTAGGAAATTCGTTGCAGTTTTCATTCAGTTTTAGTTTCGATTTCGGTTTCAGTTTCGGTGTCCGTTTTTGGTCGGGGTTTGGTTTTGAATTTTACATTTCGGCACATCCACCAATCATCATTTGAGCCGGCCGATCGGCCTATCCATCTGCCGTTGCATTGCCTGTCATGGCTGTTATTGTTGTTGTTGGTTGCTATTGTTGTTGTTGCTGCTACGTTTATCTTCTTAATTTGCATTATTGTTGTTGGTGCGATTGCTATTACTATTATTATTGTTGTAATTGTAGGTGATCGAGTGATGGACATTTTACGGAAATTTTTAAAAAGATAGTATGGTAAAACGATAATTATTATGATTATGATATGGCGTTGATGATGATAATAAGTAGTGATGGTGATGTTTGTAATTAAGGTGATGATAATGATAATTTTAGTGGTAATAGATGAATAATAATAAAATAACCGTTGTTTATTGATGGCATGATTTTCATTGGCGATTATCATCATCATCATCATCATCATCATCATCGTCATCATCATCGTCATCGCTATCATCAAAGTCATGGTTTTTACAATCTAGTTTTATTATCGTTCGTTTGATTCTGGGTTGTTACTATTGCTATTGTTGTTGTTGTTGCGTTTGGTATTTCTGCAACAATTGTAAAATCTTATTGGATTTATTAGGATGTGGTTGTTTGTGTATTGTTGTATAGATGTTGTCGTTGTCGTTGCTGCTGTTGTTGTTGTTGTTGCATATGCGTACATTTGAATCAAATCGTTATTTAGGATTAATCATCCATCCGGGCGTTTCACCACCTTCTTTCTAAAAAAAAGTGTATACCCAAAATGAATATTGGGGCCGCCGCTCATGGTGAGTGGCCATTTCGTAAATTACTATTCAAATCACGGTTCATCTTAGGTTCACTAACGCGAACTGCGGCGAATGGACTGAAGCGTTTCGAATCGCCATCAAATCTGAGATCGCGTTCTTATTCCTGACGTGGTTTGTGTTTCATCCTGCCTTATCATTTTTTTCGGACGTTGGAGACAGGCGAATTGATTGCTATTCTTGTTGTTGTTGTTGTTGTTGCTGTTGGTTGCTTTGTGGTATACCACTAAGGTTTCGATGTTTAGGTATTCGTTTTAATGATGTTCATTATTAATTCTTTTAATGGATGCGTAAAATCTTTTCGACAGCAATTTTTCAATTTTCGCCCATTCGGTATTATTTTCGGACATCACAAACCTGGCGTATAATTTAGGAATTTTACCTCTTACCTTCTTCCCCTCTGCCTCTCACTCTCTTTCTCGGGTATGCGGCGGCTTCTTTCTCTTTTTTCTCCTGATTTTCATTTTTTTTACTCAAACTGTGAATGATTGTTAATGAGTCCTCCTTAGATGGTTGAAGCTATTGAAAAAAGTCATAGATTTTTTGTTGTTCATAAAGGTGATGGTTATATTTGTGATGATTAAGTTGATGTTAATGACATTTGGTTATTATATATTATCGAGTTGTATTTCCACAAGTTTCCGTCTTTAATTGCTTAATTTTGTTGCATTTCTTTTGACGAAGGTGATGGCGATTATGATGATGATGACGGTAATGATGATGTAGATGGTAATAATGATAATTTTAGTTTTGGTAATTATAATAATTTTAAAAATGTATGTGGAAAAATCTTTTCCTTTTGATAATTTGAAATTAATGTTTCAAAGTTAATTCTTTAGACTCTTTTGATTGAAGTTATATTTCTGAAATTACATTATTTGCGACTTGGGTTTGAAATATTTAGATTTAATTAGTCGAAATTTTTACTGGAATTTCCTGAAGAGAAATCCAATTGATCGCAATTCCAATCAAATCATGGATCGCTCTAACTATTTTTGAAAGAAAGAAAAAAAATTTATATTTAAATTATCGATAAATTACATCTGGTGCAAGATTTCAAATTTTTTAAGAATGTCGTCTCTAATTTTGTTTTTATTGGGAACAACCAAGATTGCAATAGGTATTTTTTTATACTAAAAACAATTTTTTCTCAATTAAATTTATAATACAAAATTTTACTTATACACATTTAACTATTTTATACTAATTCTAACTGTAAGTCTAGTTCTAGTACTGTCTCTAAAAACTCAACGAATCATTAAAATATTTTTAAATATCATCGTTAAAATATTTTTAAATTATTTTCAAAAAAAAAATTAAATCGCGATATTATCATTGAGAAATGAGAAAGAAAGAGAAAGATGAAATTACACAAATCGCTTTTATTGTAAATATTTAACCAAGAAAATTTTTTAAATTCTTTGCCAACACACTCTCACACATACGCGTAAAAAAGTGCCCTCTTAAATACGAAAACACAAACATATTCAAAAATATTAAATGTAAAAATTTATTCATTCGTACAAAACGATGAGCTGATAAAATAATAGAGCAACTGCTTAATAAACAAATAAAGCAGTTTACGTATTTTGTGCAAAGTATTAAAGATATTTAATTATATAAACGATACAACTAAAGATTGTAGAAAATGAGCAGCTACTTAAAAAGTTTAATAAAAGAAAAATTTAAGAGAAAAAATGATCAAAAAGATTAAGAAATAAAATGATACAGAGACAAGTAGAAAGAAATATGAAGGACATAGTGACGGAAAGAGAGAGGGCGGGAAGGAGATAGAGCCACAGAAATTCGAGAGAAAATTAATGAATATGTCAGATTTATTTAAATTCAAGTACGAATATATTTCAGATCTCAGAACACAAAATTGCTATAGTATAAATATCGATTAAAAATCTCATTAAAATGCATTTAGTTATAATAATTTTCTTTTAAATATGTGAAGCTTAACGAGTGACAACAAATATTTTCCAAACATTTTCATACAATTCTATCACATTTCGGATCTCTTTTGTAAATAACAAAAAAGGTTAATAAAATCAAGAACTGTGTTGCCAGATATAAATTGAAAAAGTTTGTGACTCGTTAAAAAAATTCACTCACTCCCAATTGCCGCACCTGTTTTAGTCTTTTCAAAACGTTTTGGGTGGCGTGACGTTTAAATCAGACGAGACTGTAAATCAGCACCTGCTTCAACTTTTTCGCCAAAAAAAATTATAAAGTTCGCCGAAAAATGGCAAAATGTTGTTAGAACAAAATGGACAATATATATCATATATCGTAGATCGTTGATTAATTTGGATTAATTATATATAAATTAATAAAACACTTTTTAAAAGATCGCAACAGGAAAATATGTCACGAATTTTTCAGTAATTTTCCAATGAATTCTTGAAGGAAAAACTTGTTGATTTGTCTTGTAGGAAATGGCGAAAACTTCAGATTATTAAATCGTGCAAAAATTATAGCAATAGATGAAAACCTCAGTGTGAAAAGGGTTAAAGTTTATTCTTATTACCTGAATGACTTTTACGCTTCCTTTTTAAGAAAATAAGAAATTTATAAGAATTTATTGTTTTATGAATTTTTTATATGACACAAACCACAACATTAAATTATTCATATCATCAAGATATATTTGGTAAAGGATTAAGGAGAGTGTCTTTAGTAAATAGATCAGATCGTTTTTCGATGAGATAAAAGCTTACTGCCTTTTTGCTCATAAAAACGTAGTGGTAAAAAGGATTTTTGCTCCACTACAATTTCGCATACAGTTTTTTACACTGCTTTTACACAGGCATTGCTTAGGAAGGAACACGGAAAATTAGAAGGATTAAAAAAGTTAACTTAAAAAACTTATGTTAAGATAAGATAATTCTGTATTCAGACGAGATAGTGTTAACTTAGGGTATGTTTTTACTAAGAGAGTTTCATGAAGATACTTTTAGAAAGACCTCATCTTCGAGATCTTCTCAACACTATATCTTCTTAAAGGATTTTCGTAGTAATAAAGAATTGTATTTTAGATCTTACTAAGAAGTGATATAAAACATCTTTAGGATATTTTTAGGATTTCATATTAATTATTTCTATTTAAAAAAACTAATAATAAATTAATTATCTCTATTTTAACAAACAAAATGTGGGTTTTATTTTATAAATTTGCAAGCAAACAATAAATTGATTCTGTGAGATTTTATTAATTTCGGTGGATTTAAATATATTATTAATGGTTTTTGGTATAAGAGACTGATGTACGCTCCATTAATAGGTATTCGTTCTTTCGAAATTTATGTTTTTATTATCTCACAAATAAAATTGTTGCTGAATTTTTATTACTCTACGATATTTCACTTTTGAAACTTTTGGGTTTTCTTTGATAAAGAAAAGTGAAATCTGCCTCTGATTGTCATTGATGAATGCCTTTATCCGTTCAATCTGTTAGCCTTCTTTTAAGTAAATTACCCTTATATTTTTACGTTGCGCTACCTTTTGCGTTTTGCTTAAGCTTGAATTTTAAGAGAGTTCCGTTTTCGTTTTAATGCGATAAGAGTAATGGTTTTATTTCTCTCGGCACTTATAATTTATTGGTTTCGTCAATCATAATCCATTATTAAATAAACAAACAGTAAAACGGTAATTTTTTAAGATTTTAGTTTCTTGTTAAACAATTTTCTATTTTACATTAATCTTTTTTAAGCCTTAAAAATTCCCAACGAAACTAAAAGGTAGATGACGTTTTAGGTAGAGAAAAAATGCGTGTACTAAAAAAAGGAATTTTTTTTAACTAAAAAGAGTTTTTAAGTTTTCTACTTTCATTCCTTCTTCTGATGATGATAATTTTCTTTGTTTACTTTAGCTATCATCACCGAAAGTGAGCTAGACATTTTTGGGTTATTTTTATGCGGGAAAAGTATTGAGCAATAAGAACAAAAAAAAATTAAAAAAAAACAAAAAATGCCAGCAGAATCATTTTTGTGATTAGATGATTATATTACGATTTTTTTTCTCTTACCAAAACTGAAATCTCAGTCAAGTAATTTCCCTAAAAAAATAAGTACTCTTCACATACTCTTCGCTGTTTGTTTATAAATTTTTATAGTTTTATTTTTTGTTTGGATTTTTCCGTTCGTTAATTTTTGAATTGGTAAATTTTCACGTCAAAATATACGAAATCATTTGCAAAAGTCAAAACCGAAACGCACCGTTGCCAATGCATGCTAGCGGCTTAAATTGATTATATTGATGAATTGTAAACAAACCGAGTCGAATGATTGAATGAATTATGAATGAATTGCTTAGTTAGTGCTTAGTTGGTACAAATTTTAACGGTATTATTAATATTTTATGGAAAATAAGTTCGTGAGGAGAATATTTTTTTTCGAATATTTTTTTACAAAACAAAATTTTGTTTTTATTTATAAGAATTGTGTACTTCTTAAGCTTTGGGCAGGTTAAGTGATTTGGACAAGAATTTTTTTGAGGCGAATTCATTAAACATGAATTTAACGTGAGTTAAAAAATTAATTGCATTCACGTAAATTAACTGTTTTAGCATAATTTTCTCAATATTCCATTCCAAATCTTTTTAATAAATTTTTCTGATGAGCTTCGGAAAGGAAGCCTAAATTACTAATAAGTATCGCGATTTTAATACTTGCGATAGTCAATGTCTTAGCGTAATTTTATTTATTAATTAATTGTCCATTTCGTTCAGTCACATTTTTTCAACTCGTTAACATTCCGACTCCGCGCATTAAATTTTCCAATAACGATTACAGTATACGAAAATTGTTGTAAATATTTATCTCGGTACTTTTTCTTTGATTCATTTAAATAATTTTTGTATTTCTTTTAAAAGTCCGATTTGCCTTTCCTTTAAATCGTTATGTTAGCACATCATTCATCAGATTATATGACTCGTTGGTCTTACCTTTCACTCGTCGTTAGTTGTCTCCGCCTTAACAATGATCGTGACCTTTGCTTCGTCGATTCATTATGACGTATTATATAGCGGTACAATTGTTGTAGCTGTTGTTTTTGTTGTTGATTACTCGCTTTGATGACTCTCCTTTTTCGTGTCGTAACACGAAAGTCTTGAATATAATTTCACTTCCTTTTTGACACGATTGAAGTCGCAAATCCTTTTAAATTAATAAAAAACTTCAACTATCGATTGGACGGGCAAGATACGTTAAATTTCCTTTAATGTGACGGTTTTTACTTTTTAATTACAATTTATCATGATTTCGATTAATATTAGTTTCATGTAATTATGTTTGTTCAGGGCAGATAGAAAAACCTGCAAGGATGAAATCTTTATCAAATTCAATGCCTTTACTATGATGCAAATTTTTTAAATACAAAATCCCAGTGGGCGAAATCTTCCAAAATCACTAAATTTTTTCAATTTTCAATACATTTTTTAACTCTTAATAAGATAATTTTGGTATTTTCTAACACGGTTGAAAATAATTTTTTTAGTAAAGATTTTTAACCTCGTCAAGCTGTGGAAGAGTTTGGCCTATAAAAGGCTAGGGGATGATCAGAGCTGTAGCAAACTCTGGCCTATAAGGGTCTAGAATATAAAAGAACATTGCATAGCCGTGAAAACTGAACGGATGAAGAACTCTATTTAGTGCCGCGGCTGAAGGCCGCCTTACTGCGACATTGAACAAAACATAGCTTTTTTCTACCGAGCGTGTTTTGTTGATAAATCCCTGCAATGAGATAAATCCCTGCAATGACCGAAGTTTGCTAGTTAGGAAGATATTTTATGCAACATAACTTTGTTAGAACTTTCGTATTTTGAGTATTTGAAAATGTTATGCTGTAGAGGTTTGGTCTTCAAGATTTCGTATTTTCCTCTGCCTTATTGGAAATAAATAAATCTTCAAAGTACGTTTGGTACAAAGTGGAAAGAAATTTATTTGAATTAATTGGGCTTTGGGATTGTCAGCGAAATTTAGACCCAATTATCTGTGGTTTCAGCATTAACGGCGCCTGAATCGTTTCCGTATTGTCATCATAACGTCAATCTCTAACGGGGCTCTAACAGAAGAAAAACTACTATCGACGTTAAATCGCATCATAAAAAGATGGTGTGATTAAGACTTTCATTAGCATTCATTGATTGCCAAATCAAAAATATTTGTAAAGCAAATTTCTTGGAGGCATAACTTTATCCTATTCAAAAGCATTAGAATCATTGTTATACGTTTATAATAGTAATGGCGATATTGGTGATGATGATGATGATGATGATCTTATGTCTTCATATTTGAGCTTCAATAAAAATGAGGAATTAATAGTAGAGAGAATTCATTTCATGGGCCGGTGAATTTTTAGCACGTTCATTTTTTAGTAGTAGTTGTTCGGAAAGAAAATCAAAGTTGGTTGCGATTTTTAAGAAGATACCTAACACAGCAGTGCGTATGTATGTGTATGTGTGTGTGTATGTGTTTGCAGTTGTGATATTGCATGCGAGGATGAAAGTAGGCGATTTCATTTTATTTGAATATTATTTTAATGGACACAAAAGAAAAAAGACACCGAAACAATGTGAGACAACAAAAGACAAGAGAAAAAATATGATCACAAACGGTAACTGTTACAAAGCGGATTACAAGGAAAGCGGCAACATCAACAACAACAGCCAGAACAGCAGAAAACATTAATATTGCAAATTTCAAAGTTTCCTTTTGTTGCGTTGCTCAGCGTGCCGTGCGGCACGCCGACATGTGAACATGATGGCAAGTAAGGTATTGAATGTCTCGAATAAAGTTAAAGCTCAAGAAAAGAAAGAATGAAGAAAAAATGTTAAGAAAATGATAAAGAAAAACTTCTAGCAGAGAAGAACAATAACAAGAACAACAAGCATTCCAACAGCGCTATAAAATTTAATGAAAATACAAAGCCATTAGACAGCTTGACAGACTGGCAGACAATATCAGTGATGGACTGAACGTACGGACAGATGAAGAGAGGAAGGAAGGTGGTAAGTGAGGAGGATTATTCGTGAGGGAAGAAGGGAAGCCGAGAGAGAGAAGATGTGATGAGAGAGTCGGATGTTAGAGGTGGGAGTCGGTCAAGTGTTTACTTTCAAATCGGTAGTAGCGCGGATGGATCGACGATAGATGCTTGGGTGAATATTAACGTAAGCACTAAACATGAAACCCATAAACAAACGAGGAAGCATAATTAAATGAGCGAAGGCACGAGGAATCGAGGCTAAGGAATATCGAATGGAAAAGACACAAAGACAAAAGACTCCCGATGGACAGAGACAATGTGGCGCGCGAGTCAACATATCGCACACATTAAAAACAAAACAACAAAAATAAATAACAAAAATCAAAAATTAAAGAAGAAAAAACAAAACAAAAATTAAAAAGAAAAAATGCAAGCAACAAAAACAGTAATCAAAAACAAAAACCAAAAGCAAGTCACAGAAGAAGAAATCAACAAATACAACGAGCTGGCAAATGTCCTAAAGCTTTCGATCTGATCGTCGAGTCGGGTAGACGTTGGTTGATTGTTGGTTATAAGTTATAGTTGCAGGTATCTAAAACTATATGAAGAATAATGATAAACGAAGAAAAAAAGTACTTGCAATACCATCGACAACGGCAACAACAACAACCATCACCATCATAAGATTTACAACTGAAACTCAATTCTCTTTGCTTCGCGCTGTCATGCACTGATTGTCGCTTATTATTTTATAACTTTTTATATTTTTCATCCGTAGCCACAGCAGTCAGGGATCATCCTGTCCATTCAGGGATCAGATGTAAAAAATTTACAAGCAATTTACAGAGTATTATTTACACTTTTTCAGTAACGGGGCGGGAGGGCATAAATTTCGAAGAAGGCTTATTAAAAAGAAGTGCTTGTTATGGGGGTGGAGTGAGGTGAGGTGAAGGTCGAGGCAAATCAACGCTCTGGTGATAACAAAGAAGATTGAAAGTGCGACAAAAAAAAAGAGAGAGAAGGAATTTTGACAGGAGGCTGTCCCGTTGGCGGAAAAACAAAACAAATTATGTTCGTAAAGCGTGGTTGATTATGATGGATAGATGTATGAGCTAAATACATGTGCATGTGTAATGGATGTGTATGCGTTCACTTGTGTGAATTTGTATGCTTTTATTGTCTAGAATTACTAAAGATAAATGCAATCGTGCTTCTCCGAAAGACTTTTATAGATGTTTTACGAAGTCAAAGTTTTCTAAAACTGAAAGCAAAATAACTCAAAAACTATGAATTCTATTTTTCTTAGTTTAATAAATTACATTTAATAAATTACATTTCAATTAGATTTTTCTAAAAAACAAAGTAAATATTTTATATTACAAAATAAATTTAAAAACAATACATAAAAAAAATTTAAAAATATATTTTCCATCAAATTTTTTCGACGGATATTTAAATGATTTTGGTCTTAATGAATGAAATTCAATTAATTAAGACACTAAATTTCACTATTAAAAATATTGTATAAGCATTTTGTATACAAAAATTCTGTGAAAAAATAAATTGATTAACCATCATTTACTGCCATAAATAACTAATTTCAAATAAAAATTAAACAATAAAATAAAAATTTAAATTTTATTTATCTTAATTTATTAAATTAAGTTAATTATAAATTACTTTTTGATTCAATTTTAATTTAATGTTCGACATCGTTTTTATTTATCGTAAAAAACTCACATTTAATACATTTCATTTCCAATTAAAATTCTTTTAAAATTTAATTTGAAATTGTTCCATTTCTGTAAATTGAAATTTCATCAATTTTTATAAAATCTTTTTATTTTCAATTAAAATCTGAATCAACGTCATAACTAAATTATTAATCTTTGTAAATGACAATAATTTAAATGCATTTTGAAAGAAGAAAATTGAAAGAAAGGAAATTCTTAAAGAAAACAGGTTAAATAAAAAAAATACAAATATTAAAAAAATTGGATCAACGAAATTAAATGTACAAATTAATACTGCCAATATTGAATCAATTTTACGCTTGATAAATGAGGAATTTTAAACAAATATGCAAAAGGAACAAAAGGCTTATGTAGGATTTTTTCATTAAAGAAACAGAGAGAGTGAAGGATGAGGAAAAAATTTTCCAATTTTTTTGGCAGATTAAGAGAACAGTTTCTAAAAGAGTAACGACACGAAGAAGACAAAATGTCTTCGTCACGCACTTGCAGACGCGTTAGCGATCGCGATTGCGATCGTTGGCAAAAATAAATTTTTGCGAACTCGGATTAAAAAAACTAAAACGAAAAAACACATCCACTGCTTAAACGTGTGCACACACATACACACACAAGCACATAAACATATACGAACGGACATAAAAACTTAATCTATTTTTGGCAGAGGCACGGATAAAGAAAAAGCACGAAAAAAATTATCAAAAAAAAAAAAAAAAAAAAAAAAAAACAAAACCGAATGATCCGTAAATTTTTGTGAAACACTAAAAATGGGTTAAGCATTTTGTGCCTGCTAGACCCGGAGTGTCAACGCCAAGGTAGTAGATTGTGGTAGGTAGAATATTGAATGCATTGGAGCTTGCTTGGGGCGGGAGGTAGGTGATGGAGGAATAGGTTGTAATGATTTTGCTGATAAAGATGTTGTAGATTATCCGAGCAGATATTGTTTGTGTGTAATGAATAATGTAATGCGTGACAGGGCGAAACATTGTGTGACTGACGGAAACGATTTGATTTCGAGATTTAGGATTTGTCGACTCGTAAGAATTTAAAAGTTTAAAAGAAAAGATTTTTCAATACAACAAAATTGCAATATTTTTCGAATATTCTTTATATATATATATATATATATATATATATATATATATATATATATATATATATATATATATATATATATATATATATATATATATATATATATATATATATATATATATATATATATATATATATATATATATATATATATATATATATATATATATATATATATATATATATATATATATATATATATATATATATATATATATATATATATATATATATATATATATATATATATATATATATATATATATATATATATATATATATATATATATATATATATATATATATATATATATATATATATATATATATATATATATATATATATATATATATATATATATATATATATATATATATATATATATATATATATATATATATATATATATATATATATATATATATATATATATATATATATATATATATATATATATATATATATATATATATATATATATATATATATATATATATATATATATATATATATATATATATATATATATATATATATATATATATATATATATATATATATATATATATATATATATATATATATATATATATATATATATATATATATATATATATATATATATATATATATATATATATATATATATATATATATATATATATATATATATATATATATATATATATATATATATATATATATATATATATATATATATATATATATATATATATATATATATATATATATATATATATATATATATATATATATATATATATATATATATATATATATATATATATATATATATATATATATATATATATATATATATATATATATATATATATATATATATATATATATATATATATATATATATATATATATATATATATATATATATATATATATATATATATATATATATATATATATATATATATATATATATATATATATATATATATATATATATATATATATATATATATATATATATATATATATATATATATATATATATATATATATATATATATATATATATATATATATATATATATATATATATATATATATATATATATATATATATATATATATATATATATATATATATATATATATATATATATATATATATATATATATATATATATATATATATATATATATATATATATATATATATATATATATATATATATATATATATATATATATATATATATATATATATATATATATATATATATATATATATATATATATATATATATATATATATATATATATATATATATATATATATATATATATATATATATATATATATATATATATATATATATATATATATATATATATATATATATATATATATATATATATATATATAAGTAAAATACATCCATTGACACTTTTTAATAGTTTTTCTGCAACACATGCCTTCAACTTCAACAAGAAATGTTGTTAGTGTTATATAAATGTCGTACAAATGCCTGATGATCAACGAGATTTCGATAAAAATATTCATTCTGTTCATCAATGGCCACCGATAATGTATTTAAATAATACCCACAAAAATATCGATGTTGAAGAAACACGTGATACAAACAACTGGAACAGGTGAAATATTTATAAATATTGCAAGTCATTGTAAAATTCCGCTCCTAACTAGCTTGCGTTGTCACGTCGGCTTGCGATATCTTTTGTAATTCTAATTCATTGTAGAACTAATGTTACACTCATAACCACCACTTCCGTCTTGAGATAAGTGTACGGGTAGCTTCTCTCCAGATCCTCTCCCCATTTTTGTCGCAGTCCTGTTAGAACCATTGTTTGTTACAACCTCTGTTTTAAAAGAGCAAAAAAATTTTTGAAAAAAAATTGTTGCCTACTTTTTGGCTTCTGGAGAAAATTGGTGATGCTAACAGTAAAGTCACAATAATTATGCTTTTTATCGAATCACGCGAATTAAATTTAAATAATGCTTAATTACAATTACCATTAATTAACAAAACAACAATTTTATCCCAACTTTGCATCGACTATGATTGATTAATTGAATTAAATAAAATGATTAAATGAAAATATTAAAAATCTAGAATAATAAGCTTATACGTGTTTAGTATAATTAGGCTTTAATTTTAGCTTAGAGTGGCTTGGAGGGCTCTTGGTTGCTCCCCTAATTAAGCTAAGTAAAACTGGAATTGCAAAAACAGTAATTTTAAAAATTGATAATAAAAAATAAATTATTGTTAAATGAATTCATCAAGATAAATAAATATTTATGCTTGTGCTAATTATCTAAATGTTATTTTGTGGCTGAGTGTCATCCACAATTTATTTTATCTATGTATTTTTTTGCACAATAATTAACCGTTAATATCTCAATTAAAATACCATTATCAATTTTAATAAAAAACAAATTTTAGAAAAACAAATTTCAAAATATTTGTATTTATTTTACAGCTCCAGTCAAACTGATGTTTCCTACGTTTCCCTTTTAATTCCCGAAGACGATGATAACAATTACTCCTCAAACAATTGTCCAGCAAGCGATCAAAATATTTTAACATCGCCTGCTGACTCTTCACAATTTTGTTGTTGTTCTAGTGAAGCGCGCCAAAATTTAGGTTCTTGTTGGAAATCAAAACGACGACAGATAATTCGAGAGAGCGCACATGCTTCGGGTGAGTAATATGATTTATCAACATGATCATTATGTTGTGATGACATAGTTAAGTTAAGAAACATCAATTTTCCGAGAAAGGTGGATTCTTCAAATGAATCCCTAGCGAAATCAAATAAGATTTCACAGATTCCTCGAATGTCATAGACCGTTTGATCAAACGTACGTTTGAAGAAATTCAACGACTAACTTCGTTTAGTTTAGCCAGACCAAAATTCTTAATCCGAAAATAGTCTTCGTATAGTTTTGTTTTGATTTTGTTGTAGTAGATTGAAGGAAAATTCTCGGTACCCATCCGGAGAGAGGGCGTCGGCAATCTTTTATTATTTGATCTGGTTAGAAAAATCATAAGCCTCAATGTGTTTTCAATGGAGGGTCTATCAAATTGTGTGTGGTTTTTCAGCCAAAGTTGCCAAATGAAATATTACACAAATTAGTTTATAACAAAAACACTTTTTACAATGGCTTCCAGAAGTTGATTTAAGAAAATATACAGTTTAAATTTTTGGACGGCTTTTGATGGTTGGTAATTAGTTATGAATAATTTTGCAGTGACCCGGGTACGAAAAATTGCCGATAACAGTAATAAAACTTGGCACATATTTTGTTACCCCCCTCTCTCTCTCACACACACACTCGTTCGCTTCTGCCAAAAATAATTTTCTTGTAATTCTCTTTTTCTATGTTGTTGACATGATGACGACGATCTCACCGACGTGTGACAATCACTGAAAAAACTGAAAAAAACAACAACAAAAAATCGAATGCAGCTAAGAATAGAGCGAAATCTACTACATCGATATGTCGAAAGAGAACAACTAAAGCAACAACAACAACAGCAACAACAACAGCAAAAACGCACGCAACAAAAGAACCAACAATAGGAATCAAAACAATAAAGCAGTCTCTACTGCCGCGAAGAAATTGTCCTTTAAATAGAATAACAGCAACAACAATAACAACACCAACAACAACGAAACTAACAACAAGATCAGAATCTTTGAGACAATCCCTCAATGCGTTCAGCAAAATCAATTCGATTGTCAATAATGGACAGGAAGTTGTTAATGCATCGATATCATTGCCAGCAACACCGAATTTGAGTCAATTGCGGCGACGACAGTATAAGAAATTATCGTTGAAAGACGAAGAAGACTATGCAGCAAGTGTTTCAATACAGCAACTACAACTATTGCAACGAAAAGATTTCAAACAATTACAATTAACGCAGCGACAACAAACAATCGACCCCGCTCCTTGGCAGCGAGTCCCAACAACTGCGTTAGTCATTCGCTCAGAAGTCGTGACATTAACGCACACAGCAATAACATTAGCAAAAGAATCGACAGTACCAGCAACTGCAACAACACTAACATTAATTCCAACACCAGCAACAGCAACCACATTAGCAGCAACAGCAAACAGTATACGAGCAACAGCTGATCATTCGAACGAAATTCATCAACAGCCTTCAATGCTGCGAACACACGAACTAATTGCAATCCATGCATTACCCGCAGCAACAACAACGACAACGACAACAACATCAGTATCGAAAAAAATTCCTGCTTGCAACGCACATTTTGTCGCCAAAAATAACATCAACATCAGTAGCAGCAACAATATCAACAACAACAACAACAACAATAATAATATCTCTAACAATAAGAGCAGTCATGATCGAATTGAGAAAAACATCGATTCTCTTTCGATTGTGTCAAATGGTCACCAGCCGACGCAGGCGCAAACAGCTCGTGAATTGCTGGGCAGTGGGAAAGACGCAAAGGCAATTGCAATGACAACAACTACAAAAGCAACAACGGCACCAACAACAATGACAACGACAGCGGCAATAGCATCAACAAAAACCTCTCTCGCATTTTGTGAGAATTGCTGTGAAAGTGCCAGCACGATGAGCGGCAATAGTTTTTCTAGCATCAACAACGATCACAACGCGGAGGCTGCAAGACTCTTTAGTCCGGATATCGATTCAGTTTCTGATGAGTTGTCCTCGTTTCGTCTCATCTCGGAGGAAGAAGAAAGCAATAGAAGTGCGTTTTGTGATGCGACCACGCGAACCCGAGAATTTATCCCGGCCAGTAATAGCGTTTTTAGCGAACAAGTGACGCATCATCAGCCAACAGTCACAACAACAAGCGTCGAATCAGCATCAATTTGTTGTTTCGTTGAATGCGCCAGTCAGTCGGTTGCAAATCAAGCCTATCGTCCTTCTGCCCCGTTTTCAACGCATTCGATAACATTTAATGAGGCCGACGAGGCCTTTCGCTCTCGCGCCAATTCGGGCTACCTTTCAAGCTCACTGCCCAACGACTGCACCAGTCTCGCTGGCATCGGCAGCGGCATCAGCAACAGCAACGGCTACGCTATTTCTAGAACATCGGTGGACAATTGCCATCCTTACTGTATCGCGTCGCAGCAATCGGCGGTGAGAGGCAAACTTGCTTTGCCGCCAACGCCACCGCCTAAGCCGAGACGCGATTTGCCAGCCGTTTCAAACGTCAAAAATCAACCTTCGTCAGCTAACCGCTCGTGCTATGATCCAACGAGTTTTCGACGTAAACTGCAAAAGTTTGAACAGCAGACAGCGTCGTTGTCGCCTACGAATACAGCTACGCGACTTTGTGACGAAGAACATACGGAGTGCTCCTCGCCGGAGCCATGTGAGTTGCTCAATTGCTTTGGATCGTCTAAAAATATTCGCGAACGTGAACGTGAACGTGCTGCGGTTGCACGCAGTTCAAGCGAAAGTAGCTGCGGTGACGCTACTGCGGCAATATCGGTGTCGTCTTATTCAGAGTGCGTGAGTAATAGTGTTGGTGATAGTGATCACAAATATGAAAATATTGTTGCGCCTTACGTCGACGTGGGCAGTTTAGAGAAGTCAATCGAAACAAATAATAATAATTACAATTGCAAAATAATTGTGTGCAATCATTCGAACAAGAAACATTTCGGTTCGTCGCCTAATATTTTGAATAGACGCACATTACGTTACGACAATTGCGGTCGCCTTAAAATTGATGGAGCAACAAATGCAACGGCAACATCTGCATTTCAACAACCAAAAATTAATAGTTTCGAAATTGCTAAAAAATCCTTAAGTGTATCGCGTCTACCGCTACGCAACTCGTGTGCCACTAATTGTGCTGGTGGTGGTTTTACTGATGGCGACAAAGCCCAAAAGTTTACGCCCACTTTGTGTAGGAAACTAAATTTCGAAGGAATTGTTGCGAAAAGTGTTGCCACAAGTAATTCGGAAGATTTAACACCAATAATTTTATCGCCACTAAATCCTCGGCTCTCCCCACTACCCCCAACATCGCCGAAATCACCAAAATCTCCAAAAGCACAACACTCACCGAAATCGCCTTTGAACTCAAACGTATCGCGTATTCAAAGTGCGAACGATCTGGGAAATGTCGCGGAGGTGTCGCGTGAAAATAAACTTTTAATATCATTTAGTGAAACGCATAATCGACCGGTACGCGTCAATACAATCGAAGCGGGAACTATTTCGCCGAAGGTTCAACAAAAACAGTATGAGCATCAGCTACAACATACGTGTCACCAACAGAAACAACAGCAGCAGCAACGCAGTTACAGCGATCATACATTAAAATCGTGTAATTATTTTAAAGATGCTGCGGATATTTGTCAGTGCGTTACAGAGAAAAAGTCCTTAGCAGAGGAAATAGGAACAACAACAACAACAACCACAACAATCATAGCAACAACAACAACAACACGAACAGATATATCTACAAGAACAAGAGCATTATCTACAGGAACAGCAATATCAGCAATATCAACCGTTCAATCCGATGCAAAAGCACTAGCAGGAACGTTATCCTGTATTGACAACAAATCATCGTCGTCTACTCTTGTCCATCACCAGAATAGTTTAGCATACGTATCCTTGCCCAATGTACCGCAATCGAATGGTAGCCAAAGTCCTTTGTGGTTGAGCAGCGAGACAATCGCTTCATCGCGCAGCGAACTCAAATGTTTAGACGATACCCGCTCGAATTGCAGCGATCAGACGACAATCTTTCACTTGGAGCACGATTATTCATCCTCATCATCACCATTGTCATCGCAATCGTGCGGTGTCGGTGGCACTTGTAGCGTCGGCTTACGGGGGCCAATACTATTGAGACGCATTCCCGAAATACAGTCCTTTGGAAATCTCGAACCATTAGCAAATCCAAATGCTCAGCGCGATCAAACCGAGGTAAGTCGATGCGGAGAAAATTGTTTAATAAAATTGTGCGTGGTGTTGGAAGAAGGGGAGGAAGATCTTACACGGAATATGAAGAGCTAAAAATTTATGCATGTTTTTTTATAAGTTTTGTATTTTCAAAAAAAAAAAAAAAAAAATAGAATCTTCAAAAATCTGAATTTTGAATTCTCAAACATTTCGAAATTAGATTTTTATTTAATTTGAATTTCTTTTCTAGTAAAGAATTATATTTTCTAATAAAGAAATAGATTTGTAATTTATTTATTATTTGCATAATTTTTTATTTTATTTACTTTGTTTTATTTATTTTTATAATTCTTTTTTAATTTTTAATGCTGGTCTCTCATTTATTTTATTACACTTTTTTATAAAATTTAATATTTTCGCCATTTTTTTATTTTTGAAAAATTTTAACGAATTTTTTTTTGATAATAAATTGTTTTCTTCTAATTTTTTTTGTTATTTTTTGAATCTTTTGAAAAGAAATTTGGAAAATATAATTCTTTTAATATCTCGTCTCAATGAAATGAAAAGATTGATTTATTTTTACAATTTTTTTCGAAAATTATTGTGGCGTTAATCGTTTGTGTTCGAGCCAATTTCGTAAAGAATTAAGTGTTTATTTTTAATAAAAATAATAAAATAAATTATCTGCAGCCAAATTTGTTTGACGACAATGATGTTGTTTTCGTTGTCATTCATATTTTGTTGTTGGTTTTGTTGTAAAAATAAATATTATCAACGCTCTATGAAAAACCAATAAAATATAATTAAAAATAAATTAAAAGGAAAAGAATACGTTCAAGAAATTATGAAAGGAATCAATACAAAAAAAGAAGAAGTATTTTTTACTGGAAAAATAAATAAATCAATAAATTAGTGAAAAAATCATCGACACTAAAAACAAAATTACAAAGATTTGTTTTTATAAATTTTTATAGATAAAAATCGCTAAAATTGAATCAAAAAGAAAACCCTGCAAAAATAAATAAAATCAATTATGCATGCATTCGAATGTACAGACATGCAAAAATACACACACATGAAACACACATATGCATTAAAATTAAGAAAAATCCATGAAAAGAATTGCTTTTGTGCCAATCCGTTTTGTTTTCATTTCTTATATCTTTACATGCCTGATTTTTTTACTTTTTCACTTCTTCTTCTTCGTCATTTATTTTTCATGTTTTTGTTTTTTCTTTTTGAAAGCTTTTCATTTTCTTTTTATTCGAAGATCTTCAAAACAGTTGCTGAGCGTCAGCGCCATCAATTAGTCATTCGCCCAGTTCTTGCGCGATATTTGGGTGTAGCGCGTGTTTGCATGCATACAAGTGTGCGTGTACATATGTGCATGTATGCGGCTCTATACAGAGTGTGGGTGTATGTTTTTGTTTATTTTGTTATCTATTTCATTATATTTTTGTGTGTTTGAGTATGAGGGCAGCAATAAATGGCAGGGCACAGTGGAACAAAATAAACTCAATTTATTCCTTTCAAAAATGTGTCAGATTCTGGGCTAAATTTATTTATTCTTCAAAAAATGTTATATAGGAGACAAAGATTAAAAAACCCACAGTGGGAGTGTATTAAATATTCTACTTAAAACCGTCGTCGAATGAAGGACATATTTGAAATTCATTAATTTTGTCGATTTTTATACAATTTTGAAAACCATACTTTAAGCATTTGTAATGATTTTCCATGATAGAAATCTAAAACCGTTTGAAATGCTTTCACATTTAACGCTGAATTGGATGAAACATTTACTTTTTAAGAGATAAATTCGAGTCGAGTCGGCCAAAGACGAATATTTCAGCAATAATTTTTGAATTTTCAAGTTAGGAACTTTGAATGAAGAATTTTATAAAGAAAAATGTTCATAAAGAAACTATGTTTATAAAGAATAATTTTGACATATTTATCTATAAAAAAACTTTTGTAATGTGTACAAAATTTAAAAAAATATACAAGATGATTAAATGGAAATGAAGTGCTCAAATAATGCAATTTGTACGAAGAAGAAGCAAAACTGAAGACTAGGAAATATTGAATAATTAAAGCAATGTGTTTGGTGTTTGAAAAATTATTCAAATCTTCCCATATTTACGAGCTTTCCATTGTTTTTGCTGGAAGAAATTACAGATGAATGAAGTGCGTTTAACCCACTGTAAAATTATCATTGAATATTTTTATTCAGGCAGTCCGCCGCCCAAAAAAGAATTGTATACACTTTTCAGAAACTAATTTGAAGATCGCTATAAAATTGTAAGATATTTTCCTTCGTTTTTCACTTCACTAACCCGTTGCTCCGCGTGTGACCAAACATATACAAAATAGCGATCATGTATATTTTGGAAAAGTCTATGTTTTCCTTAACACACTAACGCAAACATGTGTCTGTATGCGCGTACGTGTGTATGTGTTCAGTTCTAATTTTTTGTTGTTTTTGTGTTGATTTTTTGTTGTCGTTGATTAAGGTATTATTATTATTATTTTTTTTATTATGTATATATTCTAAATTCGTTCAAAATCAAGACAACAAAGATGAAAGAAGAAGAGCGCATAAAATTCGAAATTTTATAAACGAACCGATTGAATTGCACCTGATTATAATTTTCAAAGAATATGAAACGAAAAAAACAACTTTTCCAATTTTAATTTTTCTAGTTCAGCATGGAGAAAAGACGAAATACTTTGGATCGTTTTCAACGTTTGGGCTTCGGGCGGAAATCTGCGTCTAGTCCGGTACAGGTCGCGGAGGGTAGTGGCAATGCCTCGACGAAACAACGCAAATCAGCACAAAAGTCGGAGAAATTAAAAGAACTAACTGAATTGCTTAGGGGTAATCGATCATCACCGACACCAACACCAACACCGCCACCAATGCCACCACCCCGCAAACCACGCATTGGATCCTATTCGCAATCAAACAGTTTCGAAAAGCCTGACAAAGTATTGGCAGCATCGTCACCAGTAAAACCATCGATAGCGTCCGTCAGCGATAGTATGCTTTTGTCGCTTGTGTCGGTACAAACGGACGATATACTGTTGATGGATGCCGACGAAACGAGCGCAATTGAAGAAGTACAAGGTGAGCAGCAAGCGAAAGAACAAAATGTAAACACAAGCAATAACGTCAGCAAAATTATGCTGGACCCTTCGGTACTCACCTTCAATTGCCCCGATAATTCGCTTGGAAAAACGAATACGAATAATCCACCCAGAACTCTTGATCTCTCAAAGACGGCGGGTTGTCGGGAGAATGGGAAATATCCAGCATCGAACACTGAAATTGATCTAAAGGCAGTCGTCAGTACAGAAATAGGCACGAAACTAACTAGACCGGAATCGCGCATCGTAATCGGATCGTACACGCAAAAAGGAATTCCATTTCGTTCGGCTTCATTTTCTCAAATCGATTACTCATCGGGAAAATACAAGAAATCGGCGTTGAGCTTATTACGTGAACGTTTGAGACGTGATAAAGCGGTGGACAGGACACCCAGTCCCAACGGGCTGAATATGGAAAAGCCAGAGGATGACCAACCCGTATCAATTGAACAAGAACCAATGAAGAAGGAGCCAGATTGGATTCACATTCCACTCAAAAGATTGGAAGTGAACGCCGACTCTGATATCAAATTGCTAGAGGATGTTGCAGAATCACCTGACGCCATCATCGAAGAGGACGTTTTTGATGTGGAAAAAGGTTTAAGGACAGTATCGGAATCGGAAACACAGCTCAAACATAATAGCTTTGAGGCGAGCCAAGTGACACATGCCCAAATGGAGTCGCTTTCAGATACTATCGCATCAGAGAATGATAACGCAGCCGATGAGGAACAACCTCCTATAACTGTTAAGTCGAATAGTCTAATAGATTCGGAAATTCCTGCAAATGAGCTTGGCAATGAATGTTCATTGGAGAGAGAAAGAGAAGCGGAGACGGACCTCGTCGAATCCAATCTGGCCACACTAATTGAGGAAGAAATGCAACTGGAATCACCACCGGATAATTTTTTGCAGACTGCAACAACATGCTTGATACCGGTGCCGGTATATGAGTGTGCTGCTCAGGATTGGCGCCTGGAAAATCCCCCGGCAGAATGGGTGGAGGTAGCTTCTGAGGAATTTGGCATAGTTCCCGAAACAATGCAGCCTCTGGTAGCGATGGATCAATGTTCGGTTGCCCAGTCTGAAGCCGTTGCAGATACTGACCAAAAAACTGACCCCATTCCCACCATTTCGGTAAGACGTTCCTCGGAAGAGGAAGAGGACGAGCATGAGCCAAATGAAAGTGAGATATTGCGAAAAAAATCCGATTTCGATAATCTATCGATACTGTCGGATCGTGGTAAAACTTTGGAACGCCGACAGGCTTCGCTTGACTATCCAGAAGTTAAGAAACGCTATAGTCAGGACGATATAGATTTAGCCATCGAGAAACGCTCTTCGTTGGACAGTATTGCAACGCGTTTCAGTGCAGAAGAACGGAAGCGTCTCGACAAATCGCGCCGCCGAAAAGGTGTTTACATCGAGAGCACCGATTGGGGCGATGATGCAGCAGCAAATAGTCGTGGATTAGCCTTAGACATAACAATAGCTAATCTGAACGCCATCAAAGACCATTCCCAAGATGAGTGTCGGTTTATCTCAATAGTTCAGCCACAGATGATAATAACACGCCCGGATCTCTGTATTCATTGGATCTGAACACGCCCGACTCGGAATGCAATAAGCCACCCGTATGGACAAAGTCGCAGAGGCTGATAAGCTTCAGTTGTCAGAGTTCAGAGGAAAAGGACGAGGCACAATCGACGGGTAGCGGACATAGCGCTACGAGAGATCCTTATTTTGCTGGGGGAACAATTCTGTCGCGCCATTGTAAAACTTACCCGTTTCTACGCACCGATTCAATATCAGACAATGAGAGTGACCGGACTCCTCCACCTTCACGTGATCGAACTAGCGCCAGTTCTTCATTGAGTGAAAATGACTTCAAACGGTATTCAAAACGACCCCTGAGAGGTCCTTACGGACAGATGTTAGAGGCGGAAATGAAGAAACCGAATAAAATGCATTTCGAGGAAATACTTGAGGAGCTGCGTGAATCATCAGAGGGGTAAGTGTTTATGAGGGAGGGGGGTAACTTTATATAAGAAATTTCTAAGCCGGTGCTATTTTAAAGAGCTCCATTGATTCTTTCTTTTATCATTTCCCTTTACCTTTATGTCACCAGATTGCCATCGCAACCTCATCGTCGCCAATGCGCCACTGCCTCTGAGGACGACCGCGGTCGGGAAGAAGATGTTGGCGAACTGGCAGCAGGTGGTAGTGGCCGTCATGTGCCACAGTATTCTAATTCGGTACGCGTACGCAAAACCAACACCTACCTGCCTGTACCTCTTCACGCACGCGCCGCTTCAACGCCATCGCAAATCGAGAATGTAAATCGCAGCAGCAGCGGCAATAGCAGTAAAAATCAAATCAACAGCAGCAACAAAGTAATGAAAAAACTTTTCAATTCAGAAAAAGAAACCAATTCCTTTACACGTAGCCCTTTCCTTTCATTCAGCAGCAACAAATCGCGCCATCACAATCACCGCCACAAACAAATACTCATCACAATTTACGTGAAATGAAACGTGCTGCATCGGAGGCGCCAACAACGAAGCCACATCATAGCAAACGCAGTCAATCAATGAGCGGAGAGAAACCTACGCACCATCACTACCAGCCCCAAAATCAACAACAAAACCAACAACAAAACCAACAACAAAATCAGCACCACAGCCACCAACAACAGCAAAAACACAGTCTTGATATCAAAAGCAGCAGCAGCAATTCTACTGATGCTGCCGGTGAAGGAAGAGGCGGGCATAAGCAGAAAAATGTCACGAACTTAATGCCAACGCCGCAGTTGCTGGCAGAGCTACTGAAAGGTTCGAGTGAGAAGCTCCTTTCGGAACAGCGACAACAAGTGCTGGCGGTAAGTCTCACTTTGAAATGAAATAAATACATCCTGCAAGTTAAATATTGCATAATATTGTCAAGGATAAGCATCACTTCACAATTGTTTCCATGGCAAGAAGAATCCTTAGAAGGTTTCATAAAACAAGCGACGAGATACTAGATGTTTCCCAAAAAGAAAACATTCTGTTAATTTAATAATTAATGTTTAGTTCCGAAGGGCATTGATGCACGAGTTGCTTTCCATTGGAGGCGACGATATATTGAATACCGTGCAGTTTGTTCGTTTGAAAGAAACAACCTTGCAATTATTTCGCTTTTGTCAAAAAGAAGGGGGTGCGGTGGGTATATAGAGGACAATGGTAAAGGTGGGTTGTGGAAGAATTGACTAGCTAGCAACAGGTCTACCTAATTTGTAACAGTCATTTTGGTGTTCGTTTTTTTCAATCACTGTTTTCTCTCTTCAAGGCAGATAGATAATCATTGCCAAGTCACTTTCCCTTAAAATCAAGGTTGCCAAATATACTGAAGTATTTTAATAGTCGAGCATCTTCTAGATCAAATGAAGATTTAGCGCGTATAACAATTAGAGATATATTTTTTATATTATTTCAAAAGATTTCTGTGAGGATTAAATGTTTTATTAAAATTTATCTCTTAAATTATAATATTATTGCAGTATTGTTTCACTTACCCGTTCCTCGCAACTAGAATTGTATAATTGTATAAATGGATACGATTCGGGATGGCAACTCTGTTAACGAATACATTGTAAGACCCGCACCGTATGTTACTATTATATTGTAGGTATGTGCATATTCAAGACTATGTACTCTCTGTCTCTCCCTCTATCACTCTCTTCACTAGACTAAATGAAGGTCACCACATTTCAAGAGAAAAATGAGAATTGCTTCCAAATTATTTGGAAGTTTTTGTTTTTATTTTGTTTTCAAAGTTTTCTCAAAAGCTTTTTTGGCGTAGTATGTATCTATCTCTTTTACTTATTTATTGCAAACCTGAATACATTTTTCGTTAGCTTCTAGGATATTTTTATGACGTCGCTGAATATTTGTTTGAATCATATTGGGAATAAAAGGAAAATAACTATCCTAAACCTTGGTTGTATGCGATATTAATACGCAAGAATTGTTTAAAACATTGAATTGATTGTTGAATTTTAGAAGCATGGGAAGTGGAGGATATAAAGAATTAAATCGATTATTAGTACCCAAAATTATTTGTAATGAAATAATTTAACTATGAAGAAACTGAATTATACCAATTTGAGGAAGTCAAAATAGATTTACCGTCGCTCAAACAAATAAAAATATTTTATCAAAAAGAGTGCTTCGAAACTTCCTCAAAAACGAGACCTTGAGAAAAACCTAATGTTGTTTTATGAGAATAATAAAATAATAATTAATTATAAATAATTAATTATAAATAATTTCCTCAAAAACGAGACCTTGAGAAAAACCTAATGTTGTTTTATGAGAATAACGTTTTTGAAAATTTATAGAGGCCGTTTCCAGGAAGTTTAAGCGAGTTATCACTTTTATATTCGTCATTTGAATATTTAAATGCAGTTCAAAGTTTCCTAAGCTCTCTTAATCTCAGATTTTTATTTAGGCATAGCAACACATATTTTTTAATTGAAAACTTTCTCTTTTCCTTCCTCTTAGGAATGTAACTTGACCTCTAAATTTAAAGCCAGGATTTTGATTTTGAATAAGTGGTAATTAATTTAATGGTAGAACATTTGAGTTTTCACAATAGACAACAATAAAACGATAGTTAAATATTAGTTTTATTTTGACGGAATAATAAGAGCGTTTGTATTCTATATTTTTTGGTCGAGACGTGTAGAGAGAGTTGTGTAGTGACAATATTTGCCCGTGTAAAATCATTAGTCCTAAAAGCTAAACGACTTTTTCACATAAAAATTTTGTAACGGTTGCTGCCCTGAATTGCTGACGCTTAGTACATTTTCCCTTGGGGAAAACAGGAAGAATTAGAAAGAGATTGCATGGAAATGAGAACGTTTCAAGAGTGTTTGGTCTGAGAGCAAAGAAAGGTCTTTTTACTGAAAGGAAACCTCTCGAAGACCAGAAACTTTTCGTCTAAAACAACAACAAATTGTAGCGTGAATTCAGACAGGAATATAGGTCTAATAGAGGGCAAATATGTGAAAATGTTTGTGTATGGTTTATTCAAAAGAACGCTATCTCTCTCTCTACGCGTAGTTAAAAACAGTGATAACGGTATGGTGACAAAAATTCCCATCCATGCGCATTGTTGCGAAATGACAGAAAAATTATCTAAACATGCGAGAAAATGAAATAGCAGAGATTTGAAGCGAGTTTTGAAGTTATGAAATACGCGTTTTGCTTACAGACACACCATAAATTCCATGCTCGAAGGAGAATCTATTAAAAATCCCAAAGAATATTTTCCGATTTTATGAATTTTGCTTTCATTAGTTGCAAAAAAAATTAAATTATTAAATATGCACAATGAATTCAAATTTAGTAACGATTGGATTTAATTGGTAGTTTTCATACGGAATTGGGGGGGGGGCTGTATCCCTCCTTAGCACCTCCTGGAAAACAAAATGAGCGGCAAACACAGAGACAATTTGATAAAGATAAAAACATCAATATGGAAAGCTTTTACGTTGGTTAAAGTAGCATAAAAATAGGCGTCAGAGCTTTAAAGAGCTAAAATATTAACAAGCCCAACTCTTTATCTCTTCTCGAAAATATGAAGAGAAATTAAAGAAAAGGAAAATACCATAGAGCAAGCAGAAAGGAAGTTAGTGTAATAATAATGAAAAGCAGAAAGTGAAACAACAGAAAACCTCTTGCAGCCACTTTCCACGAATTACAGATTTTATTACAAAACAGCAAATGATATTTTCGCTCGGCACAACGGACGGAAATGGCAAACGATTTCGTTGTTTCGTTATGTTCGTTTTAAAGAATTCCTTTCAATCAAACTTTCAATAGTTCAAGATCGCATTTAAACATTTTGTTTATGTGTTGCTCTTACAATTTTTTTTTCGTTTCAATAAAAGGTTGGCGGTAATAGTGGAAATTAATGTGAAAATAATACGAATTTTCAACGGATATATGCATATATATAAATATTTCCAGAGGCAAGGCAGTGAAGTATTTTGGACTATTTCGAAATCAGTGAGAAGATTTAAAACAATTGCCGTGACGTGATAGTAGAGTAGTAAATATGGAAGGAATGAGTGGTTGAACAAATAAATTCAGAAGAAATGTTTGGAATTTTTTAAGTAAAACTTTAATTAGAAAAATTCAACAACAAAATTCGTAACTTTAAATGTGATTAAAGATATCATAAATATAAACAAAAGATCATAAAGAAATATGTTCATTTAGAATAATAAAGAATTTAACAGTTGTCTGCCTTTGAAATTAAATTGAATAAACAAAAAACAATTAATTAACAAATAGTTTGAAAGTGAAAATTAAATTTATATATATACGAGATAATTCCATTGTACACACAGAGCCCTTTGATTGCACCTGCGTATGTGTTATTCTTAAGAGAAGAAATATTCAAATACACACCTAAGACACATGTACACTTGCTTCATAAATACAAATAAATGTATAAAAGATGTACAAGGATGTGTTTCAAGGATGTGCTTTAGAACTTTCAAAGACCTTTGTCAATTGAGCATTAAGCGTGTCGCGTAAGAATATCCATAAAAATACAATCCCTATATATTTCAAGGAAGAAAACGTATATATATTTTGCTGTAATGTTGCGTATATATTTCAATATATACGCGTATAACAAAAGAATATTTTCATAAAAGACAAAAACTAAAAAGATCATTGTAAAAAATCTATAACTACTGGCAAACATTGTTTCGTCCTAGTCAGAATCAAAAGTTATATACATGCGATGTGCGATCAATGTATTCTCGTTATCGGGGTGATTTATTAATACTGTATATAAAATGACCAATTGCTTTATTATCGCCACTATCTGAGATTATGGATATAAAATTTTATACAAATGTGACCGTCAGTTTGCTAGTTATGACCGGGTTAACGACAGTTAGAATGGCTAACGGATCTTCAGAATCCTATTGAATCCTCGGGAATTATATTACAGATTTCTGGAAGCTCTTTAGTGAAGATTTATTAACTGTTTTCCTCTAAATTGCTACGGGCGAAAAGAGGTGTCAAAAAGAGGTATCTTTACGACTCTAAAAAAGCATGTTCCCTTATCGTGCCAGTTGAAGGGTCCCGAACTATCCTCCTACATCTCCCTCTATCACGGTTTCTGTGTATGGATGCGTAATATATTTTATTATCAAAATGCCTTTGTTAACACGGTGCGAATTTTAAAGGCTGTTGCGCAAGGACAACAACAAGCAACAGTGGGCTTTCAGGGAAATTATTACTTCCTACTTCAGTTGAAATCTTAGTCTTAGTGATTTGCATCCAAATACTTACTTACTATTTGCACCCAAGTATGAAAACAAGACCTTCGATGAAGAGTTCAAGGCGACAAGTAATACAAATTGTTTAGAGAAAGAGAGAAATTATTTTTGCGTGTTAATGAAGGTTTAGAATCCAGATGTAAGAAATGTGTTGAGATTATAAGATATAATTTAAAAAAATATTACAAGGTTTTTCATGCCAATACCGAGAATACATTGAACGAATCTCGCACCTATACGTACTTGTTACATTGTGAAGAAAACAAGTAGGCGGGTTTATTTCAGTTTTAATCTGTTCAAATGAATAAAAAGACTGATTAAACAGAAGTATCTAAATATATCGTGTATACCAAGTCGTATTAACGGGCATAAAAACGGGTATAAAAAATCAGTAATATAATGTAGAAATCTTAAGAAAATAACCTCAATTATATATTTCAATAAATTTTGATTTAGTAGAAAGATAGCCAGACAGAATGTGATCCATATTATCGTATGGTATGAATTAATTCGGATTAGTAATTAATTGTACGTAAGCTAACCGTTCTTTTGTAACGGGAGAAACGATAGAAGAAAGAAAAAAGTGTAAAGATGAGCGGACAGAAGAATATTCGACTGCGAAGACGAAATAAAAAGTAAAATATTTTATTTCGTCATTGATGTTTTCATTGTTTATTGTTGTTGTCCTATCGATTGGCAAGACCAATAATTGGGTAATAGAAATGTTGTTCTCAATCGTTTCTTATAAAATAAAACTATAACTTAATTCCGTAATTAAACGATTACGTAATTTAAATATTATTATTATTATTACGTCTATGTCTTGATTTGGGACCCACTGCCGTAGATTGACAAACAAAAAGAAATGAAGGCAACTTACATTAAAGAACTCTCCCCTTCTCTCTAGAGATGTTTTACATTTTCCTCAATCCATCTTCATGCTTTCTCCCACCATACAATAACCGCGTAGTAAACAACACTCGCGGTGAGAATTTTTCCAAAAATACATATGTGGCAAGTATTGGTAACAACAACACTAACAATGGCAGCAACAACAAATAGGAAAATCAGCAATGAGTGTTAGGGAAAATGTGAGTTAACGACAATGACTGTTGGAATGGGAAGATGTAGAGAACCAATTTTATAGAACAAACTCATCCACCTTTTATCATCTTAATTTTATCCTACTGCTCCAGTTTTGCGTTAGCAACCTGGTCGCTAGAGACCAACCAACCTGACCGACTTATTGACGAAATGTGTTTTTTCATTAGAAGCCATCCCCGCAACATTTAATGCCATCCCGCCAACGCCAGCCAGAACTAACTCTGTTGACAATTCTGCTCTTTTCGCTGGTGACGTATTTTCTATTTGTCTGTTCCCTCGCTCTCTCTTACTCTCTATGTCTTCATCTCTCTCTATCTCTCTCTTTCACTCCGCCTGTATTTTTTGTCACCGCCAGGTCTAGGTGTTGACATGGGTTGTCAGCTAGTGTTCCAAAAGGTACAGAGGAAATTATTGTTAACACTGATTATTCGAGTTTAATAAGTCCATCAAAAAGACAAAGGCAATGGGAATGGTTTTGGGGTGGGGGTGGGGGTAAGAGGAGTAGAAAAACGAAGGAAAGACGACAACGGAGAGCGACCAACCCAACAACTGTACAAACGACCGTTGGATCGACTGATTGACGGAATGATAGCGGGCGTGAGAGACTTTTATATGATGTGCGAAGCTCGTGGTAGGAGTTATAACTTAGTATCAGTAGCAGCAACAACAACAACAGCGCAGGTCGTTCTCCGTAATAGGGTAAATATTTCGTTACACGGAGGAGCATCGATAACGGTCGGGAGTTAAAAAAACTGGAAAATAAATATAAACGATAAAAAAGGGTAACAAAGTTCGAAAAGGAGAGAAATAGAGATGAATGGATTTGCACTTGTATGTGTGTTTATATGTGTATTATTTTAATATTCCGTATTATGGAATGGGTTCTGTCAATCTCTTCATTTTAACGACTGTATTCCGATACAAATATAACTAGTATCTATTCATAATGTCCTGGCTCTCTGTCGGAGTAACCCTTAAACCGAATTGATTGATTGATCGAATAACTCTTTCTTTTCCTAACGGAAATTCATAAAAATTTCTAAGAATTTCATAAAAAGTTCGAAATAATATCGAACTAATGCGAGCGAATCGAAATCTTTCGATTTTTATAAAATAAAACACGGAAAACATAAACACGATTTCGATAGGGACAAAAAGAATAATGAAAAATGAAATTAAAAAAAATTTAATTGAAAAACCAAAAGGTGAAAAGTGAAGTTTAAAGATTTACGAACCGGGTTGAACAACTTTTGAAGAAGAGAGTATTGAAAAATAAAGAATTGATTTTGAAGAAGAAAAGTAATCAGTTAACGAAAATTGCGTTTTTAAATGAAGTAGAAGGATATCGTGAGCGCGAGGGAAGGAGGAGAAAAGCAACATTCGTATATGTGATAATAAGATCGTTAGAAAAGCGACTGTAAAGAATTGTGTATGAGCAGAAGGCTTGTGAAGGTGAAGGAATGTAGCTTAAGGGCTTGCTTAGGATCATTATGTTCTACCGACTGTTTCAATAAGACGTTACATTTTAAACGAAAATGAAGGACGAAGTCTTAGACTAGTGAAAGTGTTTGTTTTTGAAATTGCGTATTATGGAGAGAACCCTCTAATTCGCTCACAACTATCCCTTGCTGTGACGTGCCTTGGGTGTCGCGCCGTAATAAACTCTCTCTCTCTCTTTTTCGTTGTCGGGCTGATCGACATTTAAATACGTTCGTAGTATACATTTACAACTGTCGTTGTAACTGGCTAACAATCACTGACAAATTCGTACATAAACAAAGATAGCGCGTATTAAATTTAAGAAGTAAGCATGGTGCAAATTCGACTTCCCTTTATCCTATTTACCTTTCCAAACAGCTTACGATGATGGAAAATACTCGCGCCAAATTTCATGACAATACCTCTATTAATTATTTTCTAATCGTTATCCCAACAGACAGACACAGATAGATAGACAGTTAGGGTGCTGCCCAGATAGGCAGATGGTAAGACAGGCATGATTGGAAGGCGCACGTACGAGTTGGTGAGACAGGACTAAATCAAGTCAGGAGCTGTTTTTGAGTCAGAATGTTTATAGTTTTCTTATTAGTTATTTTTTAAAATTATAACTAGTTATTTTTTAGAATAATGACTAGTCATTTTTCAAAAATTATTATTCCTTCGTTTCGTCCACAACTTATTTAATATCAAGGTAATTGTAATTGAAAGCTGTAGAGACGAAGAAAAATGTAGCGTATATTAAAAATCAATCACAAAAAAAAAAAAAAATTCCGAAACGATACAAGAGTAAAAGTAATAGATCCGTAATAACAATTTGAAAAAAACCAAATAAAAAACAACAAAAATTATTCTATTTAAATTCGATTTCGAGAGCGACGAAAATGACAAGCAATCGTGAAAATCTACGTTTGAGTCTATTGGATTTGCAAACCACTCCCATACCTGCCGCACCAAATGGCAGTAGTGGTATGGTAACCAGTGGTATATCCAGTGTCTCTGTTTCGGTGTCATTAGCTGCTAATCAGGTGATTAGTACCGCTGTTGGGAGATTAAATAAAGTCGTCGGCAGCCATCAAAACAATAAATGCGAGCGTCTACGTAAAATGCAATCGATCACATGCTCCGATTCGGAAGACGATTCCGAACGAAGAGGAAATATTGAAATTAATAATAAATGGAATTTAAGCGCATACGAAGGAGTAAGTCCGATTGTCGATTGTATGATTGAATTGTCGGAATTATAGATTGCATCTGTGACAGAAATAAACATTTCTTAAAATTTCCATTAGAAGTTTTCTTGAGTCTTCGTTATCTACGATATCATTGCAAATGCTTTAATTTTTCCCAAATCTTTTCAGGATACTCGAACGCATGTTGTTCAGGAGATTTTTAAAAATGAACAATCATATGTGGAATCTTTGCAAACTGTTGTTTTGAAATATTTGAAAGTGTTGAAATCTCCCGAGAATGCTGGCATGATCGATTCACGTACCGTGGATGAGATCTTCTTTATGGTGCCCGACATATTGGATATACATGAAAAGTTTTTAGCTGAACTCCGAGCACGTTTGGATAATTGGAATACACAACAAAAAGTGGGCGATGCTTTTATGGAGACAGTGAGTATTAATGAAGAATAAGAAAAATCCTGACATCGAAGATAATTTTTTTATTTGATATTGCTAATAAATAGTTCTCAAAATTGGAAGTATTGGAAGTCTATACATCATTTGTAAATAATTGTAATCGTGCAAAAAATGCAATACGCTCGACAAAACATCAGCGGCCTTCATTTTCGAAATTCTTGGAGACGACCGCGCGAGAGCACAAAGGCAAATTGACTCTGGATAATCTTCTCATTAAACCAGTTCAAAAATTTCCCAAGTAAGTGTCTCTCCGAGGTGAAACTGAGAACTAACGGAAATGCGACATTTTTATTAATGTCTATGCCGTTTCTCTTTTTTTTCTTCTCCCTCTTCTTTTAGCTATGAAATGTTATTTACAAGATTAATCAAACATACCGATCACGATCATCCCGATCAGAAGCATCTTCAGGATGTGTTGAAATTGGTTCATGATATTCTTGTTCATATCAATTGTAAAGAGCGCGAGATACTCGAGAATGGTCAACGTGAGGCGATATTGCGTGAATTGGAAGGTGTAATAGAGGGTGTAACTGATCTGTTTGCACCCGATCGTCAGTTTTTGCTGTTTGATTTGGTTTCGGTGCCATCGGGGCAGGGAGCTCGTAAAGAACGCGGTTTTTTCCTTTTCAATGATCTTTTGGTATTGACGAGTATTAAGAAACGTAGCGGTACAATCAGAAAGCCGAATACGTAAGTAAGAGATTAAGTTGATCGAGATCAAATGCGATTTATAGATATTTTGCATTTTCCCCATCCCAATTTCTCTCTTTCAGCTCGACCTGCCCCGGTACTGTTGCCTCAACCCTCGATACAAACAAATATAAGTTCCTTACTAAAATCTCTTTGGATTGCTTAGAGATTGTTAAGAGTTAGTGTTTCTTTTTAATCCAAATGTTTTCTGGTTATATTTTTCGAAATTTTCGTCATTTGTGTATTTTTTTCGTTTCTTTCGACAGCTAAAGACGAGAATCTTAAGAGGATTATGAGTGAGATTGAAAATCTCGCTGAAGATTGCAATAAATTACAGCAAATCACAGAGATCACTGCCTCGCTTAGGTATCCGCATCAGTATCTGGAGGATGTAGTACGTGAATTGCATCGAGATGTTCAGCGTCAGCTATCGGAACGTCAGACAAATGATGCTCAGCTGAATATGTTAGAGCTGGCAGTTAACTCACCGTAAGTACATGAAATAGATAGATGAAGATGGTGTGAAAGGGGGGAGGGGAGAGGGGTAAAGAAATAATTGCGAGAGATATGAAAAAATTTCAATTCAATCTGACGACTTTTTTTTAATACCTTTGAAGGAATGGAAGTCAAAAATTGTCAATAGTGTTTAGTAAAGCGGAAAAACGTTCGCAATGGGAGAAAATATTTAATGAAGCTAAACAGAAATTAGGTAAAACAATATTATTACTTCGAAAAAAAAGAAAAAAATTCATCTCAATTTTAATCTGTGCCATCTGAAAAAAAAACCAACAGCGGCCACACTTGAGCGACATCCCATTCCCGAGTTTCTGACCTCAATACCCATTCGTAAGACTCGTGCGGGCTTACAGTTTACCTGCGCCGCGCCCACATTAAGTGAGAAACGTGATGTTTGGGTGTGCAATAGTGATGGATATGTTGGTCAAGTATGCATTATGAGTTTGTACCCGGAGCCAAATGTTACCAGCTGTAATGGAGTTTGTAATGCGCGTATCCTATGTGTTGCTTCGGTACCAGCGTACTGTGGGAGGTAAGAAGAGTTTTACGCATGGGCGTAATTAATTCGCGCGATAATTAATATTTCAGTTCCAGCTCAAGCCCGGATCCACGCAGAGCTAACCGACATCAACAACGTGATTGTCGTAAAAGTAATTCACCCAGTGGATCGAATGCTATCGCAACGCAAGAAGATCGAAGAAAACAAATGTCAAATATATCTATTGCTACGAGTGGTATAGGTGGTAGTGTTGGAAGTGGTAGTGTTGGCAGTTTTGGGTTTAGCACCAACAACAACCATAATGCCAATAACAATAACAATAATAATAATAATAATACCGATACTCATTTGGATTTGAATTCGAGTTCTAGCGATGACGATACCGATGCTGCCGCCTTGATTGCTGGTGCATCGGGTGGTGTTGGCATGTTGAATGAACGTATACCAAGCCCATCATTTTCGATTCATACGCCAGCATCAACGTCAACGTCAACGGCATCGAGTGCATCGACAACGGTGATGGGATTGCATCAGCAGCAGGTGATTGTTTTGTTTGTTTTGGAAAACAAACTTTTTTGTGTGTCCTTCAAAATTTCTCTCATTCTCTTCTTTCTGATCTTTTCCCCTTTGAATTCTTCGATAAATAAAGGATTCGAATCCAGACGAAGGTGATGGTAATCAGTCGACAATGTGGATCGGCACGGAGGATGGTTGCATTCACGTTTACAACAGCACCGATAATATACGTATTAAAAAGAACAGAATCAAAATCGAACATCATTCGGCTGTATATTCTATATTGTGAGTATAGTATGCTTTTAGTTCGAGATTATGAAAACGTTTGTTTATTCGTTTCTAAAATTTTTATTCGTTTATCGAAAACAGATACCTCGACAATCGTGTTTTTGTGTCTTTAGCTAACGGTGATATTTGCGTCTATCTACGAGATGGAGGTTAGTGTTTGAAACCTTCTCTGCTTTTTATGTCGGCTACGTTTAATTTTTGTAAATTTGTCAATTTCAGTGGGCTGGAATACGAGTTCGTCTCAATGCGTTTCGATGGGCACCGTTTCAAATCCAGTTACCAAATTATTAAATGTTCACGGCAAACTTTGGTGTTCAATTCAAGGTTTTATAAAAGTACTTGATGTCGAAACTTTATTGGTGAGTGTAAGAAATCCATCTACTACTCTCCTAAGTTATCACGCCTGTTTATAATTATATTCGTATTAACGTCGTATCACAACAGGTCGTGAATGAAATTCAGATATCATCGGATTCCAAACCTATTACTAATATGACTGCATGCAATAGTTTTGTTTGGATTTCTATACAAAATTCCGCTCATATAAAATGCTTCCATTCCATCAGGTAAATACTATCGATCGATTGTTTATGGATGAAGAATAAATTAATGACTATTGATTTTTAAAATTAATATCAATATTATTTGTTTTTATATGCAGTCATCATTTAATCACCGAAGTGAATTTGGCACCGGCTGTGAATAAAATGTTATCCAACTGTGATGAAATTATTCGCCAACATAAAGCGGCTTGTTTACGCGTGACGTCATTGCTCTCGTGCAAGGATCTTATATGGATTGGTACAAGTGCTGGCGTTTTACTTACAATACCCGCTCAGGGTTATGAGAAAGGTGTTCAGAATATTGTACCGACGGGTATACCACACGGTCATACAGGTCACGTACGATTTCTTACTTACGTCGAGACATCGACGTCGAGACAATTGAATTGTTCGACATTATCGACAACTGATACAACTGGGGGAAAGGATAGGGATAATGCCACCGGAACAACAACAACCAGCACAACAACAACAACATCAATCAACGCGGAATTGAAAAGGTAAGAGACCGAGTAAATAATCTGAGAATAATGTCTGAGTAAATAATCGGTGAATGAGAAAATATATAATTCGTAAAATTCTTTTAAAATTTCATTTAATTTTTTTCCGTTTTTTAGTTCAAATAAATCAGCAAAAACAAAATCCGAAGAATCGAATAATATTCTTATAATATCTGGCGGTGATGGCTATGAAGATTTTCGTAATTCTGGTGCCAATTCATTAAGTGAGATTGCTGGACGTGAGGATAGCACGAACCATTTGTTAATATGGCAGATTTGAAGCAGGCGCCCCGTGAGGAATCGTTGGAGATATCTTTTATCACTGCTGAGAAACTAGCGGCGGGCTAATAAAGGGCTTTATGCTCTCGCTGAAAGAAGATAATGGTTGAAAAATGGTGTGTGTGATAGGAAGAAAGGGAGGGGTTGAGAAGTGAGAGCTAGCGTTGGATATACATGGACGGATAAAGAAAGAAAAAAGAGAGAGAAAAGTGAGTGAGAGAGAGAGAGTGAGAGTATGATTTATATAGCGTTGAAAAGTTGGAGCGGCTGCCAACAAGTGATAACATATTGGTACGCACGCTCATACACACATGTGCTCGTACATTTGTACATAAAATGTTTTATAGAAAAAAAAAAATGAAAACTAAGAAAATCTAAAGTTTGGACCTTGAAATTATTGTTAATTTTCTTTGACGACATTCGATTGTAATTTTAAGTAAAGTAAGACTATATTTATAGAAGTTATATACGATAATACGGGTCATAAACAAATATATATTTGCAGATCTATAATATATCTACGCATGTATACACACTCAAATGGAAATAAAATTATGTACCTACCTATTGATGCAATAAACTTAATACTATTTAAAAAAAATTTACAAAAATTAAATATATTTACATTATACCTAAATATTTTCCTTCCTTCAACATACAAGTAAAAATGATATTCGTTTTACTTGTTGTTAATGTTTTTACATGCAACAAAAATAACAGCAGCAAATCGACACAAAAACAAAAACAAAAAAAATGTGCCAAATGTGTTTCCTTCTTTATTGAGAATAAGAAAATTGAGAGAAAACAAAAATAAGAAAGAAAAGTTAATAAATAATAACAACTTATTAAAGTATTAAAGTGCTGAACTATTTTCCTGAATTTTTGGATAGAGATAGATATACAAGGAAATATTCCAATAAAAAAAGTAACAAACATTTATTGTATTATTATCAATACAATAATGACAAAATGGTTATCATATTTTGAATTGTTTAAATTTGAAATGGTTAAATTAGGATAAGTTTTATTGTTAAAATTAGTAAAAGTAAGTAACATAAATATTTTTAAATTTTCAACAAACAAAAAATTTATTACATATTGTTATAAACATAAGAATGACGATACATGCATGCATATATACATACATACATACATACAAAAATACATACATACATACAGAGATACATACATGCATACTTACACATACACGCGCCTATACACACACACATGAAAATATAGATTTAAAATACCTTCGAATTTATAATAAAATAACTGATAATTATAATATACAATTATAAAATATGTAATAAAATATATCAGAAATAATCATAAAAAATAATTGATAGATAACAATTTTTGATTATGTTAAGATTTTGTGTGCTAACAGAGAGAGAGAAGATAATTTTGTTAACAAAGAAAATTTCTGTACAAAACGAAAAATCGAACAATATCAGAACAAGTCAGAATAATATTCCTAACAGTTTCAAAATCATGGTCAGAGTCGTTTTCCTTAGTACGAGTGTATTCCTTCCAGGGAATTGGATGGATAATAAAGAATAGATTCCTTGAAAATTGAGGCATAAAAAATCAAATTTTGAGAAGTCACACTTTTAAAGCAGAAAATATTTAAATAAAAAAAATAATTAATTAAACTTCTTTTAAAAATTAACGTTGACGACAATAAAGCAAAAGTTTTTACTTAAACAACAACCTTTTTCTTTCTCTAAGCTTATTTACTCATTTTTTCAGTTTGGTTAGTTTGTAAATTGTTGGTTAAACACTATACTATATTAAAAATTACAATTATTATTTTAGTATTTATTTATTGATAATTTAAGAAAAATAATTGCTATCTATTTCTTGTTGAATGAGCTTAATTGATTTGATTGAAATCAATAAATTAATTTAATTAATATTATAAAACTATATTCAAATCTTGGAGTTAATCGTTTCTTCTAAGAAATTAGTTTATAGAAGGAATTAATATTTAAGATTAATTCATGTGTTTCATTGAAACGTTATTAATATTTAAAAATAAATAAACAAAAACTAATATATAAAAATTTTATTCAATAAATTGAAAAAGTGTAAAAAAATTATATCAAATTAATAAAAGCTGTTAAGAATTAAAAATAACTGAGATATATCAAATAAAAACACAATATTATATAGAAAATTAGAAAAATTGTTTCAAAAAAACTTGCTAACGAAAATCTTTTAATGCATTTTCTAAAAGAGAATGTTATAGAAACGCAAGTATTAAAACTAAAAACTAATTTTTTTCATTAAGTAAACCCGAACTGTAATTCTTTTACAACTTATCAATATAATTACATATAATTGAATTAGTATATTTAAATCTTGGATCTTTTTGAAAATGCATCTATGCATCTAAAAAATTAAAATACAAAATTGTTTTTCTACGAAATTTTTTGAAATGCTTTTTTCTGTGAGACTTTTCGTAAAGGAATTTTGAAATTATTGAAAGTAAAAAAATAAGAGGATGTAACTCTTGCTGAGAATATCGTATTTATAAGACTTCTTATTATTACACGAAACTAAAGCTAAAAAAATTGAGAAATTTAAATTTGCTAAAATGCTATTTCATAAAAATTATGCATTTTTTCGAATAAAATTAAGTAAAATTTGGAAGAAAAATCGAATTTCAATAAAAAAGAAACAAGATACGTCGAATAAGTAAAAATCAATATTTTCCATCTTTTTGTTCCTTTCCTATACTTGTTCTTCTTAATTAGCGTGTTAAGTTTATATTAAATTTTAATGTTTGATATTTTAATATAATTAATTTTTCTCAATACAAATAATCTAAATTCCTCTTTCTATTTTTCCGCACTTTGTATATAGGAGTTAATTATGCTAAATTATAATCCTGATAATATTAAACATCTCTTTAATTAGTGTTCTTCATGATAGCGTCTTAATAAAATCTCTTTCTCTGTTTCCTTCTTCCTTTCATTCTTTCTAATTTTATTTCTGTTTTGTATTTGTAAATTAATGAGATATCATATTAGAGGATATTTTGTACAGTTATTATCATTATAACGATTGATGATTATTGTAATTATTACTATGATTAATTATTACTATGTTTAATTATTATAATTAAGTACGACTATAATTATAATTATAAAATATGATGAAAATTGATTATTGTTGTATAAATATTAAGTGTTACCATATATTTTATGATGAACCGATATACAATACAATAACAGAATATAAAAGAATTAAAATCATGATCTATTTCAACGTTATACGCAATTGTTTGTAAACTAATCAACTTTGAATTGAACTGATGAGATTACATATTAAAATAATGTTCAAAAAAATTATTAAAAGAATTTGTTAGTTTTCTTTCCAAATAAACATGAAGAGACAAAGAAATGGTGATTATGATATAAATAGTGTAGAGAACGTCACTCTGAATGAATGAGAATTTACATTCTTATATATATATATGATTCGTAAAATTATCGTAAACAATTAAAGGACAATCATAAGATATAAAATACATAATATACAAAAAATGGATCACTGGATGGTTTTTTTTTAAAATAGTGCGAGAAAAACCGTTTAACCGTTTTTGCCCCAGTATAAATAAAATTATTTGAATTGCTTGCTGGGTTGAATTATTTAGAGGCTTATGCTATCAATTTAAGGTTCATAGCTTGGCTGCGACTGATACCTTCCACATATAAGTTCCATTTCAACAATTTATGAGAGAAAAATAATTACCAGATTTCGTGGAAGATTTAAGCTTTCTAATAAACTAAAGAGTGCACATAGGTTGAAGAAAATATTGAGTGAAACCAATTACGTATGATGTCGTGTACTGCGATTGTTTTGACACTCTCATATGATTTGATTTTATATGAGTTTTACTTACAGATTGGAATGTTAAAATCATTAGTATGCGGGTTTGATAAGAGAGAATTTTGGTAATTTATTTTAATTGGAAATTAAAAATGTAATTATTTGTGTTAAGTGAATCTAGCATGCGACGTATTAAATGGTCCAAGGACTGCTGCACGAGCTGTTTTCAGAGGAGATATCACAGTATAGTTTTAACTAGATTTTTTTTCCTTTGATTATGAAAAATACGCAATAATCTCTTGAATAATATAATAAAAAAAATAACAATCTAATTGTTATTAAAGTTTATAATTTTATTCGAACATTTTGGTTATCAGAGTCAGAGTCAGTAAGTCTGGGAAAATAAGTAAAAATGTATGCAGATTTGTGATAGCTTAGTCTTTCAGATATTTGAGAAATTGCGCAAATAATATGTATAATATTGATACAATATTAATTATGTATACAATATTCTATTCCTTGTGTCATTTCTTAAACATCCAAACCTAACGCCAGTTTATTTATTCGGAAGCAAAACATAAAGGGATAGAATGCGATTGGATTTTGACTTTATTTTTTACTAATTGAGTTGGAAATTCAGCAACTCTGAAATAAATGATGCCGGTAATGCCAATAATACAAATTTCCATTACTACGTGGTTGATTACTAAGTGCCGATAATTTCGAAATATCAAGTTTAAATCTCTAACAATTTGGCGCTTACTTTAGACACGCGACAATAATGCGACCAGTCCCATGATAAGCGTTAGAGTATTTTACGTCAATTGTCCTTCATTCCTCGATCAATTCCCTGTCCCAAAACACGATTAACAGCCCACTGGTAGTATCATGTTAGTTTTCAATATTTCGACTGAGAATGATTTGATACTTTCTGTTTCGTGGGATGAGAAAAACTAGATTCTCTTCTTCCCGATTATTTGATATCTACATACGGTTAAATTTGTGGAAAATTGTATAATTTTATACTAACGTTGGTTATGAAAATGTGAGGGAACACATGCAAAAACATGCTGTACATCCGGCTGGTATGGTATAATCATTAAGGGAAACATAACGGATTCAGTGAGGTAGCTATCCTTCAGCTTCGAATGAGATCCTGAGACGATTTAGCTTTGTTCGAGATGAACGAATAAAGGTAATTTCATGAAATTAGACACGCAAATCCTCTGTCTTTCAGGGATGTCTGGTTCTGATGATAATATGGGTCCATCTGTACTTCTCTTATAATATGCTTATTTATCGCAAATTCCAAGATAAATTTTCATTTTCTTTTTTTTTTCATCATTTTCTCTTCTAGCTCACCCGAAATTGTGAGTCTAATACTATAAGAGGTGAGGTAATCGTAATGTTCGGTCTACGATGTGATGACTTAGGAAATATAATTATACTTAGGAAACTTAGGATGACTTAGGAAATATAATATAACTCTAATTGAATACTAATTAAAAAAATAAAAAAATATAATTATTTAAATTTTATCGAAATTGAATAAATTGCAATGTTATTAAAGTGCTAAATATTTAGCACTTTATTTTATTAAAAATTTATTTTATTTATTTAAAAATTTATTTGGTTTAAATTTGGAATAAGTTTGGACAGATTAAATAACATATTTCCAAAAAAAAAGAAAACTGTGTGACAAAAATTGGTGATTTGGCATAATTAATTTTAAACAATTTATACCATTGTCTCAATGAATAATAATACCTCTATGACAGACTCGATAGTGCCTGTTAAAATAAGACGCACTTTATGGTAACCCGATAGAGCATAACTGGGAAATTTTTCATTTGAAACCATGCATCGTGATAATCGATAAACTGTTTGCTCCATCAAAATAATTTCACTGCCTTTTGCTTGGGGTAAGTTTGAGCAATTAGTTAAGCTTTCCATAAATAAGTCTTTGTAGGCGCCGTTTACGAATTCAGACACCTTCTGCTTCTTCAGTTTAAATGGAGTCTGTTTATAATCATTATTACCTCTAGCGCTTCGATATATCTCGAGACTTACCTTGAAAGAGAAAATTTCATTTAGTTATTGTTAGTTTTTTTTACCGGTATTTATAAACTAACATATTCGTCGTTTATGTCAGTATTAACTGTTATATTTCCTGAAAGACCATATTCGCTGCGACTGATCCTCTCCACGTAGATGTCCCATTTGAACAAATCCTCGTTAGAACTGTTGCTTTCCAAAGATATCACATCATAACGCCACGTTCTCTTTGAATTTAAAAAGTGGAATTTTTATTTGAAAATGTTTTTGAAGAGTTTGTGTAATTTTAAAAGAAGAAATATTTACCGCCGTTAGAGAAGGATTTATGCCTTCCGAGATGCCAAAGAGTGCGGACAAACTGCATAAGACCGTAAAGAGAACCATGTATCTATTATTCGCTCTAGTGAGACTATTTAAGGAATCCTTAGGGCATTGAAATTTATACTATGAATTGAAAATTGAATTGAAAAAGTATAATAACTAGATTGCATGTTTGATTGAAGGAAATTTATTCATAGAGGATTTTTTCATAGAATTATATATCGCAAATTGAAAATGTTATCATTCACGTTACGATAATCTATTATGCAATATGATAATGGGCTAAAATTTTGTTAATTTCAATAACAATACTACTTGAAATTGTTACAATTGCCTTATCTTTACATGGTGTAAATCATAGTACGATCCGATCAACTGCGGTAACAACTCTCTCTTTATGTAAGGTAAAAATGTAGTTTTTTCTTTTTAAATGGCCATAAATGGCAATAAGTAGCGTTCTAGATTCGTTTATACGTTTAATAGGAATGGGATAGGATATATTGCCTTCCCTTCACGTGAATGGGATGGGATATATTGCTTTTGTGTTTGCGTTTGTATCGCTTTATGAAAGACATGGCAGATACCGAAAATCGTCTGTGTTCAGATCTCTGAGCACTATGAGCACCGATAGCACATATGCGCTAGATTTGCCATGATTGGGAGCTGGGCAGCATGTTAGATGGTTGATTTTCTTTGATTGATAAAACGTAGGATGCATTTCCGAGTAATTCTGTGGATCTCAATTTATACTCGTTAGTTAAATCTCTTTGTTGAAGTGATTTTTATATAAATGAAAATTTCCCAATGGTTCAATTAATAGGGGTGAAATAAAGGCAGTCCTCGTTTAATGCTTTCCTCCCTGTTTCTTTGCCGGTCAACCGCTAGAAACCGCAACCATAGAAGTACGAATAAAAGTGCTTTGTGAAGAAACTTCAACATTTCCCAGCTCACTGCTAAAAAGGAAACACATCGAAAAATTACGATTCCATACGTGGTTGTTCCACTGTGCGGTGTACAAAAGAAAAGCCGCATTAACAGTTTTGTGTCAACGCTTGAACATTGCGCTTACGTGTGTTAAACATAACAAAAACATTCTGTTGTAAAATAATGATAAGTTATCCCAATAAATTCTAGATAAAAACGAACAATTACTACAGTTTTATATATTTTTTAATTATGGATATTTTTATAAAAATTTGTATAAAAATTAAAAGCATACTTATACGCGAGTAAAGTACCAAATGGTGGCGGTTATCTAAAAATAAAGCCCCCTTCGTAAGAAAACTAATTGGTATCAGATGAAATCTCTTAATTAATTGTATTATGATTTTATTAAAATATTTTTTTGTTGCAATGGGTCATGCAATAGTATTGCTATTTTATTACCAAAAGCAATTGGGAAATAATGTTAACAAGGTCTATATCGTTATCATGTATGTCATTGCATGTTACGGAAACAAATTTTCCGTTGATGGGAGAATTAGCGAGTTTGTAAATTGTATATGCAATCATACTAATCAATCATTTATTCTCTTCTCGTATATAAAATAGATTTGATTTAATTCTTCTGCATTCATTAGTTGACAGGATGTTCATTAAAATCGTCTGTATTATCTGTGGTTTATACCATGTTTTCGTTGTGGGCATTCAGGTTTGTATAAAATAGTAATAGTCGAAACTTTTCTACACGAAAGTAAATCCAAATTCATTTTAATATCTAGAATAAAAACTGGGAGTATGCGCTTGTATCCATAGATCCGACATTCAGCAACGAGGAGATGCTTAATGTGGATTTCAAAATTGATCGCATTAGTCGCGGCGTATATGGTGTTTCTGGTGTAGCCTATTTTACAGTCGATTCGGACGATGAATACGTTAATATAACTAAATCGCCCATACGTTATTCAATTATGCGCTTATGAATATCTCATTGCAGGTGGAAGCAAAGGCATATCGTAGCGCATCAGGCTCGAATAATTACAAGGCACTACCATATAAAATTCAAAATCAAACCCTACGAGCATTTATGAATTCTTTCTACAAGAGTTTACTAATGCCAAGTTTGAAGGACTGTTCTGATGCACCGCAATGCGGTAAAGATGAAGAACCGGTACTAGAGAAAAATTACCATTATAAACTGGATAAATGTCAGATATCGACCGATAATTTTCCGAGTCATCTAATGGCGGGTTTTTATAAGATAGTCGTGACGTTCATGGGCGCAGTCGATGGTTCATTGGAAATTTTAGTCGAAGTTACGACAAAAGATTTCTAATCAAACCATCGTTCTTCTTTACTTCCGAGATGATATAATTTCGTGTATTTAAACTATTGTGCTTGCATTAAAACAATAAATACGAAACGATTAAAAAATAATTGAATGTATGTGTATGTATTGAAATACATATTACAAATAATTGAAATTAGTGTATGGATTAATTGACGAAATGAATGCAAAGACGGAAACGGAGTTATATCGTGAACAAAAATATCGTAAATAAATTTTTATTAATTAATAATTAATATCGTTAAATTTATTCTCTTTTGATATTTGGTAAACTTCTGATATTGTCCACTAAATATATAATTTTCCATTCATTGAAAATTTTCTATATTAAATTTTTGTAAGTATATGCAATTATAATGTTATATTATATTGTATTTAACCAAGTTTTCTATTCAATTTTTATACTCTTCACCCAATTGAAAATTCACCCAATCAGCTGGAGTTATATTCATTTTGCCCTTTCTTTTTGTAACACATTCAAAAGCATATAATACATATGGGAACGTTTGTATATATTTCAACATGAAATAATCCTGTATTCGATTTATTCTGTTCCATCCGTCTGTGTGTCTATAGAAATCGCGATTACAACAAGACCAATTGGGTATTGCCATAAAATGTTGCCATGATTATTCCTTTTATTTCTAAGAATCTGAGTTTCATTGAAGGCTGATATTTTGTTAACTCAAATAATACAAATTACTATAGCTGTCAAATTACTATTTTAGACAAAAATATACTCCAAGTAAAGGTTTATGTTCGTCCACTGGTAATAAATTCGGAATTGCAGTATATTTAAATGTATAAATAAATTCGTAATTACAGAAATGTAATGAAATAAGATGTTTAATAATGTTCCGATATTTTTGTAAATTTTATTTTTAATATTAAATTTTTCTTTCATTAAACTTGTCTGTTTTCCATTTTACACAGATTAATTTTTTTTTAAATAATTTTTATATTTTTTCAATTTTGTTACAAATTCAATTTTTGATCATTTATTTAAGAAATTTCAAAACGGACTTTTTGTAATTCTTATAAGTATCAAAATAATTTGAAAGTATTCTTCCTTCATTTTTTGTCTCAAAGATCTGTTTGTTCCTTCATTAATATAAATATTATAACAATTTGTATATTTCTTCCCATCGCGAAGGAGAAGGAATATAGTAAATAACTGACTCACGACTACATTAAAAACAGATTATACAACACTCAGTCGGAACGTTTCCATTGTCTTTTACAAATATTTTACAATGTGTTTCGTTCATTTCAAAAAGAAATTAAATGAAATTTAATTATTTTTTAGAAAAAGAAAACCATTACAGAAAGGAGAATTGTAAACAAATTAATGTAGTTAAATAACTTTTAAGTGTACTTTGCCGACAGCTGCGATTACAGAGACTCGTATCCAGCAACCCACAGTACATAGATATTTTTTATTGATTGCAGCATTGTGTGTATTTGTAAAAAATGCAGCCATACAAAGTTTAGGTTTAGGCTACATGCAAAATAAAAGCAAAGTTTAATTAAGGCAGATAATTAATTTAGGACAGATAATGAAGTCAAGATAAATAAATTGGATCAAGTAAAATAAATTAAATTAGGAAAACTAAATGAAATCAAGAAAATTGAATAAAATCAAGAAATAGAATTTTAATTAAAAAGAAATTATATCGAAATGAATTTTTCGAATGTAAATGAAACTAACAAATTGACAAATTAAATCATTAAATGTGCATTGGATCAAGAAAATTAATTTAAATCAAGAAAGATAAATGAAATCAACTAAATATGTTAAGTAAAATATAATAACATAAATCAAACACTAAAATAAATTAAATCCGAAAATAAAAATTAATTAAAGAAATATAAATCAATTTCAAAGTATTACGAATTCCCAAGAAAATACATTTTTCACTTATTTTATTTAAATGCAATCCTTGGTAAAATTTTTGGCGAAGTTTCAAGAGTATTATTTATCTCATGTTTTATTTGAAGTTTAGAGGATTAATTTATTAATTAAAATTTTATTTTTCCGTGTAGAAATTCAAAATATATTTGTGGACGAATTAATTTTTTCTTCGTTTCTCGTTTGCATTGCTTTTGACTTTTAAATTTTTTTAAGAACTGAAACTGTTGGCAATTGTTCTTTTCTTTTTCGTCGCTTTTGCAATTACTGATGGTTTTGGTAATGCTGAAAATAAGCTTAATTATTGTTTAAAAGTTTTTTGAAGTCCTTAAAATTAATACGTTTCGTGGGACGTCGAATTTCCCGCCTATTTGCAAGTATAATTCGCGCAAGTATGTGAGTGCGGATGTGTGAATGCGTTGCGTGTGTATGTGAGTGTGTGAGAAAATATATTTTATGATGATGGCAGTATGCAGTTGGATGCATTTTGTCTTTTTCCATTTTAATTCAGTTTTACGTTGATACTATTTTGGAGAATTAAATAAATAATATTCCATATGCACTTTTGCATACTGTTAGATTTTGTAAAAATAGCGAACATTTCCTAAAAAAATTACTCCATTAATAAAACTAAAAATCCAAAAACAAAATATTGGCTTCAATTAAACAAAGCTTTAAAGAGAATAACTCTATTTTCAAATTTAATTTTCATTCAAATTCATTTCAACATTTTCCTTTCAAAATGTTAAGCAAATTGTTATCTATTATTTTTATAAAATTGTTTCGTAATTTAATAATATTTGTTGCGAATTTTATTTATTCTTGTCATTCTTCGTCGTTTCAATTGTCGCTAAACATAAACTATTCACATTTTCAACTTCTTTATTTGTCATTATCATCAACATCATTATCGCCCCAATTCATCATTATCGTTATAATATACATAAGTATGCTGTTAGAGAAATATAAAGGGAAAATAAAGAATAGTGACAACAAATTTTCTTTATTGCTTTGTAAGGAATAACTTTCGCAGACACCCGGCACACGCGACACCCGAGATGATCCTGTTGGGGCGTTAGTTTCGCTGTTTTGCCATCAGACATTTTTGTTGTGACATCTGTGAAAAATGTATATTGCTCCCGCTGTGACGATGGCTTGATGTCGTTGCGTGTTTTGTCGCTCATGCAACGGTTGCGTCTTGATGATGAATAAGTGATGCACAGGATCACTGAGAAATATGGTAGAGGGGAGTAGGAACGTGCAAGAACGTGCAGAGTTTTTGTTTCATTTTATCTCTTCAACCTAGGAACTTAAAGCTTCCTAAAGAAAATCAAAAAATAAGGGAGTGAAATTAAAAAGTTGAAGATGAAATCGTACAAAATGAAATAAAGGAAATAAAAATCTGGTCAAACGAATAGAACAAATTTCGTAAGAATAGAAATATGGTACCAAAAAATTTATCATTTTTGGTTTATTTTATTCGTTCAAGATACAAAATTCGTACGTTTTTGATTTGATATTTTTTTGATAATAATTTTTAGACCACACTTAGTTTTTGCTTTACTTTACGTGTTTAAATTATAAGTCCTGCGGTGAAATAGTATTATTGTCATCATTTCAGGTAACATACATGTATCACAGTCATGAGACTTGCTCTTCAACATGATATTGATTTTATCTTTGAAAACCCATAAAAACTTTACAATTAAAAAAAATACATGGTCATTAATTAATTATTTTGTATGAATTACTCCATTGATTGACAACATTTCGATATTTTCAAATGAATTTCGAATAAAATGAATAAATAAACGGAATTAATTTATAAATATTTGCTTTATCTTGTTTTTATATTATTGACAAAATTGTTGAGAATTGTATAGTTTTTGTGACGTGCGTGAAATAACAAAAATATAAAAAGGAACAAATTTAAATTAAGTTTTTGACAGAATGATTTTTCATTTTGTTCAACATTATATTTATGTTTTGCACCATACCATGAAATATAATAAATATTTTGAATTATAGTAAATCTGTGTTAGAATATTAAACACATGCGTGCATGAGCACTCATACACTCATACAAACGTTTACTTCTAAAGTAAATATGAATACGTTTACATCATGCAAATATGAATACATTCGAATATTTCAATAGTCGGTAGACTGAATGGTAAGACGTGTTAAGACCCGATAGGATTGTAGAATGTTTGCTGTGAATTATTGACAAGATGTCAGAAGGTAATTAGAAAACGATTTAGTAAAAACACAGTAGAAAAATATTTAAATTATGGCAAGAATGATGGCAATTGATTCCCGAAAAAATATTCTGAAATAAAATGTTGAAATTAGTGAGATATTTGGGGAAGATCAATTATAAAAATGTATGGATAATTTATATTTTTTTAATTTTGGCCTGCTAAATTTTTATGATTTCAATTTTGGTCTGTTATTAATAAATCGAAAATAATGTTTCACATGAAGATAAATTTCCGAAAACGATTCTATTTTTCTCGTAAAAGTCAGGAAAGAAACCCATACCGGATTTTTTTAAATTGTTATATTCATTCCATTATCGATGATGACTTCTGTGCTAGCTTTGCGTCCGGTGATGAATTTTTTTTAACGATTGATTTATTTTTCCTTAAACATCTGGAGTATTGTCGAATTTCCTTTTTAGGAATTTCCTTTTGACATCAATGGAATAAAAGAATGTTTTCTAGCATTATTTTATGGTTTTCCTTTTTATTGTTATTTGTTATTGCTCTTTGCTTCTACCATTGGTTTGAGGTATTCGAATGATTGATTTTTTCGAATTCGAATGATGGTATTTTTTATTTAGTTAGAGAAGGAATACAAAGGAATCTGAGGGGAAATCGGGAGGAGGCTGATACAGAAAAAAGAATAAAAGAAGTTGCATGTATATCCTTCGTCTTTCCAATCCTCCATTACTTTTATATAATCCACAGATACATATAAAAATGGCAAATTAAACCGCGTTGGGGACGTGAAATTCACACGATGTTAACGGCAATAAACCTAAATTCACAAATGATTTGATTTAGTTCGAGAGTTTTAATTTGAACACAGTTTACGTAATTTCAATTTAATGCGAGCCAAATGGATTTATGGGCGAGGGCTAATTAAACCTGTAAAGAGATTTAAAGACATTTAAAATAGCTTAATAATAATTACCAAGGTACCAGAAAATCCATGCACTGAGAAAATATTATTTTCCAATGAGAAAACTTATATAGTGTATAATAAACTTGATTAAAAAATACATTTTTCAAACATAAATTATTTAACTTTATCTTCATAATTAAAGGAATTATTCATAGGTATTTATATCTTTTAGTATTATTTTTTTCTTAGTTTGTTAAAAATTCGTAATGACTTTTAATATTCTCTGAAGTAAATTAATTAGTCACGTTCTAATATTAATTCATAGTATTAGTACAAGTAAAATGCCTGAGAATCTTGAGAGAAACGCGAAAGAACCTTTTTTTTCTTAAAGCCTAATTTTCTACCTTAAAATAAATTTCTTTTCTTTTCTGACGTCATACCTGTTGATCCAAAAATCATTCAGACTTAATCTTCATAGGAGCATAATTTTTATACACTGCTTTAGCACTAATATTGTTGTTGTTCGGATTGTTTGTATTGCTGGGTTCGTACAACAGCAGCTGCTGCCTTATTTCTACATTTCAGCATTTTATCCTTTAAACTTTCCTACAGATTCCTATTACTGAGCAGACGATTTAGGGCGAATTAAGTTATGTGTCATAATCCTGTTATAACAGCAGTTTCTAAAACACGATATTTCAGCATTCATTACATTACCCTCTCTGTCTAACGTTAAGCTGACGTGTCAAAAATGATTAAATTTTAACATTAGGTTGTTTGAAAGACAGAGATGTAGAGAAGGAGGTAGAGTGAGAGAAGTTAAAGAGATGGAGAGTGAAAGACATCGTAAAGATTCTAATATAATCTCACATTCGATCCACATAACAACTTAAGGAAAATTAAATTGAATGTGATAAAAAGGATAGGAGATGGTTATTTTTGCTTTTGCATAATTTATATGCAATATATGCAATAGATCGCAGACATATAAAGTATATTAGTAAAAAATTTTCCCACTTCACTTGTCGAAAGAATTTTCCTCCAAAAGATTTTTCTCTTTAAGAATGAGCTAGTTTATTGGTAATTTCCTAGAAATTGTGGATATCCTCTTTTATATTCTCGCTTGAAATATTGCGAATTTTTAGATAAATGATTTCTCTGAAGAATAAAAAATAAAAAGAGATTTTCTTTCTTTTTTCTTTTTTTCTTTCTTTTAAACTCTTTTACACTTTTGCAGAGTTTTTCCTTCTGTAGGTAAATTCTTATTATTTACTCCCACCAAGTTCACGTAAAGACTCTTTCCACTCAGAGCTTTTTAAAATTTATCAACGCTTTGATAAATTTCATAAATTTGTGAATTCATAATAGTTCTGATTCGTAACTCTTTTTTTACTTTCAATCTCAAAATGATTCTCTCTTTTTTGGAAAGATTAACATAGAAGAAGACCGTATTGTACATTGTAAGAAATTATTCAGTTTGGATTAATTAAAATAATTAATCAAAGTCAGTTTCTCAAATGTATGCTAAATATTTGAGAAACTGACATTAATTAAAGAAACATGTTCGGTCTTATAACACACGCACACACATGCTATACCGATTCATTAATTAAAACTTTTATTATTAATAGTATTAATATTATGGTTTTGTATGAAGGTCATAGACTAATATGAAAAGTTTGCTCTTAATATTATTTAAGAATAAAACACTGTGATTTCTTCAATTAGAATATTTAAATGATTTGGATAAACAGTGCATAAATGCATTTATATATTAAATTCATGCATTAGTTAATTTGATGTTTGCTTTGCTTTTAAATCTGATTTAATTTTCATTTTATTTTAGTATGATTTTTATTCATAACCGGATTTTAGTCTGTGTAATGAAACTCTTCCAACCAACCCACCTCTTTCAGAAGCAGTACGAACTCATTTGCTTAATTTTGGATCGCTTTATATAAAAAAACGACCGCAGCTTTTTAGTCTTTTTATCTCTTATTCCTTCTCCATTGTCAGCATTTCCGGCATAATTTTCAAATTTGAAGCCTTTCACGAAGAAGTGAGTAGCACTTGTATTCATTGGTATGCTCTGTTGAACCTTCATGATTTTATGTAAATATGTAAAGGATTTGAATTATGTATACGAGACATACATAAAAGTGAATAAGAATCCGTCGACATGAATTCTTTGCTCTCACACAATGGAATCAAAGCATATTTCAAGATTATATTCAGTGGTGTATGGATGTCATTTGGTAAGATTCGGGTAAGGAATCGACACTTGAACACCCCCCAAATGAAATTTTCTAAGGAATGCTATAAATAATCCTCTGAATAAATCCTTTAAATCTCTAGCATTTTCTCAATGAAATAAATTGTTCTTTGCTTCAAATAAATTCATTCAAAGGAGAAGGAAGGAACTATAGAAGAAAAGGATGGGGCTCTCTTGTCAATCATTAATCATTTGTTCGTGATGATTTCGTGTGAAAATTAAGAAATAAATCTGGCCATTTAAATCTATTTCGTAGATTTGCAGTTTTGTAAAGAGAAGACGAACGAATAAACAAAGAACAATTAACTCAAAACTTTCTCGAATTAATTCGGAAGAAGTTGGTAAGTTTTTTTTTTGTAAACAGTTTCTCTTAAATCTTCTCTAATCCTTTCTGATACTTAGCTATTTTTCATAATATCCAGTCAAACTTCATTTAACCACACTATGGTGTTGATGATATTGATGGATGTTATTGAGGGTTTTGAAATACTTATTCGTAAATAAATAAGCCCTACAAGAAGTTCTAGGCGAGGGTATCTGCAAGAAAGGGAAGGGGGATGAAAGAAAATGATACGGGGAAGGGGTAGAGAGTGGAAAGCTAAACTAAATTTATTTTGGACTGTTTTCTAGTAACCAATACGTCTTCAACAAATGTTTTCGTATAAAAAGAATAACTTTATACATATAAATATAAAGAATATTTTGTTTGTTTGCGTGTTTGCGTTTTTCTTCTTTTTTCTTCTTTACTGTCGTTTATCGTTTTGTTTTCCTTGCGTTTCTGTTTACAGTCAAATCCAGGTAATCCAGAGACTGCCTTTTTCAGTCTCATACGTCTATTCTGGGTATAAATCAATGGCTTTAATGTAACGAATTTCGAAATTCCGAAGGATTCTGGTTCCCGTAGAACACGAATAGAAAACATTAGGGTGATTTATTGCCGGTGAACTTTAATTTGCAATTTGTTGTTTCTGTACGATAGAATTACCTAGTCGCACTATCTTGATTTATTGACTATTTTACCTAAATCTAAAGAGAAATGCCTTGCAGAGGTGGTTTCATTAATGCACCGTTTAAATGAATGAAACAAAAAGAGTGTTTTTTAAATGCTTTTATTTGTAATTTAAGTAATTTTTAATTTGGGATTTTCGTCAATTTTTCTTTTAATAAAAAAAAACAACAACAAATACGACGAGCTAGAACAACGTTTTTAGATGTCTGGCGCGATTATGATTTATCTTAATATTATTTATTTATTAGTTTTATGTTTTAGCAGAAGGATAGTAATCCTTTTTTTATTATTTTTTATATTATAAAATATTTAGCTTTCCTATGGAATTCTTTTTGGTATTTAAATTGAAATTAAGTTAACTTAATTTAGTTTAGAATTATCCTTAAAGATAAAGAAGCGCCGCTAAAGAATTGCTTAAAACCATTTCTCTGTTTATTTTTTTTAATTTACATAGAGCTACAAAGTAGAAATACACCATAATAATTTTCGTAATTGTTCTAAAGATTAATTATTTGATAGCTTCTCTATTTCTTAGCATTATCACTTGAGTATCTATCAGATGGTGGATATCCTTTAACATTTGGTAAATTTCTTATTTGATCTTATTTCATCACTTTACTACCGTTTCATCGTTTGGTAGTTTCATCAACGAATATATTTGTCATTTAATAGATTTCTCATTTAACTGCTGCAGCTTTTGATAGCTCTTCCATTCGAAAGTTTTATCCTTTAACAGCGTTGTTCTTCGATCGACTTATCATCCCAAAAGATTTATCATTTAAATCTATAATATCCATAATATATTTTATCCCCAAGGATAGTTAAGTTAAGGATTTTTCATTTACTTTATTGTTTTCCTACTTTTTTAAAAAAAGGGAGGTTAATAAACGTGATAATGATTTTGGGGAAGGTATTCATATAGGTATAACGTCCTCTACAATTAGAAACTATTCTTAATTCAACTTTTCTCATACAATAAAATTCACTAGAAATATTAACTATTTTTACGTAAAAACTACTATACCGTCATATATTAAGAATAATTATGATGAGTATCAATAACATCTTAACGACATAAGACTAAGAGTCATGAAATCAATTTAAGTTCATCGCTACTAATCAATGAAGCGATTATGACGATGAGAATCCTTGGAAATGCCTTCCAGTTTATCTCACTGAAATAAAGCGAACGAATTTCAGGAAATTTGTTGAATTTCCTTTCCTTCTTCGTCTTCCCGTCTTACAACTTCGTCATCGTATGTCTCAAGTAGCACGTTAGTCTGTTGACTCTCCTAGGGTTAAGCCTTACAACAGCTATCGTCGTATGGACATGAGGGTATTGCTTGTAAATTGCGGCTTTGCTGTCGTGCTAAGGAATCGTTTACATGTAAGACGCCAGAAGGCAGCGCGAAAATCAACGCTGTAAAATGCATAGATGAATGGATTGATGGCACTATTGAACCACCCTAACCAGGTCAATGCCTTGGCAAGAGGTTGACTAACTTGCTGTTCCTTGAGGAACGGTGTGATCAAGTAGTAAATGAAGAACGGCAGCCAACAAGCGATAAAACCACCGACAACGATGCTTAATGTTTGCGTTGTTTTATTCTCTTTCTTCAGCGAGCTGATACGATTCGTCAGCGATTTAGAATGGTGTTGATGTTGAATAGGGTGAAGTTGGTTGTGGTGTTGCTGTTGATTATTATGATGATGAAAACGAGTGTTATTTGCCGCATGCGTAAGCGATGCTGCTTCGGGTTGTGCTGGTGGCGATGACCTTGTACTTACCAGATGCGAGGGTGTCGTATTTAATGAATCACTACATGCGTTATCACCGACAAGAGTGTTTTGCATTTGATGCTGGCGAAAGCTAGATCGTCGCACCGAATTCTGTAATAATTTTAGTGGTTGTTGTTGTTGTGGTTTTTGTTGCTCCTGTAATTGAGTATTATTAACAGCAGTACTTCTCGGTCCATCAAAAATCCAGTCTTGCTCATACTGTTGTCGTTCATTAGTCGTCGAGGCCGTCATATTTGTCGACGCGTTTGTTTTACGTTGTAATTTTGTTGGACACGTTAATGTCAATTCGTAACAACCATTTGTTGATAGTGCTGCCGATGTCGTTGCCGTTGTTGTTGTCGATGGTATGATTACCAGCGAACACGAGCTGACATTTGCCCCGTCCGTACTGTCGAACAGTATTACGTCACCAACGACCGTTTCGTTAGAGATGACCTTCTTCTTTCTCTTCTGATCGTCTGCATTTAACTCACGCTCTGCAAGGTCGCGATCAATACTCTGGTCTATGTCGGCCGTTGTATAACGTTTCACTTTCTACGAGGGTAGAAGAAAAAGAAGAAAATGAAGAATGAAAAAGTATGAAGAGATTAATCAAGCCTAACAAAGTGAATTTCATTTCAATCCTTTTTAAGTAAGTGTTACTGACAAAATATTGTCCTATACGTGGACGAGAGAGAGAGGGGTTAAGAGAAAGTATGGGAGAGAGTTTATAAGCGATAAGAGTAAGCTCACTATTAGTGAGTTTGTTTTTGTATTCATTTTGTTATACTTGCATATAAAGTGCGTAAAGTGTTTTTAAAGGCTTTTTGTCTGTTTTCGTCAATCAACAGAAACATTGCTTGTCGTCTTCTTCATCCACACTATGTTCCCATTAATTTAAATTACACTGTGTCAATTGAAATTATTGCACTCTTGTGTTCCAAGTCATTTTACTAAACTTCGATTGGTCGTTTTGTACGCTTAAGCTAATTTTCATCAAAAACACTTTGCATTCATGTCAACGCAGTTCAAAACCAGCTTTAGTGTTTCAGCTTTGCTAATTGACTTAGTTGAAAATACCTTTAGTGAAGCTTAAAGTCGAGATATCTGTCGCAAAGCGACGACAGGATACCGGTTCTCGTTTCGTTCTACAAACATTTCGTGCAAAACATTTTCTTTTCCGTTACATCTTTGAAAGCCTAATAAGCCTAATAAGTCGTCAATACCTTAAAAATATAATAATATTTAAAATATTTTGTTTACTTTAGATAAAAAATCAAAAAGAGATAAATTATACTAATGTTCAAGGAAAATTGCGTGAACGATACATAATTTGGGGGGAAGAGCATTTATCTGATTCCTTCAAATCAATTGGAAAATGTTTTTTGACGATTCAGTCAATGATTGGTATCTGTATGCATTTATATCGAAATGTTAATTATGATTGGGTTGGATATCATATAATAAATTTTCTCGAAATGTATCGATCTTTCGTGTACTTTTTGTTCTTCGTTGTATTGAATAATTTTAAATAATTTACGTAATTTATTTAGAAATGAACAAACCAGTATTTTGTAACTTCGAAAGAGATCAATAGAAGAGGAAATAAAAAAGGAAAACATGAAGAACTAATGAAGGCATTTCTAAGCCAAACAACACAAACTGTTCGTTTGAGACAGATGTTCGTTTTCTTGTTTTTAATCCTCTCTTACTTTTTTTTTGTGGGTCATTCCAGTCAGCCATTGCGTACACATTTGCACAAGTGGATGCGTAAGTACATCGGGATATTACGTGATTTTCCCGTAACTACACTGTTTTACTTTTAGTAGTGACCAAACAACAAGATTGGTGATAGGTATGTGGGTGGTGGGGGCGGTAGGTGTGTGGATATTTGCTCATTCCTTCGTGTGTTTTTGCGTGTTTGTACATCGTGAGCATGTGTATGGTTTTAAAGTTGAATTTATATTTGTGAATACATGCATATACATATCGTAATATCTTATCAGTTAGTAATAGATAGGCTTCCCTTACCTTTTTGTTGTGCACACCAATATCGGTCATTTTGTCGTGACGTGATGCTACAACACAGGAAATCTTTCCGTATACGTAAATCATTACTGCCATCGGAATAAAAAAGGATCCCATCGCTGAGAAGATCACATAGCCTTTATTTTGGTTGTAACGGCATTCATTTAAATCACGACGTCCGGGTTCGTACCTGCATAAGTTTATGTGTATGCGAGTGTGGTGTGTGTGATTACACGGTCAATGGAGAAGGAACAGGCGATGACGTAGAAGGAGGAGGAGGGCAACAGAGTGTAGGATGGTTTAGAGAATAAAAGTATGAAATTAAGTTAGAAAACTGTAGGAGATTTATAAATATATGCATGTTAATTCGTGTGTGTGTGAGTGGCGTTTTCACGACCTTCCCTAACTTTATGTAAGGGAATTTTTGTATATTCCGTAAAAAACTTTTTTCTGTTTTGCGTAAAACGGAAGAGAACTAACTTTGCCACAAATAATTTACGCGACTCTTCCAGTCCAAGTATTTCGGACAGTTCAAAAATTATATCGTTCATGACAATTTTCAATCTTTATGACAATTTATCATGAATCATCGACCGAAAATGATTGCAAAATATACTTTAAATTTTTTATTTTGATTTTAATTTCTTTATATTTTTATATTATTTTATATTAATGGAAATATATTCTTGTTATTAGAATGAATTTTTCTGCTGGAGATATGTTTTTTACGATAGAAATATTATTTTGCACAATGTGATTTTGTTTCATTATGACTTAAATTATAAGCTCGAGGACTTTGTAAAACTTACCAACCAAGCATGGGTGGACATGTAATTGCCAATGCCAGAATCCAAACAATCAATATCATGAATAAAGCTAAACGTTTAGAGCGTCTTTTACGTGAGTATCTTAAAGGTTGAGTAACTGCGAGGTATCTAAATGTGAGACAGGAACAAAACAAAAGTGATAATAAACGACTATCTTATTAGGAAAGCACTTAATAATACAGATTGGCAACCTATCCTAAACCTCTATACTTTCGATAGTGCTGTCGAATTAGATTTATGTCAAGGGTATGAAAGGCTACTGGTTTTTTCTGTGTTTCTTGTTTATTCAAACAATTTTTCCTTGATGGTTTAATTTATTGAATATACTTGAAATTGTTTTGCGTCGAAATCGATGGTAAAGAACTTCAAAACAAAACATAAATTATATTTATACGATATTTGGAGAAAAGCCAATAATTTAATATTGGCTAAGAATCAAATGATGATAATGCAATGCATTCAATAATAGTTCATACGCAATGAATGAAATGAGCTGATGGAAAACAACTTTTAAAGTTTTATTACTTTTATATCGTAAACTGGCCATAAAGAGAAATATTCAATACAATATTCAAAAAAATATCTGAAATATTAAGCAATTTTTATAGTTTTTGGATCTGTTTCTGTTTGGGATGCTGTCATTATGAACGCCTGTGGAAAAGCAACGACACAGGCGTTTCGAACTATAGAATAAGCATATATGGTATACTTTACCTATCCACGCTTATGGCACATAAGCTTAAAATCGACGCTGTGCAAAGGAGTACGTCTAGTGAGATCCATATATCGCAAAGTATCCAACCGAGTTGCCAAGACCCTAAAGTATAAAATATGAAATCTTTTAATCGAATTTAATTTCAATTACTTTAAGAAATTTAGTGTGTAAAACTTAGAGAGACTCCACGTGGACTTAAGAACTTATGTCGTTGTGGACTTTCCTTATTTTTTAAGGAAAGTCCGTTGCGATTTTGAAAAATTAAATGCTGATTAATTTCACTGCAGAAGCACTTTTAGAATCTTTAAAAATTTTCATTAGTTTCCGAATTTTTCTTCCATCTGCCTTTGACCTTTGTTCTTCTTCTTAATTCCTTTAATAATTCTATGAATTCTAATGACTTCTAATTCATACTTGTAAGTTTTAATGAGTTTCATTTAATATGTTTGCTGTTAACTAAATACGGCGTTATATCCTGCCCACTCGCACAAATGCTTACTCACTCTCTCTACTTCCCTCTCTCTCTCTCTCTCCTTCTTTCTCTCTCTGTCTATCTTTTCCTGTTGAATCCTTTTGGTCTGTCTCACAGAGTAAGTGCTTTCTATTTTATTTATTTTTTTCTAATTTTTCATTTATGGTAGGATGAATGATAATGATTTTTACGTCATTCATGCGATTTAACAAATGTATTAAATATAGTGCTTGAAAGAAATTCAACAGACAGGAGGAAAACCCGCATAAAGGGCAGAGGGCAATGCCCTGACAAAATTATACACAAATATGAAAAAAGGAAAATGCGTCGCCAAGGAGTTGAAGAGAAGCGGAAAGGAAAGATAATATTACGATTAATGATAGACACAGACGAAAAAACACACCTGAAGAATAATTGTGTCAGCCTCGAATTCTAGTTCCGGCTTTTGCCATTTTTTGATATTTTTATTTGATTTAAGACTGAGGAAAAATTAATAATGTTAAGACAACTAACTTCACATCATTATTTGATACAATATAACGATTAATCATCCAAGCGAGGGTTACCGCAGGTTATCACACTCATAAGACTAATTAAAAGGTTCTCTTTAATTTTTCTGGTTTACTTAAGGAAATTTGTCAACTTTCGTATTTCAAAGCCTCCTCGTCCTTTTTTCTTCTTCTGTTATAAAATTATAAATTACTTTTGTATGCAAGCAAAAAAAACCATACTTTATCATTATTGCAGTGACTTTCTTTTTCATTCTTATGCGCACAAAAGAAGCAATAGGATTCTAATTAATTAATTAAGATCGTTGTAGGAGATATCTATTGTCGTTTTGGCAATTAAGAAATGGAATTTTTTTCCTGTAAGAAATTTTTTAAATTAAAAATAGTAGGTTAACTGACTGACTCAATGATTGACGGATTAAAACAGAGAAAAACACTAAAAACTAGATTGTTAATTTAACGAATATCGTCAAGTTGTAACCGAATTGTTGGTGAGTTTTCAGTTGAATTAATTCGTTTCTGCTGCAAATAGGGGGAGGGGTGGGAAAGAAATTGAGGCAAATTGTCAATCAGACGGCATGTATCGAGCACTTACTGAAACAAAATCGAATCCGGTTTTTTTTAAATTTAATGAAATCCACGAAAAAGCAAGGATAAATGAAAAAGTAGAGGCTGAGAAAAAGAGTGAATAGGAGAATAAAGGGGAACGGGAAGAAAGAACGACAGACAATTTAATGATGTCTAGTACTTACCGATCATATGTACCGCTACCGCTGGAGGCATTACAAAAATTCCCACCATCAAATCGGCAATCGCCAAACTCATGACAAAGCAATTCGTAACCGTCTTAAGGCGACGTGTTGTAATAACGGCTAATATTACTAATGTATTGCCAACGATAGTTGTTACGATGAATATACAAAAGACACCAACCAGACACACGCCTTGCCAGTTGAGCATTAAATCATAGAATCGTGACCACTCCGTATCGCGACGCACGTTTTCATAGACATCGATATCGATGCCGGCATTGCCTTCATTGTCACCATCATTGCGGCCGAAATCTGTGGAATAATGTGTGCCAATATTCTGAGCTAGTATTGTTGTCGTTGTCGTGGTAACAACCGTGGCGTGAAGGAACACCATCGAATGATTTATTTTATCGTCATAAGTTGCGAAGTATACAATGGATTCATTATCCTGCGCATGCAATAAACTTCTTGACATGGTCAACATCACTGTCGTCGTCATTATTATTATCGTCATAATCATCATCGCAGCCGACATCGATGCATTGGCAGGGCTGTTTAAGGCAGCAACATTTGCGGTTGTTGCTTTTACTTTCATGAAGTTCTTGATGTTGGCAACTATATTATTGTTGTTAGTGTTATATTGTTTCTCTTATTTTTCTTCTTCTTTTATGTTGTCTGTTGTGGCAATTCAAATGATTTCTTTCTAACCAAATAATAAATTGTTAGCGTTTCTAAAGGTGTTTCCGCCTTCCATGCTTGGATGCTTACATTTGTTTTGATCGAGTTGCGTGTGCATCAGCCGAAGTCCAAGCGACGGCCTTGAACTGAAACTGACAGCAATTAAGTAACATCGGTGTCAGCAACATAGCTCGTTGTCTTCTCACAGTTCGTCGACGGAATTTGTAACAATGACAATTGAAACTGTCATGGCCATTCATTGGCTTGATTTATTGTTGTTCGTTTTGTTGTTGTTGCAAATGTCAAGTTTCTTAGAATAATTGCGAGAAAAGCGAGAAAAGCTTTCGACGAAGCTGAACTGGATGCCAGTTGTGTTTGTTGGAGGATTCTGTAAAAAAATGGATGAAGATGCTGTTTTATTTATTCAAGTTTTGGTATTCTCTAAAAATGTTGTTTTTGTTCTTTTGTTCATTAGTATTTCTTCTATCTGTATTTCTTACATTTTTAGATCTGTTTGACTACAAAAACAATGTATACAAAAGATTCAGAAGATTTTCTTTTGTTGAAATTCAAGTAAACTTAATGTCACTATAAAGCCTTCGGGCATAAACAGTATGTCAAATGTTAAATGACATGTATCAAAATACGAAATGCAGTCGTATGTGTTGAAATTTTAAATGGAAGAAGACTTAATGGACTTAAAGGACTTAAAGGACTGTGCTATGAGCTTACGCGGTTCTTTAGGACATTTTGGGAAAAATAAAAATATTTTAAATGAAATATGCTAAAAATATTAAAATAATACATTTCACAATTAGTATAAATTTGTAATGAAAAATATTTGATTATTAAGACAATTAAAATCTCTTGCGAATGAACAAGAAGGAAAAGGAAAACAACAAAAAAAACGTGAATAACGAAATGATTGAACTAGGAAGCTATAGCTTTTTCATTTCCAACATAATTATTTTCTTTTGCTTTTTTCGAGGGAAAGAAAGAAATTCATAAATATGTAAATAAATGCACTGTAAATAATATAAATTTTTCTTTGTTTTTTCTTGCTCTCCCCCATCTTCATACTGGAGGCAAACAATTAGAGAAGGGGAAAAAATTCGAATATGTATGAGTGGAGAGAAAAATGAACCTCTTTCCACACATGCAAAATTTAGAGAAGTGGTACCCAATCTAAGATCTGCCCGCGTTCATAATATCGTATTTCTTACAAAGGTGTGTCAAAGGTCAAAGGTGAAGGCAATACTAGTTTATGAAGTAGCCATAAAATCAGCAGTGATTTAGCAGGTTTTTAAAATCTTTTATAAAGATTAAATAATGAGCTCTCCTAACCAGCTCATATCATAATAAAATAAATGTTTAGTTTATATCGTACGTCCATATCGTACAATTTGAGAAAAAGAAGTCTGTTATCATCGGTTTGGACCGCACGGCGTTGAGAGGGGAGGGGCTCACCAGCGTTGTTTTCAAAAAAGTACATATCAATGATGCCGCCGGCCAATAACCCGCATCAAACAGTAACTATTTGTAGATGAATTGTCACCTTGTAAACCTCCTGTGGGTTGGAGTCGTCCCATATAAGGCAATTATATTACTCACGTAACCATTCATCAAAAAATGTGCCTCGTCACTGAAGATGATTTTTGGAGCGCAAGGCGTGCAACGTTTGCACTAACGAACACTTAATTTAATAATAGTTTCATCATTTGGACATGCTACGCAATCGCGTAGCTTGCCGCATCGATTTGGCATCACTGATTGAATAACAATGGTCTCTACAGGGTCCCCCTTCCATCAAAAGGCCATTTATAAAGATCTTAGTATGTTGAAGTTAATTCGCTCTTTTTTCGAGATAACACATATTTTCTAATAATTATGTTTGCAAAGAGATTAACTATTTTAGAATCAAGCGATAAGTCTAATTTGAGGCTCTAAAATATTTTTCGTCTAAATATCCTAAACATACTATAATCAATACTGCTTCTAATCCTGCCAGAGACGTCTTAATAATCGGTTATCCAAAATTTTATAAAGAAAACATTAAAATGTTAAGAAGATAGGAAGTATAATAAATACGATTACAAGAAACATGTAGGAGAAAGGCGGATGGATAACCATAATTTCATCTTTCACTAATATTTGGGAATTTTAAATATTAAGCATTTCTGAGTTTAAGCGTCTGAGTGCAAGCGGGTTAAGCATTTCTGGTTTCTTGACTAAATTAAATCATAAATTCGAATATATACGGTAAAAACCCAATAAAACTGACTGCCAAAGCCTTTAATACTTCAAACCACGTAAACACAAACACGAGCAAATGTGGACAATTTTGATAAATCAAACAATGCATACGAAATTCCATGCAATGAAGTGGGAGACAGTATGTGTATAAAGCATATTGTAAGAAAAACAAACTCGAAACAAGGTACGAGGCAAGTGGCATACAATTTGGATCAACGAACAAAAAAAGGAACAGACGACCGATAAAACCATATCGATAATTCACTGCGTAAAAGCGGGATGGGCAAAGTTATAGTAAACGGTATATGTGTGATGTATATATATAATCAACGAATCGGTGCACAAACGAGCGATTTACAATACAATCATGAATAAAAATGGACTGGCGTACAGAATAATTAATGAAAAAACATCAACAAAGTATGAAAAAACACCTCTGATAAACAGTTAGCCAAAGCAAATATTGTCTCGATCTCAAACTGGATGCCAAATGAATCCAATATATAGCGAAATAAAATTAAATTAAATTATTTTGTTTATTATTTTTAAAATCCGTACATTTTCAACTGAGCTTATAATAGCTAAAATTGTATCAAACATTGTAATAATTAATTAACAAAAGGTTAAAAAAAGATTATTAAATTTTATATTTTTTTTTGTTTTTGCAACTGGCTTAAAAAAAATTCTTTGTAAAAAAAGCGAAATTCTCAAGCGTGATTTTTATGAAAGTTTAATATTATCCATTGCCTAAATCAACATCAATATTAGTTGAAAAAACTCCGAAACTTGAATCAAAAGTTTGAGCAAATAACTGCAATGTGGTGTCCTCCGCGCCGGCCGGACGCAAGTACAAATAAGTTGATGAATAACTGCTAACTTTTTTGTCTGAAATTGCTTCATGTTTTCATCCAAAATAATAAATTTTGCTCCGTGCCCATTAATTCTTATCAAGAGAAAAGTCTGAAAGTTATGACTTAATCAAGACTAACGAAAGTAAGGCTGACTGACCGCTAAACCCGCCTGACTATTACGCATTTCTACAGAAAATACGACAGGATGATAAACGTTGTATCGCGTCAGCTTCTGCACCGCCATAAAAATGCACGTAACTTTGGTCTGGTATTTATCTGGACAGCTTCTTGTTTATTCCTTCCTCTATAGAAATCGCCATGAGAGTCAGACGAGACAGTTGTTGTTATAGTTGTTGTTGTTGTTGTTGTTTATTTTTTGGCCACATTATCGTTAAACGGAATACGAATAATCGCAAAGGAGAAATAACAAAATGAATTTACAACCAATACGACTGACTCCGTTAAAAAGGAACGAAATCACCAAGCCAGGATGGCGAAAACAATCGCGCCTACGGTAACGATCCACTAGACTCAATAATGAATTTGCAAGAAGTCGAAGCTTCCATTTTTGGATTTGAACGAAATTGTTGGTATCGATGAAGAAGCATGCAATGACAATGATAACGAAAAGTAAAACCTTAAATGATTAAAAATAATCAGATAAAGGAGATGGAATAGAAGCTTCCTTTGATGGACTAAAGGCGAGATTATAAACTACTTTAATCTCTTAAGAAATATTAAAATATTCTTAAATTTCGGGAAAAATAAATGGAAAATATGAAATATTCTAAAGGGTCTCAAAGAACGCTATTAATAAAAACCAAAAGTCAAAGATAGGAGTGTACGAAGTGAGCTGAATCCGACAAAATATAACTGACTGACTACCTTCAAGATTAGAAATTTGTTGGTAACGAATCTTGACCCTAAATTATCTATATATAAGGTTCGGTTTGACCTTCATGTAAAGTTGGACTCAGTCTTGTATTAAAAAATGTTGAGAGGTTTTGTGAAGTTCTAAATAATAAAATAAAATCTGATAATTAAATTCAGGAAGCTATGAGGAAATTAACAGAAGAGGAAAAGATGAAAAAATGGAATTTGCTATGGGGTACCCATAGGCGTTGACGGTATGACAAAAAAGTTATATTAAAAAAGTTCATTACTCTGTTTTTTTGGTGTGTGCTCTTGAAAGTTAATTATGTTGTTCACCCCTTCGCCTCTCTCTAAAACCCTGCTTTTCTCAATATGAATGCAATAATTCATTTCTAGTAGGATTAATTTAAGTATTTTGGATGCTAGTTAATTTATAATCGGTGGAAAAAGTATTAGTAGTCGACTTCTCTATGAATTGTTGTTTTATACATTTCTGATCTCAATAGGTTAAGTATTGGTTAATGAAAATGTATTATTCCTTTTTTCTATAATTTTTTTATATATTGAAGTAACAAAATTACCTTTTTTATTTATTTGAGACAATAGAAGGATGATGAATGCTTAGTGAATACTGATTAGGGCCGCTTTAGAAGCTCAAATTTTATCGGTATTATTATTTTATCGAAAGATAATAAATATTGCAAATTATCGAATGAGCTGCTAAAATCAAATATTCGCTTATTAATAAATTAATTAATAATGAATGAAAAATTAATGAATAGACAGTCAGGCAGGAAAACTTTGTTAAACCATATCGTTCTGGGTCGTAAAATATGAAGTCTTAGATATAGGTCATGCTACCTTTACGACGTTACAAACACCCTAATCTCCTAAACACCCTACTCCCTTCTGGTGTAGGGTATAAAAAGTGTATGTTTAGTGAGTAGAGTAGATATAATCAAAAATGTCAAAATGAATAAAAATTAATTTGTAAATGCTCTAATGGCAGATTAAACGCTTCGCTAAAATATTTCGAACAAATATTTAAGGAGGCTCAAAATTTTCTGTGTCGATATTATTAGAACATTTTGACCTTCTTCATTATATCAAAACCATCATTATCATTTCATATATTCGTACTTGTTTCATTAGAATTAAAAGTTTTATTTCTCTTTTTATCCATGACTTTGATATTCGTCGATTCGCTAAGCGATTTATCATCAATTATTGTAGGCGTGAAATATTAAATAAATTTAAATAATACGAGGAGCCATAAAATTAATGGTTATCTTCATTTTCATTTGTTATCATAAACGTGGTAAATCGTATCGTGCTTAAATGAATTATATTCAACTTATCTTCACGCAAGCAAAATAAGACCATCTATTGAGAGGGGGAGGGGGCAATATAAGCAAAAAATAGTTAAGTTTAAGAAACGGAAGAAAAAAATCAGAAGAAGCTGAAAAAGGAAAGAATATGATGCTGAGGTGGTAGAGGAAACGAAAAGGAAAACATAAAAACGAATGCAAAAGGAGAAGAAAATATAAAAAAATAAGTAGTTCATTTAGGCTCATTAGTCTTAGATTTAAAGGAAGGAAGCCATTATTACGTGATGAGCAATAATGAAAGACTGTTGCTTCTCCGAATGAATATGAGATCCAAACTAATTTAACGGTAATAATGATAATAATTGTAGGCTACTGGAAATATTAACTTGACTAATGATAATTATTTGATGGCTAATGATAATTGCAGGTTATTGGGAATGGTAATGATTTATAATAAAAGTAACAGACGGCAAGGTGTTTTATAATACAAGTATACAAATCCCGTTAAAAGAATTTTGAGCAATTTAATTTCTAATTAATTTCGTGAGGAAGAGCATATTTATGGAATTTGAAGAAGTAGCGATATTCCGACTACAAATTAATAGATGTCTCAAACTGTATACGAATTCCTGAAAAGTGTGCAACTGTTTTTTTTAATATAAATTTTTTTAAATTAAAGAATTTATGTGAAATGCAATTATCTTTGAACTGAATTTAATCGATAGTGTCCATTTATTTTATCGTTTTATCGTTTAGTGTCCATTCAACTAAATTATAAATTAAATACAAAATACTTAATAAATCCTTAAAACGACCTTAAAGTAAATATGCTTTTTAATTTATCGCTTCACGGCAATTTGTTCTTCATGTTTACCAAAAAAAAGGACAACAAAAAGACATATGCTAACAAATTGATGCTCGATCATAATCTGTTGAATTTATGAGAGCAGATTTTCTTTGGTTTTTCAATTTCATATGAGTATTGGTAACAAGCTGCCGTTTTCAATTAAAAAAAAGGTTTCATGAATTATCGGAACGAATTGAAAAAATTCGTTTGGAATGTGAAAAATATTCAGTGTAAACATTTCGCCATTTTCCGGCCGGATAAATTTACAGTCACAAACACACACACATACTTACAACACTTACAACACATTCACCCACAAATTAACATGCCAATACACCCACACATCTACACATGCGGACAGACTTATATATTTTTAATTTCTTGCATGTACCGCAAAAAATATGTGGCCCACAAATTGCGTAAAAAATTATATTTGCAAGTGGAGCTCAATAAAATACCAATACGAACGCGCGCGTACATATATGTCGTATAAACATATGCATAACGAGATCACATACATACACCCCTGTATGCCGATGAACATACACACATACACACACTTTGTACTTGTATATATTCTCACATTTATCACATCATCCATGAACCGGAAGTTAAACCTTTAAGCGTAATTTTCGAACAGCACGAATAATTTTTAAAATCGGGCAAGTAACTTTTTTCATTTATTTGCATCCAAGGGATATAAAAATATTGGGGAGAATGAGAGACAAAGAGAGAGAGAGGGAGGGAGAGAGAGAGAGTATAGGTCAGATTTCAATCACTTTTTTCTTGTTTTTGTTTTCTTCAACTGTGACTCATACAAAAACCAGTAGGGAATGGTTATCGACTCCCTTTTAAAACGAAAATGTAATGCCTAATTTTTGGAACAATAACAAGATATATAAATATTTTACTTAAATTAGAAATTTTGATGTTTCAGTTTAACAATTTTGTATAATTTCGTATTAATTCGCAATGCCGTAAGCCTGCATTTGTCGGAATTTTGTGTATATGTTCTTGATCTTGCATACAAAAAGCTTCATATTACCGTTAGGATTTTATTGCTTAATACCGGGAAATATTTTTTAATGCTTAGAATCATTGGAAGGGAGATTATTTGGCCAAAAGATATTTATTTTGGTGATAGTGTTAGTGCTTAAATGCAAAAACCTTGCGTAATGAAGAACTCTACAATACGAAGGATTTTGCTGATATAGAATTTTAATCAACTCCGTAGTTCTTTCAGAGATTAAAAAAAAATTAATCTTTAATATTTAATTGTTAATAATTGTTATTGAAATTACGTTTTTGCAATTCTGGTTTCAGAGATTTCACGCAAAATACTTTTAAAGCTTGCGGCGTAAAAGGTAGCCTAGGAATTCATGAAGACCGGATCGTATGAGATATATTACATAGTGAACATAACTGCGTCCATACAATATGTCTGGCCATTTAAATTTCCATCTAGTGAATATACTCAATACGCATATTTTGGGTAATGAACTAGCCCATTATGCAGGGATCAATTCATTCTCCAAAAAATATGAGTACTGAGTATTCTTTTATGGATATATGCAAATGAATCTTTTTAAATAATGGATGCCATAAGGATGACTCACTTAAAAGCTAAAAAGTCGTTGCCTGTGATGGCAAGTTCTTTTGTTATGCCATCAACGAATTTTAGGTTGATTGGGTAATCCTCTCCTGGACCTCTTTACGACGATAGCACGAAATATTGTTTAACTGCGTGATTGAATTAATAATTCGTAATAATTTTCGTGGTTCATTTGCTGGACAGAAACGTGTTGTTCATAATATTCGTATCGTGTATTTTAGGTGAATAAAGTTAAATTTAAAAAAGGAAATACAACAATTTGAAACCACAAATAGAGAATTAATCTTCCCAAAAGACCTATTTGATATATAATTTTTCTGCTCAGTGAAAAATGACTTTCAGTGTCTCTGCCAACAAACTTTTGAAGCAATTTACATAATTTTCACCCGACTGTAGCTACTGAGGGTAATCGAAAAATTAATCCTGAAAAAAATACGATAATAATTTAGGCTCAAATCGTTAGCATGATAATCTTTTTATTGATTGTCTATTATAAATATTATTAAGGATACAATATTCTTCTAAATCACCAAAACCTAGACTTGCAACTAACTAGAATTAAAACTAACCTTCAGCCATTCTATACGTGCCAGTTAATGTCGTTAATCAGAAATTTCCTGTACTCGTGTATTGTAGTCTATTTCAGAAGCAATTACTTATCAACTGAATTTAAATGGGCGTGTTTGGTATCGCTACTGGGTTCACATAATATAAAATTTTCCCACAAAGTAGGTAGAGGCATCGGGCGTAGTAGCTGGAGAAAGATATTGGGAGGAGGAAGGTGTGCCCATTCCGTCTATTGACCACTGGCCCAGTAATAATTTTACCATTCACCGCCCAACAATTTGGGCTACACCGCGATATTAGAAATGTAAAAAATGAAAAATGAAAACGTGTAAAAAAAGAAGCCTCGTCATTGAGCAGAAGTATAAAAAGACTTGAAGCGAAAAATAGAAAAATAGATAAGTTGATAAACAAAGAGGGTGCTATTTGGGTGGATGAATGTGTTGGTATGTTTGTATGTTTGTGCTTGGAAATGTTGGTAAGTTTGTATGTTTGAGACCGGGTGTGTATATGTGAGTGTGAGTGTGTGTGGTGTGAGCTTGTATAATCATTGACTTTTGTAACACGGCATTGCAAGCATGAATGGGGTGATGATTATAATGATGGTTATAACGATAATAACGATAATGATGATGATGGTATTTTTGCTTTGCCACGCTCTTTTTTCCTAATTTGCTCCTTTCTCTGTCTCCTCGCTTTGATTTTTTATTACTTTGATGGGTTGGGAAGAAATCTCTTTTTCGATTTTTATTCTTGGCTAAAACGGAGCTCTACTAAATCTCCAGAGAAATGCAGGACACGTCTCATTTTTGATATTGACGTAATCACTGCTTAGTCGGAATCGCAGTGGAAAGTGTTTATTTTCTAGATGACTTTAGAGTATTTAACGCATGAATAGAGATTAAAATAGTGCCCCACCGACACCCTAGAGGCTTTACGGGTAGATGATAGTTCTAATTGCTTTGGGAATTGGGGGACGGTTCTATATAATTGCCGCTGTGTGAGCGTAGACGTACTTCCCGATTTGGGATGATCTTTACTTCGTAAAATCTATTAAAATGAAATGAAATCTGTGAAAGAATTAAGTTAAACTACTTAGGGATTTTGCTGATTAAAGATATTTGGGATTTAGTTTAGTGGAAAATTGTTAAATGTTAGTCGTGCTAAGGCATTATTAATTCATACTAATTCGGCAAATATAATTCGGAACCTTCTATCAATTAGGTTCCAATATTGAAAGGGAAGAGCATTAATTTGAATTCGAGTTGAACTCCATCTAATCAATCTCAAGCCAGATCCTCCTAATAAGTCTAAAATCGTTGTAATATAATTGAATGATTTTTCATAGAGATTTCTTAAAGGATTTTATTTAACTTGATTTTATTTCTATCTCTTGAAATATTTTGAGCACTGATTTTATCAATATTTTGCTTTACTGACTTCTTTTTTAAGCAGAAAACTAAAATCATTCCTTTATATCTCGCCCATCGCCGTAATGATAGCTAGAATATATTGAATAATGCTTCGCATTCGTAAACGCTTTATTGCCTTTTATTATTGCTTTCGTGGCTCTTTTCCTTGCGGCATTCCGTTCCCTAAAGCATGTTTATTGTTTGGTGATATAAACGAAGTTTATTTCCGTTGAGTTCAAAGTTATAGAAGTAATTTGATTTATTTGGAATTTATATTAGGAATTGTTAGATATTTTAAATAATTGTAAAAATTCAAAAATTTCTTTAAATTTTATGACATAAATATATGCCATAATATGACATAATATGACATAATATGACATAATATGACATAATATGACATAATATGACATAATATATTAATATATAAATTAAGATATAAACCTCTATTGATGTCTTAGTGTTCTCAGATCAAACACCATATTTCCAATAATACACTTGGATCACTTTATAAAATTGTTAAGAGCCTGTTTGTAAAATCTGTTATAAAATGGAAAGGAGTTCAAGAACGCAACAATAATATCAGTGATAAATATGATATATCCTTAAATATATAAAGCAGTTTCTTTTTTGTAATTTTATAATTAAAACGTTTATCTGTTTTTGAAAATTTAAGAAAGGAAATCTTTCTTCCCGAAAGCTCAGCAGGAAGAGAAAAATTATAATAAAATTATCTTTTTAATTTTTTTTTGTTTTCTGATTTTTGATTACAGTTATTGCTGTTTTATAAATGAAATATTAATAATCGGAAGGAACATAAAAATTATACGAAAATAGTATTCAGCATCCTGCCAACCCTGTTAGCTCGGATTTTGGTTATTACTTAGCTTTGCCTATCGATTACCTAAAAAACCTACAATCCATTCAACCCTCCTTCCTCCCATTCATCTTTTCATCGTTCATTTTCTTAACCTCGATAAAGAACTTGTGAAGCTTACTCGTTGCGAGTGTATGGACGATGGTAATTTGGTACTCGACGAATGAAAATGAGAAAATTACCCGAAGATTCACAACTTTCGAATTGATTTCACAAAAATTCAATACAAACGAAAGTACAAATACTTGTATAAGCGGAGTGTTTATCGCCAACACGAATGCGAGGGCAAACAGTGATAAAAAAGAATACAAACAACAACAAAAACACTTGCAGAAACTGAACCAACGACAAAATCAAGTAACAACAACAACAATGACCCAATCAACCAAAAGCAGTTGCCGTGAAAAGAAACGGAATTAAATTAAAAATAAACAAAAGGATACCGCTGAAAGGACCACAATTCGTCCTTTACCTTTGTAAAAAGTATTTTTGTATTTTGTATTTTTCTCGCGCATTTTTCTTTTTGTTTATTTTTATTTTTGCAATTTTTTGCTATATTTTACGAAAACATCGCTGGTGGTGACGGCGTCGTGAAACATTTGTACATGGAGTACGAATAAGAGCAATTGTGTTTGCTACGTTCGGTATTGCACTTCAAGAGAAAGAATACATTGCTTTTTGTCAGAGAAAGATAAGGAAGAGGTGCAAGGGAGAAAGAAGTGCAAAGAAGGTGAGGAGAAGAATGGCAAAATGAACTAGCAAAAAAAGTATGCGCGAAGAAAAATGAGAAAAAAAGTAAAAATTCGGTAACCCAATAGGAAATACCCATTACAGCTGACAACGTATGTTTCGCCGTATAAGGTGAAATCCCGTATAATGCGAGATGTTTACACATTTGAATCACTTTATACAAATGATTGCGACGTGTAATAAATTAATAAATATATAAGACATAGAAAAATAAAACAATAAACAACTGGATACTCTTGAAGACGAGACGTTGAGAAAGGAGAAAAGTTGAAAAATGGGAACAATGTTGCTTGGCTAGAGGAGGGTGTACCACCTGGATTCATTTAATATTTACTACCATTGAACTTCAGATTATTTTACTTATGCAATCGATATTTGTTTATCGGTTTCCTTTTCCATTTTGTGAGGTCACAAATACGTTCTATCTCGCGTATGAATTTCTATTGGGTGGGTGTCCTTTAAAACTTGTTAATTTGAATTTTATTTTAGTCTTGTTCTCTGCTTCGAAGATTCATATAAACTTCTCGCTACATATTATTTTATATTGTTATAGAGCAATTGTTATTTGCAATTACAATTTGTAGTCAGCAATTTGTTGCAATCGGTATTAAATTATACTCTTTTTAATAATTGGAATAAAATTATGTGAAGTAATTTCGTTGAATTAAAAATTTTTATTTTTTTCTGAAGTGCTTCGTCAAAGTAAAAGTTATCGAAACTAAAAACTGGAAATAGATAACTTGAGAAGTCACAAAAAGGGGGTTATAATTTTTGATTAACAGGATTGGCAGAGTATACTCTTTAAGACCACTTCTCCTTAAGACGAAATATTTAAAAAATAACATTACATACAATGTAATCCCCCCCTTTCGCATACAAATAAAATATTTCATTGAGTGCTCTTAGAAAAAGTAATAAAAACAAATGTCTCTAACGTTTCCATACCACACTTTTCCGTCTCTAGTGCTCTTCATTATATTCCTCTGTTTATTCAGTACTCGTCTTCTATCCATTTTGTCATTATTCTTTATAGTCATATTTTATCAGAAGCTCCAACATGATGAAGCGTTCATTTTTCATTTTTCAGTTAAGGAAGCGTCCATATGTTTTGGTATTCAAATATCATGCACACTTTTTTATAATCTACCATATGGTAATGGCGATGCGGTGAGACGGGAATGTAACATGTCATGCCTTTGGATGGCGTACTAGCAAAAATCTTGTGACAACGACAAGTTATTTTAATATTTCCGCAATCTGGTGGTCGGTTGGCATTGCTGTTGACGTTGGACCTTCGGGACTCTACCCCTCTCCACCATTCGTTCCTTTCTGTTTCAGTGACTGAATGAGTACAGATTATGAAAATGTTTAAAGGAATTTTGTGGGAAATAAACCAGAAATAGTTCTTAGTGTGAATTACTTTAAGGGTTTTCCAGTTGACTTAGAACTTTCAACATTTTGAAGTTGATTACTTCAGTAATAGAAAATTAATTTTTATTTCACGAGTAGAATTTTAAAGGGTTAAAGATTAAAAAATTATATAGTATCATCTTTCTATAATTATTTATGTAGTATACTCTCTTAGTGTATCTCTTACCATCAAGTCGTGAATAAGAGACGGTTTTATTGAATTAAATTAAAATACTATTTAGAGTTGACAATAAAATGAACGAAGAAGAAATATAATGAAAAATCTTTTTTAATAAAACATATTTTTCCGTATAAATTTTTCTTCATTTTCTTGATTTTTATCCAATTTAGTTATTTGTACAAAAACAAAAATATTAATTAAATTTTCATTTCAATCAATTTCCAATTCAATTTGTTTACAATCGAACTAAATATGAAATAATTTTTTCTCATTCTGAAAATGGGAAATGAGAAAAAAATCCTCCACATACATCAATGGACAAGAATATTGAAAATACATAAGCGAAAAATAGAATAATCCGAAAAATAAGACAGACGGCACAATTCTTTTCGATTTAAAAAAATTGAATGCATTTGCCGTTTATTGTTTTGTTGTTTTTTTTGTAAAGGATATGGTTTAATATATAAATTTGTGCACACACGCATTTCTCACTTTGATACACCCGAATAATTTTTCAAGGGCACTTTTTCAAGGACAGACTTTCAAGGAATTAGTTCTTGAGGGTAATAGTGGTAAAGTAATTTGGCGATCTGTCATGGTTTAGGAGTTATAACCATATACATTTTATGAGTTTTATATTGACAACTACTAAGCGATGATCACACAAGAATAGTATGGACGCTATTAGTCTGCCAAATACTTCATTTGTGAAGTTTACTTATAGATATGATCATTGTGCATTACGTTATAATAAATTCTTTCATTATATTTTATAAAGCCATTACGTAGAGAAAGCCATGGTTTATCCCATTATTGAACACGACCAAATAATATTAATAACCGCATGCAGACTCATCCATTATTATAGTATCTTATAAAGTCTTTGATACTTGTTAGTATCGAATTTCTTTCAGTGTACACTGTACGTTTCGGCGCCGGTCTACTTATGCTATCGTCATTTGTTGTTGTTGTTGATAAGTGCTTGTTTCATGTTTAAATTTTGAGAGACTAAAGGAATGCCCAAGGAATATTTTTTTTATGATTTTTGAATTTATTAAGAGTTTAAAACGCAGCAGAAATGCGTGTTCATAATGCACGTTTTTCTAAAGCTAGCACTAATTTATTCGCTTCGCTTACTATCAGGCTAATATTTATTTGTGTTTTTTTGACTAAATTGAACAAATTCACTATACTTTTGGTTCCACTTCAGTATTTGTTATAATTTGTTTTTGTAAATTTGGAAAAAAACGCTCGAAATTTCCATATTTATGCAATTTATCATTTTAGTGGCATTTGAAGTATAAATAAATTGCCTGAATTTTATTCCGAAAAAATTAAAATTTTATTTTCAAAATGTGTTACGCACACAGAATTGTTCACAATCTATTTAGTAGATTCTTATTTTATTAGATTTTTAACTGGAAAAAAATTGCATTTACCTTCCGTTCGGAAATTACTTTGAAATTTCAATTGAATTGCAAAAATGGGTTGTATTGACTTTTGGGGTATATTTTTCGTTTTAGGTGGAAGATAAGTAATTGTAAAATAATATTATTGTTATGTAAAAACCTAGCCTATCGTGCTATTTTAACTATCACTTAGTTAAAATAGCACTCGAGGGAACTTGCTGAACGCAACGCGAATCGCCGCATCGCAACGCATGCAGTACTAATTAAATTTATTAAAAATAATAAATGTAATTTATTAAAGTAATTTTCATGCTCAAACAGAAGCTGATTCATGCATACATCAAAATATACACATACATATACACACGCACATACACACATCCACATCTTACTCAGCTGTTTTTGCAAAACTTTATCTGCACCGCTTCTTCTAACCGTTAAAATAATTATTTCATTTTTCGTTGGTTTGTGAAAATGAATGGGGGTGGGAATGGGCGTTGACGTGCTTTAAGGGCGCTATCGAGTTCGTTCAAATCTATGTGTATGTATTTATATACGTATATGTTTGCTATAGAATGTTTTTAGCAATTTTAGGTTTACCGAGACCGAAAATCTACGCAAATTTAATGATCATCATATTTTGTGAATCGGTTTATTTTCTGCGGGAGATATTCGTATACCAGTACCTGTTATGTTTCCTCTGTATCGTTTATAAGCAACTACCTAGCAACATTAAAACTTGGAAACCAACAACAACGCTAACACAAACGGCAACAGCAATAACAATTAGAATTACAGCAGCATTATCATCGTCGTCATCATCATCATCGTAGTCGTGGAGCAGCAATTGATTAGCCCAAAATTAGACTCGAAAGTTATAAAGTTTACAAAGACTAATCTCGATAGGATACGATACGATTATATGAATTTTACTGCAATGCAGTAGGAAGAAGGAAATATTTCATAATATCCGAACATGAAAGTTATTTACATTTATTGCTGGCGTTCCGTAAAAGGAGACAACGGCAGAAATTCTCTAAAACTGCTTCATTTTGCTCTAAAATGTTTATTTTGTAAATAATTCTGTAATTTATTTGTAAGCAATTAGAAAACGCATCACCAAAATAAATTACATTTAACAATCACAAAAGAAATTAATATTTCGAGGCATATGAAGCTAATTTGATGAATTTAATTTCTAAAATATATCCTTTGAAAAAATGGAAAGTTGTTATATTTTCTATCTACTCTTCCTTCTTCATCTTCTTTAGTTCCAAGGGTTTATATATATTATTCTGTAATATATATTTATTAGTTTCAAAATCTGAAACTACTGAACTGTATCAATGTGGTTTAATCTATATAATTTTAATTATAATGTAATTTTATCAATACCATCAAATATACTTATTTCAGACACGTTTCAAATAAGATTCTTATCATTAAATTTTAGGTTTTGAAAAGAAGGAAGGAAACAGGCGTTTAAATCAATCAATCTAATCAACTGATATTCACTTTTTCCTGATAGGTTTAAGTCTTTAACACCTTGTATTAATACAAAATAAAAATTAATATATTTTTGATTTAAATGACGGTTTTTCTTGCATTCGTTGATTTTTCAATGCAATTTTATTAAATGCAGTTTTAATGCAGTGGGAGAGCTTTTAGATTAGAAGGACGAAGTACAATGAATACACATGCACACGTCATCGCATTGTTGGTGCAACGTCTGCCCGTGAGGAACATAAAATTGGTCAAGCTTGGCGAAAACGCGCGAGTGAATTTAATAATCCCCGCAGGATTAAAGCTAGATTACGTAATTAGTCCAATATTAGTTCTTCATATTTTTTACCTTTAAAATTTTAAGTATTTAAAAATAAAAATAGCAAAATGTATTTCAGATTTACTAAAAAATACAAAATAAATTTATTTCAAAAATTTTATGATTTTCAGATAAAACTTCACAACAAAAAACGAATACCAGCGATACCTTCGTGAAGACGATTTCTTTTAGTTTAAAGGTTTTAGTTTTAGTTAAAAAGGGTTTTAGTCAAAAAAAATTTATATCATACTTCCTGGAATCCTTTTGGAACCTTTTGAAACACTTCCAACAAAAGTAGATTTTCTTATATCAATTCAACATCTACCTAAAATTGAAAAAAACTATATATTAAAGCTTTTGTTTCCATTAGAATGTTTTGTGGAGAATTGTTAGCGGCATTTGATTTCGCTTGTATTTCATTCTGCATCATTAATTATAAAGTGTTTATATCTGTGTAGTCTATTTCCTTCTGGGTTATTGATGTTTTGGGCATGAGAGAGCTATCTATTGTGTGCGTGTGCGTACGTTTACGCTTGTCTGTTTGGATTTGTGGGTATGCGTGTGTGTGAACTTGTGTCTGCTTGTGTTTGAGTGAGTGTGTGTGTGTGTGTTTCCGCTCTCGATAAAGTTTATTGAAACCACAACCGCTAAAGCCCACGTTAACTACGTTAACTACGATAATGACGATGACAGAAATGCTAACAGTAAATTGTGCTACTCTGATTGGTAGATTGGTTTTTTCGGCATTTGTTGTTATTGTTTTCGATAATCAATATCAAGTTAGGTGCGGTTTAGTAGCTTCATTAATTTCAACGAATCCTTTCAAAAGGTTTCATGTTTTAATAGCTTGTAGCTGTTTTTTTTTTGTTCTTATTGTTGCACGTGTTGTTGGCATGTTTGTTGTTTTTGAAGCAGTAGTTGGTTTTTTTTTCGAGTCCAGTCGAGATGAAGCAGTAATTGGTAAACTGATTGATTTCGAATTTTAGAATTCTGAAACTGACTGATTTCGAGAACTAAAATAAGTCTACTATTGTTAATAATTCGATTCAACTGTTCATAATTCTAATCCCAATATTACCTGACCAATAATTGATGCGGTTAAAATGGAAATGGAAAGATTCACAAATATATACACGCTACGGTGAGTACATAACATGTTACGTACTAGTGTTGCATATTTGCATTTATTGATGAAATCCTATATCCTATGAGCGGAATTCAATTGAAATCGAGCGCAGCAATCCACTACAATAAAATTTTGCGATTGTGCAGAATGAAGAGTTTCAACAACAACGAAAATCCACCACTTCACGAAGTGTGGTGGAAAATTCTCAGTGAAAATCTAAACAATATATACAATTTTTAGAAGTATAAAAACGGATATAAAAAGAATATAAAAATAAAAAAATATATAAAAGAATATAAAAAAAGAAGAAATATAAGAAAGGGATTGTGAAAATTGAGGGATCCATTTGTTATAATAAAGACATATATAAAAGAAAAATATAAATTTAATTTTTTAGTGAAGTTTTAATATATTTTCATTCAAATTATATTGTGGCAGTTAAGTGACATTGTATTTTAATCACAAAATTTGTAATTTAATTAATAAAATCTGTAAAATTGTATCTTAACTATTAGAACCTCAATTAGTCAATTTAATTTCGACTTTTATAATTAAAATATGACGATAAGAAAGTTAAATCAATTATTGACTTTCTAGTTTGATCAGGAAAATGTAACAACACTATTAAATCAGTAATTAAACTTACAAAAATTGTAAGTAGTAAAATAATAAAAATTATTTATCAAACGTTTCTTTTGCCATTTTTCGAATGTCTAACCTTTTCTTCTTTTGAACCTTGTTAACAATTTTTGTTATTGTGTACGTTTTTTGTTAGTATAATTTGCAAAAAGCATGCATTTTGATAAATTTCAAAGCGGAATGTTTGAATATTATTAGCAATAATGAAAAACTCTGAAAATAAAGCTTGTGTATAAAAATTGAAAGAGAGGGATATAGGAGAGAGAGAGAGGGGTGGCGAAAAATTAAAGGAATAATAAGTCGTCATGATTACGATTCCGGAAATTTTTGCATGTAATTGACATTTCAGCGGGATAGTATGCATATTTATAAAGCAGCAAAAATGAATTTAATACCAATTTAAATACCATTAAAATGATTTGGATACCAAAAATTATAATACAATTTTTTGGAGAAAACGCAGGTGGGATAAGTAATTTAGACACAATTTTAATTCATTTTTAAATGGCCGGCAAATGGAAACATTCTGCTGGAGAATCTTTGAAGTGATTCTGATCGCGGAAACATGTTGGGCTACTTTACATCTTACATGTTAAGATAATATATTTTATTCTTCTTCGTTCTTCCGCTTTAGGAATGTTAGTGGGTTTAAAGGTTAGTATCAGTTTATCTGTGCTTGTGGATGAAGTGTTCCGCTTTAAAAGTAAATTTGAAATTAAAATTTTCTATTCTATAAAATTTAAACGCAAAATATGAACGAATGTTTATTGCTTGAGTGTCGAATGTTTTGGTCAAAATAAATTGAAATTGGTAATTGATTAAATATGGTACCAACATGAATGATCATCACAATTCAATACTAATGAGTCGCTATTATTTCATAAAAATCTCACACAGATTATTTCATTAGCAAAAGCAAATTTACAAAATAGGAAATTACTCAATATGAACGACCTGACCGAACTGACCTAACCTAACCTGACCGGACGGACTTCAATCTATAAAATCGTTTAATCTCTGCAAATGATGCTGAATTTCGGTCAACCGCAATTAAATGTTTTTGAAGATGGAGGAGGAGAATTAAATACCTTTAATACAATTACATTCAAACGTAGTAAAATTTTGTTATTTTTCTTCAAGTATTTGTTGATACTTACTTTCTTTTTATAGCCTTTAGTCACCATCCATTTACTCTTTTCGATATGAGTAAATAATCTCCAAGAATTTTCCTTCAGTTTAAACAATTTACCGTTTAATTATGTAATATGTTTAAATCACCGACACATTTTTCACTGATTTTTTTTCTAAGTAACTATTGCCAATTTATTGCGAAATATTTAGAAATGTTGTTAATGTTTTCATTAAGATAGCAAAAAAGTTAAGCTTTCGCTTTTATTTTGTCACAAGAATTAACTGCACACGTTTCAGCCAATAAGCGATTGAACTGACGGTGTTCGGTTCGGTTGGTCAGTCGCTTCTCTAGCGGTTAATTGTAATATTTGAAATAACAGGAAGAGTAAAAGCGGCAGCAATGACAAAAAACTATGATGAACATCATAATGATAAACAACTGAACCATTCGATGAGAGCGTTGCAATAAATAAATAATTGTTTTCAATGGTCCGGGTGTACCGATGGTGGTGTTCTCCGGTGATAACTTTTAGTCACTGGCTTCCAAAACGACCACAATGAGATGGTCTAAAAATATTGCGCCATCACCAACAACAACAATATTAACGCCAACAACACGAATAAAAGCGCTAAAAACAAACTGGGTAAATAATCCATTAGTTGATGTTGCAGCAATTGTTGTGGCTGCTTCTTTTTCTGCTCTCGTTTATTTGAGAAAGGCATCATCATAAAATTTCAGGAGAAGTTGGTCTGAAGATATTGGACTGTACTTGAAAATAAGAAATAGGGGTCGTCGGGCACGTGCAGGAAGATGCAGAAGGTAGGTGTGATGATTGCGATGACGATGTTGGTCGAAGAGCAATTATAGAAAAACGAAGATTTTGAAGTAGATTTATTTATTATCTTATACTGCAGTCATTCGTTTATAATTACATGCAATCTGTTCGATCACTTTTTTCTCAATAATATCTTTTTCATATTTTCATTCTTTTTGTATTTATTTCATTAATATTTTAATAATTTTTTAATATTTTTATTTTACAATATTTTTATATTATTTTCTATTCGTAGAAAATAAATTGGAATTCAAAACCTTTAGCACAAACATTAATGATTGCAAATCTTTTCATTTAAATTTTTTTTAATTCAATTGAAACCCGTTTTTTCTCAGAGTTTTGTATGGATTTATGTAAAATATATTTTCTTTACAGAAGTATCTTAATTAAATGTGAGAGTATATTTAGATAGACGTAATTTTATTCTACCTATTTCTTTAAGACCTAAAGAAACTTTACTTTCATGCTTTGTTTTGCACGATTGTACGCAAAGGATCCTTTTTCCCGATCACAATCAAAGCACAACCGATTCAGTGGAATGGCAAATGCGAACTGATTTCAACGAACTTGTTCGAAGTTGGTCTTCTCGGTTTTGAAGAAATCAATTGAAGCGTAGAGGGTGGCGGTTTGATCGAACTTATATTTACTTCGTGCTTGACGGATTAACTGTTAAATTAGTTACGATGAAAGTAATTATAAAAACTGGTTGTAAAATTAGTTTGAGTATAATTCAATTTCTTCTGTTTATGAAGACTCTATGAAACTCTTTAATACACATATCAAAAAAAGTTTTGAATTCAACAATTATGATCGAAAAAATAAATTGTTCAATATTTAGAAAATTAATTCCATTCGTCGTAATATATAGTGTTTATAACTTATTTGTTGCACCGATTGGGATTTTTATTCCTTTAGTGTTGTTTATATGACAACACTTCCAGCCTTCCAACACTTTGTTCGAACAACTAAATTCCAACTTGGTTTGAATATTTGTATAATGGGATTTTTCACACAACTCTTTCCGTTAAACTGTTATAAAAAATCATCGAAAAGCGTGTCGAAGGAAAATTAATGAAATGTTGCCATCGATTAAAAGAAATGTTGTCTGTAAATGCTTAGAAAATACGTAAGCATGTAAGAAAATAAAGAATGCTAAATTTTTTTTGTTATTTAAACTGTTATGTTAAGGATCGCTACATAACTGCAAAGTAAATTGCTATGAGCTGCACTATCGTATAGTTTTTTCTAAATACCGTAGCGTTACATATTTTCCAATAATTACAATATAAATATAGCGCCGAAGCTCTATTTTTGACCACGCACATATTCGATAAATTCTTTTACATATTTTTCTTTTACATATTTTTCGGTTATTACATTTAATACCGAGACTCTTTATATAATCTCACATATTTAGCATCATTTTTAAAAAAATCGGGCCCTATTTTACCCTCTTTACATGGCTGGATCCCTTCTGCAATGTCGCTGTAGTTCAATAATGAATGGAATACCGAACAATAGCGTCAGTAGATTATATATAAATAATATTATATATAAACAGTAGCGTCTGATCTAAAAATTAATTCTGTTAGAAGTGGATTTATAATGAAATTTTTTATATCTAATGTGGTTGAATAGCTTTTTAATATTCCATTCATAAAGCGCACTGGAATTTAATTCGAGTATAACGTAATGCTCTTCGTCAATGACTCGTTTATTGTACTCTGCTCTTTCTTGCATCTGTATTTTCTAACACGCTAAACCACGCTGATCCGCTTTAGATCTGACTTTAGATTTTCCCTCCATATTATTGGTGTTGGTGGCACACGATGCGTTTCTACTATAACACTGCAGTGGAGTGACTATATGAGTCTTTTGTTTGTTGGCGTTCTATTTTCAGTCCTCCATTTCCTTGGTGCCGCACATCCTTCATTTTTCCGTGAACTCCATTTTTCTTGCGTTGCGCGTATGTTCGTCAACGTAAAATTATTCCATATTTTTTCCGCGTAGCATCGGTTATTGCCGGTTATTTTACGGTCTGATGTTTATAATGATGTTTGGGAAGATTGTATAAGAGCAGGTTGTTATAGCTGTTGTTGTTTGAATTGTCGCACTCTTTTACAAGAGTGGAGGGTTAGAATTAATAATTTTTCGGAATGAGCAGAAATTTTAAACTTCAAGTGGAAGCGGAATCGGGTGCCCTATTTAGGTCTCTCCTTACTCTTTTTTCTTTTCATTCTTTTTATTTTGTACTAATTTTTTATTTATGCTTTTCTTAATTCCTTAAATTACAGTTTTTCTTGTTTTCCTTTTGCCTCAAATTTTTATCAAAGTAAAGTTGACAACAATTTTATTATAGTTATTTAAAAAAATATTGTATATTAAGTGTTAACTAAAAAAGCGTTTTCTGTCTAATAACAGAAGTACATAAAACAAATTAAATCTGAAAATATAATTATAAAAGAAAATGTTGGAATATAAAAAATTTTTAGTTTCGTTTGGTGCAATTTCGGTGTGACATTTTTTCAATTACGGCAATTTCTCTTTACTGGGGCCAGTGCCCTTGAACTCTTTTCTCTACGTGCCGAATGTTCATAACAATAATAATGATGGTGATTTCGCTGATGGTGTTCGCAGTGACAACGATGATGGCAGTCATTAAAACTTACTCCATGTACAAAATAATACGCGACTTATTAAAATAATCCCACGGGTCGTATGAGCAACCCGAATTTAGAAAAACACTCAAGAATTCAAAAGTTCACTGACTGGCAGAGCCTCATGAGAATAATTCCTTCTTCTTCACGACTTAATCGTTCTATTTTTTTGCTGGTTTGCCCTCACTTTCTTTTTCTCTCCCCGTCTGTATATGCTAAATAGCTGCGAATGGGTTCCGAAATGCTTTAAAGTATTTAAATGAATAACATGACTATGAAATGATACAACGTCGCGGTCGGCGTCGTCGCCACTGCAATCGTTGTCATCGTTGCCGTTGGGATCGTCATCTCTTGTGATAACGAATGAGGAAATCACTAAAAAGTGTCTGTATTCTATTTATCTGACGCAGTTCAAAATATCAATCAATTTTTTTTATCATTTTTTATCAATTTTATGGTTTGTTATTTAGTTATCTAAAATTCATTCGAATGTCAATCGAAGCTAGTGACAAATTTATGCGGTTTCATGAATTTTTGAAACCTGATTTGAATTTATTCAAGTTTATGTGAGTCGGAATGTGACTAACTTCATGGGTATGTTTTTGAACGTGTGCTGTGGTAATACTGTTCTGCTTACTTAGGGGCAGCGCAGCCTTCCTTTCGATGTGTAAGATTCCTTAATGATCACTAAATTAGCTTTGGCAAAACTTTTAAATGCAACGTCATAGATGTAGGAAAGGTTTGTTTTTCTTTTGTTTCTGTTTGCCTTTATTCTGCCCGCTCCGGTTCCCTCCAAGCGCAACACAATTACCCAACGAGACTTTACAATAATTGAAGGTTTTGTACCATTTGGGTATTGAAAATAATAACGAATCAGTAGAAAACGCAAACGCGAGTAATGAAAATTGAATGAAAATACAAAGACCAAAGATAAACAGATTTCGCTGGATTTATTTCGTGACTATTCCTGGAGATTATACTGGCGATTATTATAAAATTATCGTAATTATTTGTTATAAAAATTGTTTTCAGGTGATAAGCTCTTTGTGTTAGAAACTCTTTATTTTCATTACTTAAATTTCAATTTTTATTGATTTGCACGGATGGTAAAATACTATTGAAATGAAGAAGAATAAAAATAAGCAAAACCAATCAGCAAATTAAAATAAAGACGAGAACAATTTAATTATCTTCTCGAACATGCAAAACACACCTCGTTAGTCTTTAAAAATATAAAACTTAAATATTTTTTTTTAAATTCGAGGTAGTTTTCGAGGTAGTTTTATATAAAAGAAAAATACCGATGTTTCCTTTAAATGATCTTTCGACTCTTCTGACTGATATAGTTTAACGACATATAGTTCCACTGATGCTCATCCTGACATTCAAGACCGTTCCAACGTATAGAATGAAAAAGAATGAATATAATATAATATTTTCCCCTTCATCCTTATGTTTTCATAATATTTCCACCTCCATTTTTTAAGGAGAATGGCAAGGACATCAGGCCTTTATATTATCCTCAATGTGCATTTTTTTAGTTTAAAAATTGTCTATTATAAAACTTAATTTTTATGGAAAATAAAATACAAACTAATATATAATACTTTAATGCATCAAAATTACGGAATGCTATGTAATAAATCTAGCGACAATTAATATGTACAAATTTATGTATGTTTGCGTAAGTGTTAATCATAAACATATTCAATAAACCAGTCAAGCAGGTATGCCCGTAGATAAATCATCGCATCTTGTTTTACGTTTTTCAAAATAAATTAATATTTCACAAGTCGTAAATATTTTCCCAGCCTTTTGCTTTTTTTTGTTCCATTTAATTTTATAATTGAATAGCCTATAATATTCCTAAATAATTATGCAATGAAAGCTTCTTCATCGTCAACTTAAAAGAAACAATGTATTCAAAAATGTTTTCCCATAAATTCTTAACATTTTTAATATGACTTATTCACCAATAAATAGCACTGGCATGATTAGTAAGTCGTTAATGTTACTAACTAATGTTAGTGAGTCTCTGTCTGATTTTATCTCATTTCTGTCTCTTTTTATCTCGCATAATAAATGCATATATTATCTTCTACTTTGGTATTTATTTTGATTTGGTCTAAAAAAGGGAGTCAAGACAAAATAATTTTCATACTTATGTCTGCTCAACCTTCTTCATCTCTGGATGATAAGTAGAGAGAAAGAGAGGGAGCCGTGCAATCTCTCCCTCTCAACTCTCCCTTGTATAGAATTTGTTAAAGATAGAAGCCACTTCTGAGCACTTTTAAGCTCCTAAAGGATTACGGCGTAGTATTGCTAAATGTCAAAATTTAAAATCCATTAAAAATACACGTAGCAAACCTTACGATTTCCCCTCAATCCTCCGGGAAGTAGTGGATGATGCTTTGAGTGGTAGGAAAATTTTCATGTTTGGTAAGCACAATAGTGCTGAGTTAATTAAAACTAATTGCAAAAACCAATCTGCAATAAAATTCATAAAAAATATATATTTTTCTCTAGTTGATTCACTTAAATTAGATTATAAATAAACAAAACCGCTAAAATAAATTAATCTCAAAAATTCTTCCAAAAAATTTCCCGAAATGTTTCTGCGAAGGTTCGTGTTGGACATCCATATTTTTACATACTTATTTTTTGGAATGGGATACTTATTTTGGATAAGAACTATTTTAAAGGTTTTAAATAATAACCAGATTTGGAATGCTTTAAAACAAAATTTTTAAAGGATTTACTAAAAAATACAAACTTTGCCTCCTTTTTCTTAAAATATTCCCTTCAGAAATGTATTATGAAAACTGATAAATAACTAAAAAGGAAAAGAAAAAGATAGGAATTTGCTAATGGACCCACATAAAAGACTATTCTTTAAATTTGTTTTTGATAAATGTTTTTGAAATTAAAAATTCTTTCTAAAGATTTTCGCATTTTACCAACTTTTCGTATGAATGATGATGGTGATCATTCTTCAGTCTCCTTCGAAATTACCTTCTAAATATTCTCTATATTTCTAACTAAGTGCTTCTCTAACTTTTCACCAACGTCGCTAAGGATAACAACTACAACTGCAATCTTACGTTAAGGAAAAATTTAAAATGTAGCTTAGAGAATCATTTGTCTCTCTCAGACCCACTTTGGGCAGACCCAAACTTTGCCGACATACAATCCAAAGCTTCTTCGAATTACACAAATCTGACGGTAAAGTTTTTAAAGTTTCAAGTTTAATATCTTTCCTGTGAAGTTAGTTAAGGATCACCCAGGCATGGATCTGTCGGTTACGGTTATGGTAACCGCAAGAATTCATTCATACGTTTTGTTCTGCGTTTTATTCATACCTACGTAAGAAGAAACATACGCTTGTATTGGACAAATATATAAAGTATTGAACAAATTTATAAAGACATGTAAAATGAGGATACAACTGAAATTATAGTGATGTAACTCGATATTAAACGCTCCTTAAGAACTAATTCATATTTTGCAACGTTTAGGTTTGGTACTTTTAGTATTGATTTTCTACAGAATCGGAGGAAATTTTATATTTCACATGTCATTTATTTGTCGAAATAATGAATAACACACGGCGTATGAGTGTCGTAAATTACAAACATTTTTAATTCATTCAACGAATAGATTCAAGGGCTAAAACGGCTCACAATTTCATGATACAACGTGGGCCATCAAATGGATCTCTTTTAACAAACGCAAATATATTTGTATTTGATTAGATATCCCTAGATGTTTTAACTGGGGTGTTGTTAAAATTTGACGCAACAACGTTGTTGAACGTGGTGATATCCGTAACTAGGGCTGTCGCTACTGCAGATTGGCAATATATTTCTTTGATTTGTTTGACAAATATATACATAAAGTTATAAAGATTTATTTGACAAATAACTGAAGGGTTTAGTGCATTCAATGAAGTAAATTCTTTTGATGTTGTATTTGATAATCGATGATGTGTTTAAATTTTTATTTTTATAATTTTTATTTTTTTAATACATAACGTCCCTTTTGAAAATGGTGTTTATCATAAATCTTCACCTTTTCTATAGAGAGCGTTTCATATAAAATGGCGACAGAAGCTCATTATACACACATTGTGGTGAGACAAGGAAAATATTATGTGACCTTGTCTTGGTTTTAAAAATTAATTTCGAAGTAAGTCTTGAATAAGTTTATAAAACATAACTTTGATGAAAAGTTTTTTCACAAAAGAATGTGAATAAATAACACTTCTCCTAAGAGAAATACCTTCCCAACAATCGGGGGGAAACCCGAGGGTTGAGGTTGAAGGCTTCGCGTTTCCAGAGAAACACGACCTATGATTTTCGTATTATTGGAAACACGCTGTATATTTATACATTATCCTAAAGAAGTTAAAGAATAAATTTGAATTTTTAAGATAGTTTACCGATGTGAATTCAACCCTATTCAGAATTGTATGTATTAAGAGGATGCGGTTACTTATTTACCTTCACAAATCAAAACTTAACACAAAAAACAAAAAACAATTAAATATTTTTTATATAATTATATTCTCTTTATTGGATTATATGCATGCAGATTTCTATATTCCTGTCTATGTCGAAAATTGTGAACATTTACTTTTTTCCTAAAACTCGAAACCTATTGCCACCTTTTTAAATTGTTAATGACCATAACCCTTCCTGCACTTGATACCCTTGATCCCTTCCTACTCCAGAGTATATTTCTCAGAGCACATTCTATCTAATTCTATCTATCTAATTCTAATTGAATTTATTACAACTATTGATTACATTACAGTTTAATATTTTAAAACACTTTCAAAATTTACTGGAAATATTTGTAATTTCTGAAATTTAAAATAAACTAAAGATAGAAATTTAAAATTAAGCTTTTATTAAATTAAAGAGTATTTTATTTATAAAACATTAAAAGTTATAAAACCAGTTTGTCGTACTGAAATCTTCTACTTCTATTTATCTCCAGAAAGAAGAAAATTTGAAACAACTTGAAGGTCATAAAGGACACGTATCACATATTTTGTTTAGCCATTATTGTTATTATTATCCCTTTTGTTATTTTTGTTGTTTGTATTGTGCCTTATTGCAGTTTTCAAATTAATGTTCCAACAATCTGCGCAATATCATTTTTTTGAAGGCATTAAAACCACAATTTCGAAGAATATTTTGATAGTGTCTTTAAAATAACATTAAGTTTTGATTTTTAAAAGCCATAAGTCCTTTTCTGTTTTTTTAAGAATTTTGTTTTCTTAACAAACTTTTTCTTTAGTATAAAGTTTTCCTATTAAAAAAATCTTTTGCATGGAAAAAAATTTGATGTTTTCATTGAAAGCAGGAAGGATATTAAGAACAAGAACAAGAAAATGGAAGAAATATCAGAAAGCGGAAATTAAAAACGAAATGGTTGGCATGGAGTGACACTTTATTAAATATAGTATTCGTAAAATACCGATTTAATTTTGGGAGTGCAGTCGTGGTGACCAAATGATAAAAATTCAGTGAGAAGACCCAATTATTATAAATCAGACATTAAAATTAATCGAAAAGGTCTTGCAATTAATAAATTTAAAAAATAAATATTGGTGAGTCATTGAAAATTGAACCACTCGTATCCGTGCTTCCGGTAGAAGTAGCGGCGAACATTTGAACGACATTAAATTCATGCGTGATATTTGAAATAGAAAAGAAAATATTATTACGCTTTCGTTCTTACTTCACGGGTAATTATTTCCGTTATATCTAGAAAAATGGTAAAAAGAGGAAAGGTAAATGCTTGGACGTCAATCCAGTAACTGTAATTGACAATCCGATCCAACGCTCAACACATCCCTCAGCAATTCGTTTTTGGTCTCTGTTCGATTATGAACCGATCTCTCTGCGAGTAAGACCCCACCTGATTACAATGTTTTAAACAAACACCTAAATGCCTTTTAAAGTATGTGTTTAACACCATTGCTCTTTTCTTCACACACAATTTCGGAGACCAACGTGATTGAAGTGAAGTGATTGAATGGATAGGTGTCATCATCTGAGTTTGGCCTTAACAGCTATAAAAAGAAAGAAAAAAATCTATTCGTTTTTGATTACATCATATCACCATTACCGAAAATATCAATCCCTCACCAGCACCTTTTTGCTACCATCATTCAATCCTTCTTTCACTCCCATCACTCTTGTAGGCGTCATTCGTCCCGTTGTGACAAACAGCTGGTTATTGTAATTGAACAACGAACACATACTCATGTCATGAAATCGATATCGACGATAGTGATAAGTGAGAGAATACGTAAAAGAACGAGGAATATTTATACAATTATTGCACCCTCTGACAAAATTTTGAAACAAAAAGGAAAACGGATCTGTATATTAATCTTTGAAACATTGAGTGTAAATGGAAACCTTACAGGATGATGTCTTCAGAACTATGACGAGCTTGGGTAAAGCGAAAGGTGCCATTTGTCGTCTTTGGATACATTATTTATGTCAGATTTCTTTTTGATATGGTAGTGTGTACACACCCCATTTTGCATAAAGTTTTTATTACTTTAAAAGAAATAATATTAGTTTGAAAAATGATTAAGGATATGAAGTGAAATATATGGGCTTATAATTTTAATTATATTTATGATAACGTTCAAAGACTTTAAAGAAATATAAAACATTTTTATTGTGGAAAAATTTTTATGGAAAACATCTCCGATGTTATCACTCCTAATAAAATAACGACTTCTTTCTATGCATTTTTTAATGGACAGCTTTTCGCTGCGGTTTCTATGGTTTTGATCATAAAAACTCGTAACCAAAATGGAATCTTCAAAGAAAAAATTCGCCAGCGAATCTAACTTCCAAGCCGAAAATATAATGAAGAATAGTACGTAATAAATAGTTTAGCCTTAGCTGAAAGATTTATGTACTAACTAGGTGCCAGTTTTGCATGCAGTGCTTTTTTAACTGCCATTGAAATAAACGAAAACCTTCAATTATATTCAGTTACGGATTTACACTAAACACAAACGTCCACACCACGCCTCATAATTTTTTTCGAAATATGAGTCATGAAAACACAAAATTTTTTATTTATTAAGATTCATTCAAAATGACCGGAAACTGACCGGATACCGGCCGCAAATATAATGAAATGTTTTAATATTAAATAAACAAATAAGGAATAGAAGAACATTTGTTCGCTTCTGTTAAATCATTAAAGTCTATAATTTGACTGCTCTTGTTTTCTGACTCATTAAACCAAGCTTGGAATTTTTGGAACATGTTAGAATTAATGAAATGTTTGAATGAACTTTCGGTCAGGTAAAGAAAAACGAAACGTAATTAAATTTTATTTGCTTATGGTTCAGTGCTCTCCATGAAATGACGAAACGAAATCTATAGGGATGAATAAAATTACCAATGATCTTTCGATTATTGAGAGGTATCCAAACAAAAAATTCCAGGGAGTTTCGTACAAATTTTACGAACCTTTCAAATACGTTTTCATGAGAAAACATTGATTATTATTAACTTTTTCTATTACATATCGTTTTTTGAAAGCAAAAGAGTTATAAATTGTCTTTGTGCTTCCGCGTGTAAAAGTTGAAGAAGACGTTGACGATATAGAAAAGTGTATACATGAACTCCTAATTCTATTTAACCCCACTAGTCCGTCAGTCTTATATCGGTGTCTGTCTCTCTTCCTGTTTCTCTTTCTCTCTGTTTGTACGGTCTGTTTGTTCATCTTGTCGCTCTGTCTGTCCGCATGTGGATATCATGATGACATTCGTTTCCATAGACTGTTTGGTGTTGAGAATGAGTCGGATAATGTTCATGCCTACTTTTTGAAACTAATGTTGGCCTATTTGTGCTTTATTTCTTTATCTCAGCTTGTATATATTTCAAGGTCATCTGGGATCTCTCATTTGGTTTTGTAAAAGTGGTAAATTACACCAGCCTACCTGGGTAAGATTGTGCGATTTTGGTAGTGTTTTTCTGCCAGAATTTGATTTGGCAAAAGTGTGTGTCCGTGAAAAACAGGTAACGAAAATTGTTGAAACTTTAATTTTCTTTTTCTTCGTTAAATGGATGTTATAAATTACATTTAACGGAGCCTTCTTGGGGTTCCAATATATTTTTATTATATAATTTTTCTGAGTGGACTGATCAAAATAAAGACAAAAAAAATTATCAAGAAATCCTCAAATTATCAAATATAAATTTATTTTTGAATATATTTTATAATTTTAAGTTTGACAGTTCGAAACTATTGGTATCTTGGTAACACAAATGTCACTCCAAATAAAAATTTTTCTTAAATAACAATACTACGATATATAAAATTTTTTTTTAAATAGCAAAAATGAATTGAAAAAACTAAACAGAATACTTATATTTAACGATATGGTATGCGATGGCTTTGAAGTTATTGATCGTTACTTAACATTTTAGAAAATAAATCAAATAAAGGCAAACGTTACAACAAATATTCTACTTCATTGCATGACTTAACTTAAGTGTTATAAAATCGACGATAAGGATTTTCTTTTGAAAATGAAAAAGAAACCACTACAATTGCTTAAAAAAGAGAGAGAGGTAGAAAAAGACGAACAAAGGGGTGAGTGTGGGGGGGGAGTGAAGACAAAGATACGCAAATATTTTATTTTTACATTACATTTCGAATATTTTGCCAAAAGAAAAATAAATATGCATGTATATGCAACAGCGCACGATATCGAGATATTTCTAAACGAAGTAGAATACGCAAAGAGCACTTAAGGAAGTCATACATACTTATATTTTAATTCCGGTTATTCGCAACTTCACGTTGCGAGTGTACTTCAGATTACGTTATATTTGTCTTCTTATGTCGCAGGTAAAAATCATCCCAGGAAAAATGCCCAAAACCTAAATCTCTAATACAAAATCTCGAGGAAAGAATCTCTAAAAAATTTTCAAACCCAAAATAATAATGGTAAAGTATATTGTAAATTCCAAAAGAACTTTTCCGTTAAAGTTAATTTTTTCGTTAATTCGTTAAGGATCAAATACTTTATAAGCTTGGAAAAACCTTCGAAAATGTCACGTATGTAATACAAGACAGGTGTCGACAATTTCTGGTACTAGAACACTTAATCAACAAATCCTTTGAGTGAAGTCTTTTAGCGTCCAAAGATTCCCGGTAGAAGATCTTCGACCGAGGATTGGAATGAAACCCATTACGAGTTTTCATTGAGTCTTTTGTATAGAAATTCTTTATGCGCGTTCGACTTAGGCTGTGGCATAGATTAAAATTTTCAAACAGGATTATATTATTTCAAAGAGTTTGGTATAGACGTATTTAGAAAAGGGAATGGTTATTCAAGACTATTCAGAAAGTCTTACTTTATGAGTAATAACCTCCTAATAATCCGCAGAAATTTCTCTAGAGCATTAACCATTTTAAACTACGATTAGTATTAATTTGTTTTAATTAATTTGTTCTAATAAAGTAATATAAAAATTAAGTAGAAAAATGAACGACGTTTTCGTATAATTGATTATATTTTTATTTATTAATAGTAATTACGATGAGTGTTAGTTATATTATAATGATATGAGTTTAAAAGTCTTGAAATCAATTTACATTTATCGACGGTCATCATTCATCAGAATGATGGCGATAGTAACGATGATGAAAACTCACGAAATTTGTGAAATTCATTTTCTTTTCTTCTTTCTCATCGTCATCTTATGACTCTAGTGGCACGTTAATCTCTTAGCTCCTCTATAGGTAATCTATGAGTAATTACAGTTACCGTCATTATGACATTATGGGATGGCTTCGTCGTTTGAGCCTGTTTCATTTTCTTTTGTTTCGTTTTTTCTTCATGTGTGATTTTAAGCAGTTGTCTAACGTGCATTTATGTGAGAGTGTGTTCTCTTGTATTTGTAACGTGCATGTTCTACAGTTTCCAAATACATTCCTCTGCCATTGACCAAGTGGTAACACTGTCGCAATGTATGCGAGGGATTTATGCGTTTTCATGCTTGTATGTGTGTGCGTGTATGTTGAGCGTGTGTTAGACTTTAAGGTTTCATAAATTCTCTTTAACCCGTACATTTATCATAATATTCTATCGGTTAGTCGTAACTAACTGAGAGGATATTAAGATATATGTGAGGATATTGGTAATTCTGTCATAAAGTTATGATATATCACAAGAAATCTCTCCATATAGGCAAATCATTATCGTTATCGGAATAAAAGATTATTCTACAGGTGAGCGGGCCACTTTATATTTATTTTGGTTGAAACGCTTAAGTAGTTGTAACGGATTAAATTTAAATCAATAAGTTCCGGCTCGTATCTTTGTAAACTTTTGTGCACGTATGTGTGTGTTGGTTTTTGGTGTGCGTGTGTTAATGCATCGCGATTTGGGAAATAAATGTAGAAAATTGAGAGAGAGAGAGAGAAATAGATAGATAGCTGAAGGAAATTTGAACTTATATCCACGTATATTAATTATGAATGATTGAAAGCGTGCGTATGTGTGTGTGCCACCGTGAGTTTGTACTAACACATAAATGCATATAAAATCTATTAATATTTATTAAAATATGGTCCCAGATGCATTAAATTCCAGAAATTAATGCACTCAGAGAACTTTCAACTAAAATTTTACGTAATTGTTGTAAAATTAAGGATGTTCCGTTATAATTTATATTTTGCCCTCCAAAACCTTTTTAATATGTTAATGTGTTTGTAGAGAGCTTCTATAGTTACACTTAAAGAAAAAGGTATATGGAAAAGTTTACAAAAACGAAATAAACAAATAAAAAAGTAAATAGAAAATGAAATGCACTTTAAATTCAAGCGAAATGATTCTGAAAACGTAATATGATAGTAAAAAATATAAATATGCTTTAATATTTTATAATATATAATAAATTATATAGCAAAGTTCGCCCTTTAAGATGTTAGATAAAAGAGTACTCAAATTCATAGTACTCAAACACTATTTAAAAACAATGACATACCGATAAAATTATGCATACTTAATAGATGCGGTAAATGCCAACGCACGACGCATGTGTGCACAGTGCACAATGAATATATAAAACCTCAAAGTCGATTGGTCAAAGTCAATTGGTTGTGATTTCTAATTTTTTTCTACGTTTCTACATTTTTTATTTTTTACTGAAATGAAAAAAGAAAACAGTTTTGAAATATCTCTTAACACATTTTTTTTGTGAGTGTACAAATTCATAGTGATGAATACAGTCGACCAATTTTCTTGTTGTGATATGAAGCTTAAATAATAGGCGTGGAAAATCTTGCAATTTTCAAACGATCGATTCTTCAGAAAATTTTAAGTATCATTTAATATTTTTCTCTCAACGGTTTTTAAAGAATCTATCACTGAATTTTTTGCGAAGAATTTTAAAATTAAACCATTTTTCCTTTTAAATAAATGTTGTTATATATATATATATATATATATATATATATATATATATATATATATATATATATATATATATATATATATATATATATATATATATATATATATATATATATATATATATATATATATATATATATATATATATATATATATATATATATATATATATATATATATATATATATATATATATATATATATATATATATATATATATATATATATATATATATATATATATATATATATATATATATATATATATATATATATATATATATATATATATATATATATATATATATATATATATATATATATATATATATATATATATATATATATATATATATATATATATATATATATATATATATATATATATATATATATATATATATATATATATATATATATATATATATATATATATATATATATATATATATATATATATATATATATATATATATATATATATATATATATATATATATATATATATATATATATATATATATATATATATATATATATATATATATATATATATATATATATATATATATATATATATATATATATATATATATATATATATATATATATATATATATATATATATATATATATATATATATATATATATATATATATATATATATATATATATATATATATATATATATATATATATATATATATATATATATATATATATATATATATATATATATATATATATATATATATATATATATATATATATATATATATATATATATATATATATATATATATATATATATATATATATATATATATATATATATATATATATATATATATATATATATATATATATATATATATATATATATATATATATATATATATATATATATATATATATATATATATATATATATATATATATATATATATATATATATATATATATATATATATATATATATATATATATATATATATATATATATATATATATATATATATATATATATATATATATATATATATATATATATATATATATATATATATATATATATATATATATATATATATATATATATATATATATATATATATATATATATATATATATATATATATATATATATACAACAGAATTTTTAGTATAGAGATATTTTGAATAAGATCAATTTATTTTTATTTTATAAACGTGTTTTTCGCAATAATTTAATTTTGGAAAATATATATATATATATTTGTGATAGTAAATTATAATTTTAATTTTTAATTTTTATTTCTTTTTATTCTTAGAAATGTAATTCTAATAGCAGAAATTACCTCTTATTAAAAAAATGGAGTGATAATCCATTAATATACACAAAATTTTGTTTCTGAATTGTTGCTTTTAGGAACTCTAAGAATTTTCATTTCTAAATTTCTAAATTTCTATTTCTTTTCTAATTCTTTCCTTCCTAAAATCTTTTCGTTTCTTTCGTTCCCATCCTTTTACTTCGTTCTTCAATTCATTTAAATTTCTTTAAAATTTCTATGAATTATAGTGAAATGAATGTACTCAAAATTTTTAATGACTTTGAAATAATCTCCCTTCTTTTAGTTAAGAAAAACGTTCCACCACCCACTTTCTTAATTCCTTCTTTCCCTGCACTACTTTTTACCTTACTTTTCTGTCCTTTTTACAGAGCATTTGCCTGCTATTTCTTTTGTTTGTTCTTAATTTTTTATTCATGCAGGATCAAATGATAATTGAATGACTTCTTACGTCATTCCTACGGCGCAACAAAAATATTTTAAATAATGTTTGAAAAATGACACAGCGGTCAAACGATAATGTCCTGATAAAACTAAATTCAGAAGCTAGCAAAAAAGAGAAAGAAGACGATGAAGAGGAGAAGGGAGGAAGAAGGGGAAGTATTATTTGAATAAATGAAGGTCTCATAAAAAACAGCACCTGAAAAACAATTGAGTCGAGCATTTAATGTGGTTCGCGGTTTTTTATTTTTTATTTTTTTTATTTTTTATTGTTTTTGATTTTTGTTTTTGGTATTTGTTTTTTTTATTATTATTTGGTGCTTTTTTAGCTATTTTGAGCAAAATTTACTGAAGCCTAAAGAAATATTAATAATGCTACGATAGCTTCGTGTATTCAAGGGATCCAATATAGATTAATTACGTAATCATATTATGATCCTATCATGCTTTCAGACTTAATAGATTAATTAAATATATTTTTCGAATTTTCTTGGTTCACTGAAGAAAAATTATCATTTATGTGATATTTATTGACCCCCAACATCTTTCTGGTTTTATCATTACTCGATTATGGAAATTAGTTTTGAGTGAAAACCAGGAGTAGAACATTATTGCTTCAACTACTTCGATTTCTATTCTTGTGCACATAAGGAAAGCAAAGAAATTTTAAGTAATTAATTGAAAGTTGAAATCTACAAAAGAATGAAAGATCTTCTATGATCTAGAAACGCAATTTATTTCCAGGAAAAATGTAATACGAACGACATGTGATGGTTGTTATGAGGCTACTTTATGCTTAAGGGGTTCTGTATGTAAATTTGTGTTATGCAAAGGAATTAGAAAATAGCCTATGCTTATGAATGAGTTTTTTTTGTAATTTTGGAACAAATGAAAATATAAAAATTGAGCAATACAAAAAAAGGAAGACCGCAGTAAATGGAAAAGCAAATTAACAAACTATTGTATCCTCTTTGTCAACAGAGTAAATTTCTTGTACTGTTCCAGGAAACAAGAAATTTACAAAATCCAAAATAAATTGGCAAATAAAGAATAGAAAACTTTTTGCGTTTTTTATTCTTTGGAAAGGGGAGAATGGAATATATCCTTTAACACTTGATTGTGTATTTTTTTTACAAGCTAACTGAGCTCCTATCACAAATTTTGTCTCTAAATATTTATTATCACACCACTAAATTTTTTATATAATGCAACATAGTGTAAACAATACAATATGTAATATAATAAGTGGGTGTAAAAATATGTCCAAATTAATCATAAACTGACCTACCTTTTTGAATTTAGCAGCAGTTTTAAAAAAGGTGGTTTTTATTGAAATCGATTTTAGAACTTAATTCTATAGAATTTACATCTGAATTCTTAGTGTTAGAAACCTTAGTATTAGATTTGCTGTCGTTCGGCGAAGTTTCAATGGGATCAATAATATTTGAATTGAAAACGTATGACTAAAATTAAATAAATTTAATTTCTATCCGATTATAGATTTGTTTGCGATGTTATAATTTTAAATATGGTCACGTGAGGTCATTCGTAGATATATTTTACAAATAATACCAACACAATAATTTAATATATTTTATTTCACGACATTTCCGTTGGCTAGATAATTACCTATCTTTGTGCTCTATATCTGACGCTGAAGCTATTTGTGACTATTTTTTATTTGGGGAAAATGTTGTGTGTTTTATTGGTTTTTTTCAAAGAGTTTCGATACACCTGCCCCCATTTGTTCGTGCCTGTTTTGTAGTTGATTTGTTTGTTTGTTGGTGCGTTGATTATTTGTATTAATTATACAGAATTTTCTGTAAATTCGATTAAATTGTTCTTCTCGCCATGCTTTTAGATCTGTGAGTTTGTTTCCTATCCATAAACGGTAACATGCTAATTCGGTTTTATTGCCGCCTTCCTCCTTTTTGTCTGTTTTGTGTAATTTCTGTACGTTTGTAATCTTGCATGAAATTTCGGTTTTGTGGTTTCTATTTATATTATATAGCACGTGTTATCTTCTACTCTATTGTAAGGAATTTTTTCTAATTTGTCTATTTCTGTTTTTGTGCTTACTTTAGTATAACTGGTCTAGAATGTTGAGAGTTTTGGCCAATATTTTATCCTTTTTTTATGTTACGTGCATACGAATTTATGATCCTATTTACAAAACACGGGATGTGTGTGTTAATGACAGAAAATGCTGTGGTTATTTCTCTGGTTTTTCTTCATGTAGTTTCTTTTTAGTCATTCCTAAGGTTTTTTCCGGAACGATGAAAATATCTGCTTTTGATGAAGACATTTTTTGTAACAGACAAAGGCTGACGAGACTGCGCATAGCAAATACTGTGAAATGAAATTAAATTAAATAACTGCGTTGGTATTATTTATGTAATATCTGTATACACAAATGACCTCGTAGGCTAACTAGTTTTAATTGTAAACACTGTAATAATTAACTAAGTATACATCGAAAGAAGAAGAAAAAAAAGTAATTCTTTTTTGTTCGAATTTGTTTTCATTAAAAGCAATCGCAGTCATCTTCTCTTACGAAAACTTAATACTCAGACATCAGCTGAAGCAATACCAATTTTTGCAAAAAGCATTAAACCGCGGCCGTTTATTTTTGTCTAGAAAATATCTGAAAATTACGACATAACGAAGAATGACGAAAGAAAAGTCCATTGCCAATTGATGGGCCCTAAAATACGCCACAAAGCTACAATATTTTTTACAGAAAATACGAAAGGATAATAACCGTATAGCGATATCCCTTGAATTATCATAAAAAATGCACGGAACTCTGAAATTTTACTTGTCCTTCTTATTTTGTTCATCCTTTTCTTCGTGGTTATTGACATCACGATGAGTTTGTTTCGTTGCTGTTGTTGTATTCGCGGCGGCCACCGGTGGTGTATTATCTTTAAAACGAAAAAAAAATCATCAATTAAAGTTGGAACGCAACGAAAACGCAGCGAAAACAATCACGCCTTCAATCCAGTGGGCGCAATAATGCAGTTACCAGAAATATATGCTCCCATTTGTGGATATGAATGAAATTTTTAGTATCGAAGAAGCAGCCTGAAACGACAAATATAACGAAGAGGCTGTACCGAAGTTTAAAAGTAAAGGTACAAGTAGTCAACCCGTAACGTAGCGGGACGTGCTGTAGAACTCAACCTATCTTATGGAGAACAGTGTATACGGTTATAGAAATCGTGACGGAGCGTGACGGAGCGTAGAGACCTATTGAAATTTGTTTCTCCTCCGTCGAGTTACGAAAGCATTTCATACACCTAGCCATGCTCTTTATGATTCCTATGCGTAATATATGGGGTAGAGCGAGACAGCATTTTAGTTTTCTCGTCCGTATTTTACAACAAATAAATGACAGCAAATATTTGCCGAAACTCAGTTTTTATTTTGACGTGTTCACTAATCACTACCACGTATTCTACAGCACGTCCCGCTACGCTACGGGTTGACTACTTGTACCTTAATCCGAAGAAGGAGAGTGGAAGTTACAATAAATACAAAAAAATATACGAAGTTGTAATTTTCTTGTACCCCTTAATAAGTATTAAAATTATCATAAAATTCCGGCAAAAAAAAAGATATTCGAACAAAAGCAGCAGTAAAAAATGGACTACTTCACAATATAATTCCTAATTCTCTACTTTAGCAAAATATTTTGACTACATTCCATTTATTTCTTTATACTTTTTTCTCTTTCTCTTTTGTAGATCGTAAAATTCTTGGTACTGAGTCTGAACTTCGTAGTCCTTTTATCAGCTCGTAGCAAAACAACAATGACTATTATATTTATGAATAAATATATAAATAAAAATATATATATATAAAAATAAATATATAAAAATCATAACTAAAAAATACTTCAGCATAAGAAAACTATATTGAAAAGGGCGACTTTATTATACCGTTTGATTTCTGATTTCATTAATATTTTATTCGATTCTGATGAACTTTTGGAAAGGAAGATTTATTCATTTATTCATTTCCTTCAATTTTGATATTGGTTATTATTAGAAATTTTTTTTTATAGAAAAAGATTATTAGAAAAATATTAGAAGTTATATTATTAGAAAAAGAATATTGTTATTGCCTTCTATCAGATTTCCCACTTAGGCATTTAAGGATGTCATTTTCTTAAACATTCAATAGGAATGTACCACTGAATGTTCTTTTTATGTTATCTGAGAATACACGAATATCCTTTGTCTCTCAATAGTCTTACTATTGTCTCTCTCAATAGTCTTACCTTTGTCTCTCACTACTATAATTCGGTTCCTCTTTCTCATTTCTGTTGGGGCTCACAAATTTTCAGAATTTATATTCTACTCATCTTCGATAAATAATTTAACACTTAAACGTTTAGGATCTACAGGTAGGATTTAATAATTGGAGCTATTAAAATCCAAATATGCCGTTCGAGTTGTCAAAAAAAAACCAATAAAAATATATGAAATTATTTCTAGAGGAAATTTATGGGAAAGTTACCAATACTTCGAAAAATTAATTATAGATTTCTGCGAATATTAGTATTAAGGATTAACTGACATCGTGTGACATAAAAGATTTTTCAGACGATGATTTAAAAAGTTTAGGAACTGTTATCAATATTTATTATTGCTTACAATACCAAATATTCTAAAATCATTGCCAAATAAATCAAGCTATTTTGATTCAATTGAGTTTCATTCAACAGAAACGAACTTTATTGAATCATAAAACAATAAACATTCCTTAGGAGAATGGCACACAAATCGCCGCAAGCAAAAGAATCACAAAAGCAATCACAAAAGGCAATAAAAAGGTTTCGAATGCAGATAATTATTCAATACATTCTGGTTATGTTTACTGTAGGAGATAATAATAGAAACGGTAAGAGGAATAATTGATTTTCTTAACAGGATTTCTCAAATTCCATTTCCGATTTCTGAGGGTGGAATCAAATTGGGAAAGGTAACTAGAGTGAAATATTGACGACGTGAAACACAAAATATTTTAAGAAATAAAGTCACTACATTTGGTGCCACAGCTTCATAACTGGCCTGAATATTTATTAGTCATATGGATAGAATAACCACCACTAATGCAACATAATCGCTTCATTTTTGCAAATCGATTCTCATTGCACCCTCTTCCCACCACGCAACCGACGCATATATTAGTATTGGTCAGATAATGCTTAGGCGAATCCATTTTACTATTTCTGCATTAAATCCACTAAAGTCATCCAGAAAATGAACGGTTTTGGTACGATTCCGTTAAAGTAATGATTCCTTCAACATTAAACAGTGCTGTTTTCATTTCCATTTAGGCCAAGAATGAAAATTTCAGAAATGTCCTCCCATTCCATAGGAGTAATACCTAAGTGAAACAAAGTAGGGAACAAAATGAGCAAACTGGAAAAAAGAGCAAAGCAAAAACACCATCATTATGGTTATCATTACTACCATCACAACCATTAGTACCAGACAATTCATGCTTGCAATGCTTACACACACACCGTCACGTACACATACGCATAGTCAGTCATACAAAAAAATAAATACTCGTATACTTTCACGCATACAGAAATCACAATTACAGTCTCTGACACAACAAAATTTCCGTCTCTGTTCATCAGCCCACCTGTTTTTCTATTGTTCGTTTCAAGTCAATTTTATATCTCAGCTCTACGGCAATGGTCGGTTCAGGGGAAGGAGGGTATGCTCTTTTATACAACGTACACCTTTGTAATATTCCCTCTGGGGATGAAGCTGAAATTGCTGTGTGGTGAATAGTAAAATGGTCACTAGACTAGTGGTCACTAGACGGGAAAGGTGTACGTCCATCTTTCCGTTCTCTTCCTCTAACTACTACATCTAATGGCTCTGGCTGATTTGCGATAATCATTTCTGTTAAGTGAACTCAATAGCGGTAGAAAATACGCCCATTTAAATACATCCGATAAGTAATTGCTTTGGTATGGACAACAATATGCGAGTACATGACCATTCCGATTACCGGCAATGTAAAGCAACCGAACATGTAAAATGGCAAAAGCTAATTCTAGTTAACTGCAAAGTAGAAGAATATTATATCCTTAAAAACATATCTAATATATGAACATTACATGGAGATTATCAGGTCGATTAGTTGCTTTTAAATTTCTCTTTTCTTTTTCTTTCGGCTCCGTTTTCTCTTTCTTTCCTTTACAGCAAATGGTTTTGATTGCGAGGTGAGAAACTTTTATACGTCTAATATAATTCACTTAACCGCAATACTATTTACCGCGATTAGGAGAACGCGTAAAAATGGCTATAAAAGTTGGTTTTACGGCTTCTCCGACTTTTTCAAATTTTTTAGTTTTTCACGCTTACGATAATTGATGATAAATCGATTAGTAAGTGATGCAAATTATAATTAGTGATAAAAAGAGGGATGAAGTTCTGAAATCGAATGAATGCAGTGAGAACGTTTAATAATTATGGTTACGATATAACTGAAAGAGCTCGCTTTCAAAATGTTATCAAAAAATAAACACTGAGAAAAATATAAATTCTTTAGTATGAAATCAAGAAGATTTAGTAGAGTCATTCCCATTTAATACAACTGAATTTTCCAACTGAATTCCCAATGGCTTCCACATATTTGATTTTACCTCTGCTCGCCTAGTTCGAGGCGATTGCGGTATATTCTCTTTGCGCTTTCGTTTGCAACGCCTTGACAAAAATCAATTCTGACACAGAATTAGCCCCAGTTAAAATTAACCATGCTAATTCTTCGTGTGTCTGTCTGTTTACCAATGCCACATTCAATATTTGATCATTTATTAAAAAACGAACATTTTATTTTAGCAATTCATTCGGTAAATTGCATTGTTTTTACACATCCGATAAAATATGATAATATGTAGACTGTCCTAATTACAATTCGCAAAACCTTCAGAACCTTTTTTATTTTAATTAGAAATAAAAAATAGATTTGATCGATATAAAAGTTAGATAATGTTGATAAAGGTTTAACAGAGAACATTATTAGAATGGGATAAAGGGAGTAATGAGTTCTCAACATTCGATACTTAACCCCAATAAAGTAATTTCCCTCAAGAATTATATGAAAAGGGAAATTTATCCTTTATCTGCTATCTATCGGTCGTATGCTATTTAGATTATTTTACAAAATTCTAAAAATTTTGATTATAAAAAAGGCCTTCAAAATCTTAAATTATTCTGACGAGGAAATGACTCTTTTCATTCATAACAGGACGAGAATGCCTTGCGAAAGCGATGATGAAATAAATTATTATTAAGCCAACATAATGCACAAGGATGAACAAGGTTATAAAAAAAGTTTAAATTATTACTTCTTCGCTTTTCCAATATTTCGCTATAGGGGGCAAGATGTCCTCGGTTATTGATCTCCTAATGAGATTTATTTCCGAATTAAATTTTATTATTTTTATTATTATCAAGAATTTTAAAAAATCTTTTACAAATTTTTAAAAGACTCAATTCAATGTCATATAAAAGTTATGCATTTATGCATTAGTCCGGTCACTTGCTAATTTAATTCTTTGTTAATTCAGTCTGTCTCCATCATTCCATAAACTATTTATCAATCCAATCATCTTTTCATACATTCACCTTTCCACGCATCTTTTCGTCCACCTGAGTCTCGACAACGGGCATGTATAAGTCTATGACCGATGATAATTTGGTTCTGGACGAATCGAATGTGAAAATCGTTAAAACATTTAATAAATTGAAATTGACTTCATAAAAATTTAATAAAAATAAATTTCAAATACTTAAATAAGCAGAGCATTTAACTCTGCGGATTCGAGTACTTAACGAAAGCGAGCAAAATTAGTGATAACACAAATAGCAATAACAACGACAACAGCAGTAGCTCGACCAAGGACAAAACCGATGAAGTAGCAACAACAACAACCAACCAATCCATGAATAGTATTTGCCGGAAAAGAAACGGAATTAATTTAAGAATAAACAAAAGGACCTCGCTGAATGAACCGCAATGTGTCCTTTATTTTTTTTATTTTTGTCACGCATTTTTATTTTTGTTTATATATGTTGTTGTATGTGTGATTATGCAAGTATTTGGTTATATATTCCATACGCGCTTAATACGAAAATGCCCATACGCGCTTAATAGCAATTGTACTTATTGCGTCCGTTATCCTGCACTTAAAAAGAAAGAAATAAAATGCCTTTTGTTAAAAGTGGAGGAATTGAAATGAAGTAGAAAGAATATGATGAAAAAGAGGAGCAAGCGTGCTAGCAAAGAAAAAAATAAGTTTGCGAGAGAAAAAAATTGAGGAAATGGAAAGAATTTCAAGCAGACCGGAAACACTGCCAGTGCGATATCTTTAGAAAATTGTACGAGAAACCGAACACCAAAAAAAGTAACTTAACGGCACAAATAGCAGGAGAAAATTGTAATAATAGTAAGATAACAATAGAAAATTGTGTAAAAAAAGAGAAATACAGTGAATGCGATGTTTTTAGTATTCCTTACATATTTAAAGAGGAACGATTAAGGTATAGAGGGAGCGGGGGGGCCGCAATGATCCGGTAGGAAATATGCTCACAACTGAATCTCAGATCAGAATTATAGATCCGGTTTGATACTGAATGGAATTGATACTGGATATAATGTACGAACAATTTTAAATGAAATCAATCTAATAATTTCAGCTTATTTTGGCATCGTGACACTAATTGGTAAATATATAACACACATAATAAAAATGAATCAGAAAAAATTGAATCTGTTGAATAGTTGAAATAATGGGAATTGGTCTCCTTTCACGCGAACAACGGATATTTCCTTAATTTACTCCCATTATTTTCGAAATTTAATATTTTCATAAAATAAGATTCATTTATGGTTCATAAATAAGATCCGTTCATTCAAGATCCGTTCAAGATTAATTATATATTTGGATACTCTAGCTGTTAGTTTAAATCTTCAAAGCTCGTTATTTAAATTCAAAATTTTGCTTTCTTGTTTCTTTTTTAGTTCTTCCACTACGTGATGTCACAGAAAAACACGTAAACGCGTATATCTTAATCTCTGCTGGGTAATTTGCTTTCAGGTTTGTTAATTTGTTTTGTTTTTAATCTTCTTTTCTACATCGGAGATGCACTTAAACTTTTCCTTTGTCTCGCTATAAATTATTATAAATTATTACAGAGTAATTATTTTACAAACGGTATAAAATCTTACCCTGAAAATCTCTTTGGAAATTAAGAAAATCCATTCCTATCTGAAATTTGTTAAGGTAAAAATTTTCGAATTAACTAACTGGAATTGAAGGAATTAAAGGGAGTCATTAAAGTCGACATTTGTTTTATAGTTAACAGGATTTGGGGAGCATACACTTTTAGACGACTTTAAAATACGAAATGTTTTCTATAAAACTATTAAATATACATAGTTTCCATAACCCTTTCCATAATCCAATCAAAGACTCAATAAACGCCACTAAAAAGTATAAAAATCAAATCTTTATAAAATTTCTATACGATGAATTTTATCTTCTGCCGCTACTTGGCTTCTCCTTGCCTTTGTTTGTTTACTTTGCCCTCTTTTCTTCGTTTTGTTTTTATTCCTTATATTCATTCATATGGTAATGGCGATGTGGTGAGATGGAAATGTAACATGGCATGATTTGCTATGCCACACTAGCAAAAATCTTGTAACAACGACTAGTTATTTTAATATTTCCATAATCTGGGGGTTGGTTAGTGTTTGTATTGTCCTTGACGCCAGAATTTTTGACCTCTGCATTCAACATTTCTCCGTTTATTTTTATCACTATTGACTGAATGAGTGCGGATTATAAAAATATTGAGAGCGTTTTGTGGAATATAAACTAGGATTAAAACTTATTTTCATGGTTTCACTTTGACAAACTTTCAGCATTCTGATAGCGGTTAATTCTTTGATAGAAAATTTAATTTGATATCACGAGTGGAATTTGAAATTTTTAAAGATTATAAATTAGAAATTGGTTAAAGATAAAATTGAAAAAATATATGTAAAATATCGTATTCGATCCTGATTGCTTTCTGTTGAATTCTATTTCATTTGATTTAAACAAATCAAGATATTTATGAGATGAATATTTGAATAGCATTTGCCAAATGTTTAATTGTTTAGAAAACGGTTCAATATATACATGTTATTAAAATTTTTAATGTTCGGGAATTTCATTAATTCCATTAAAAATTTGTAAAAATTTAATACCAAAAGTAAATCAAATTATTGCTTTTGTTTACAAAAGAAATCAAATTTACAGCAATTGCTTCGCTTTTTTGGGCGACAGAGGAGATCAATTCTTGAAATTAATGGTGCTAAAATCATTTTATTTGGGTAGTTTTTGGATGAGTTAACCAACACAAACTTTAAAAATTTTAGAGTGATATCTGCTAACCCGTGAGCATTACTATGGACTATATTTAAGGTGTTTTTGAGGCCAATATTTTATACTGAACACTTTTTCAAAGATTTGTCTAAGCTCATAACCAAAAAATCCCATACAAAAACAAAAAGTTCATTACAGCTCTATTTCGTTAGAATAATTACAGAGCTTTTAGCTCTCAATTAACATATACCATAACATACGTGTTTATGTTGGAGAGATGTGAATTAGTTGCTTTTTTAATCACTTACTTAGGAATAATATTAGCATTATTTTCAGATATTGTTATAAGGTTTCAAACTAAGGAATAGAAAGACTACTTCTTGGACAAAAAATTTGGTAATGCTCAATTAGCCAAATACACAGAGTGATATGATGCGAGGTTAATTTCGATTACAGGAAAATTAAAACTTCGTTTCTTAATTTCATCAAACGAAAATTTTTTTATAGATTCGTATTTTATTATATTTCCAACTAAACTGAAAATTCAAGCATCCGTTAGAAAATTATTGTGGAAAATTCACCTGCATTCGAAAGAGATATGATTGAAAAAATATTAGTATTGGTAGGTAAAAACAGAAATTAGCCACCGCTTTGTTTTGACGCCATAGCACTTTGTTAAATTAATGCCCGAGAGAATTTATTGAAGGCGGCGCTAGTCGCCGCATCGCAACCCATGCAGTCTTAATTGAATTTGTTAAAAATAATAAATGTAATTTATGAACTTTACCAACCTTCAAACACAAGCACCAGCTGACTCATGCATACAATTACAACAACCTACACACACACATACACACACCTCGTTTAATTTTTTTTACTAAAGTTTATCTCTACTGCCTCTTCTATCCATTAAAAGCAATTGCTTCATTTTATTGTTGGTTTATGTAAGTGGTTGGGTGTGTGGCTGCGCATGGTTTTAAGGGAGCTATAAAGCGCGTTCAGGCATCTGTGTGTATGAGTGTATGTATGAGTGTGCTTGTTATAGGATATTTTTAGGAGCTTTGGGTTCACCAAGATCGAAAACCGACACAAACTTCACGAGCATCATATTTTGTAAATTATATACGGAAGAAATTCATATACAAATATTTAGTACGTTGGTAAGTAAGTGGTTGTATTCCTGTATCTCGTTTATAAACAACTAACTAACAACATTAAAATGTGAAAATCAACAGCATCATCATCACCGTAATCATCATCATAGTCGTCGTGTTGCAGCAATTATTTGGCTTAAAATTTTAACTGAACGTTTGAAAGTTTACAGAGGCTAACCCCGATACGGTCCGTTGCGGTGCTTGAAATTCTGGTGCAGTGAAGTAGGGTGAAGGAAATAATTCATAGCAGGCGAAGATAAAATGCAATTATTTATATTTATTTTTGTTGTTTTGCAAAAAGAGAATTTAAAGTAAGGCAGTGGAAATTCTCTAAAACAGCTTAATTTTTATATTTTTATTTTGCATATATTTAAGCTCGTTTGTTTAAGCAGTGGAAAAGGAGTATTATGAAAGTTTGAAAATTGTTTGCCCCACCTATATAAAATTAAATTTAAAATATATTTCTTTTATAAATTCGCCCTGAGAGAATACTCGTATTTTGTGGCATACAAAACCAATTTGGATCAACTTAAATTTTAAAACATTAAGAAACGGTTTTTGAAAAAATTAAAACATGCCCGGTTTTCTATCTGCTTCTTCTCCTTCTTCACATTCTTGACTTCTGTGAATTTTCTATACTTTATATAGTAAAATATATTAATTAATAAATATTAAAATTATTATAGATAAAAAAACTATATATAGTCAAATATGCCCCAAACAAGTTTCAATCAATGAAGAGAAGGAGAAAGGAAACAAACATCTTCGATTCTTCGATCTAATCAGCTCATAATCAATTCATGAAGTTAACAGAAAATTATTTAATAATATACAGTTCTGGAATGTAATTGAGAGTATATTTGTATCAGTGTACCAGATTTCCTGCAGGGTTATGAGCACTGTGTACATCAGGGAAATATGGTTTGTGTGCGTGTGAATGCGTTAATGTTTGTCTGTGTGTTCGTGCGTGAATCGGTTTCCGCTCTCGATGAAGTTTATTCAAACAACAACCGCAAAAGCCAATGTTGACCCACGCCAACTACGATAATGACGATAACAGCAATTCTAACAGTGTTAGCTCCGACTTCTGCATTATTTCTTTTTGCATCAATTGTTGGTGTACTAAAAAATACCAGCTCAGGTGAGCTATAGTAGTTCCATTAGTTTCAACGTATTCTTTCAAAACGTTTCAATTTTTAATTGCTCGTTGCTTTTTGTTGTTGTTTTTGTTGTTATAGTTGAATTTGTGGTTGTTGTTTTTCTTGTCGCTTTTTGGTTAATTAGTTTTTGAATTTTGTTTTTAGTGTTGTTGTTGTTGCTGTTGCCATTTGTTATTAAGTCAATGAAAAGAATTAAAAGCTCAAGAAATTTTGCTCAAGCTCAGAAGTTTTGACGTCATAATGAGCTCTCGTTTATATTTACTTTCGAAACGTATAATTTTCGAAGATAATTTTATGCCAAAATATTTAGAATGCGTGAGTATATTAGATTTGATATGGTTTGGACATAATTACTCTAATTAGATATCACATTTCTTAATGACTTAACTCTTTAATCGTGACCAGGAAGTCATTAATTGTGGGAGTAGAACGTTGCTAATTATTACGTGAGCAAGATTGATTATCTAATCAATATACATACTAATTGGCAAACTGATCGATTTCAAAGGCTTGCGTAATTTTAACTGAGTGACTTCCATGTTCAAGAGTTGGAAAAGAGCTATATTGTGTGAAATTCTATTCAATGGAATTCAATGGAGACCCTTTACAATTTTAACTAAGCAAAAATTGATGGGGTTGAAAGGAAAAGAGTAGTAAGTGTTAATACAAAAATATTATGGTGAATACAATACGCATGTTGCATATTTTCAAAAGTCGATGAAATTCTGTTGAATAGTCAATAAAAGTCAATACAAGAGCAGCGAACCAATGCGATAAAATGGCATTGAATGAATGTTGGGAAATTAGATTATTAAAGCGATTGTGTAGAAATCCACCCGCCTTCTAATGCTGCTACACAGTTTCATGGTACACTCAAAGAAATAGAAATCAGGATTAGTGGATGTTGTAATGCCTTTTAAAAATAAGGAAAACAGTTACAAAAATTGAGCATTTATGGTTAGAATAGTAAACCAGGATAATTAATTAGGAATCTAAAGTGTTACTAATTTTTTTAATATCCACAAGAATTCTAATTGAACTAATTAATTTGTAATTAACCGATTAAATTCGTAATATGACAAACTAAATTGTGGAATATCTACCAACCATATGATTTAACTATTTGGATTTCAATTAAGCAACTTTATTTGAATGTGAAATGGTATTTTAGCCATTATAAGCATTCTTTAGTTTTTTAACTTGCAATTTAACTATCAAAATTTTAAAAATAACCATCAAAATTGTAATTTGACTATTTTAACTTGTAAGTAAAAAACTAATATAAGCAGGCATCAAAAATGGTTTCTATTTCCTACAATATTTCTTAGCCGTTAGCCTAAATACGAATTAAATCAGAAAATATTAAATTTTTCAATATGATTACTTTTTTCTTGTTTATAATTTTAACGAAGCAGAATTTCTAGACCAGTTCTGTAGCAGTTTATTTGAGTGTAGTTAACATGAATGAAAAAGCTATTGAAACCAAACTTAGAGATAAAAACAGGGATAGAGATAGATAGAGAGGGAGGCAGAAGGAGGAAGGAAGGGGATAATGAAAGTGAATACGAAGACCAGAAAGATTTACATGTTATTTGCATTCTCAAGGGATATTATACCGATTTACAGGGAGCCCATTTTTTCGTAACAACTTCAACACCAAAAATGGTAAATTAGGTTATAGGGATTTTGCCGTCGTGATAAATGATTTTGACACAATTCTGATTAATTCTAAATTAGATGGCAAGTAGTCAAAAAACCTTCTATTCAGACAGTTCAGATTTACTTATTAATATAATGTAGTATGTATACATATTGTTCTTTCTCTCGTAGTGCATTAAAGGATGGAGAAAATATATCTGTCCATGGTTATCTGTATATTCTAACTTATTACTTTTATTTTTATTGCAAATGGACAAAATTGGTAAAATGATGGGGAAAATTAAACCAGTTCCATGACAGTTTAAAATGTGATTTTATTTATAGTTAATTATTTATCATAATTATTAAAGTTTACAAAATTCAGTCCGACCTGAATCTCACTTAGTTTTAGTAGCCAATACTTCAGCGAAAAATTTTATCAGAGATAGAAATTATGTCCGAGATTTTCATCTACAGAAAAGTTCTGTTACAAAATTTAGACACAACATTTAAACGAATATTTATTATCTCGATGTTAGATATATTTGGAGAGAGTAATTTAAGTACGAAAATTGGTGAATTTGGGGTCAATTAGAACGATGGCTATGACTAATTTCTGAGTCTTTTTTATTCTATAAAAATCTTATTCCATATTAATAGATTGGTGGATTGATTGGCGTACCTCTAAAATAGAAAATGACATTTAGTATATGGTGTGACCTCACAAATCTTAATAGCTAAATGTGTTTAATAGCTTGCTTCGCAAATGACACTTAATTTCGATCAATTATCACAAACTGCCACAACAAATTGTTGAAGAATGAATGAGAGTAATGAATGAGTGTAAATGTGTGTCTACGGATTTTTTGTTCATTATTGCCAGATTTTGTTAAGTTTCCTCAAGTATTTTATGATGCTTATATCCTTCTTAAAGTTATTAGTCACTAACCGTTTACTCTTTTCGGAATGAGTGTATAATTTTCTTGAATTTTTCTCAATTAAAAAATTTCTTTTTTAAAATATTATTTCTTAAAATTCCTGTCGAAATTCAATTTCCGTTTTCGGTGCAATTTTAATCCGATAAAGTCAACCACACACATTCATTTATTTCCTTTTTTTAATAATTATTTATATATTTATTATTAAAGAAAAGTTGTTTATATTTTATTTAAAGCAGCAAAGAAATTATTTCTTTATTTTATTTTGTCACATGCATTGAATGCTTACAATTTAGTTAACAATTGATTGAATTGACGGTGTTTGGTTTAGTCATCTGGTTGCTCCTGTAGCCTTAATTAAGTGTAATAGTTGCAACAGCAGGAAGAGTAAAAGCGGCAACAACGACGTAAAACAATGATAAAAATCAACGAACCAAACCACTGACCACACGATGAGAGCATTATAATCAATAAATAACTGTTGTCTATAGTCCCGTTCTACCGATGATGGTGTTTTCTGTTGATGCTTTTGGGTCGCTGGCATAAGGAATGGCCACAGGAAGGTAGTCTAAGAAAATTGCGCCATCACCAACAACAACAAAATCAACGCCAATAGCAAGAATAAAAGCGCTAAAAATAGACTGGATAAATAATCCATTAGTTGATGTTGCAACAATTGCTGATGCTGCTTCCTTTGCTGGTGTTGTTTGTTTAATAACGGCATCATCACAGAGTTTCAGGAAAGGCTACTCCGCAGATAATGAACTGCGCTTGATACTAAGAAATACGCGTCACAGGACAAGTGCGGGAAATCATTGAGACTTGAAGAATGACGATGACGATGTTTGTTGAAGAGTAATATTGAATGAGTCAATCAAGAAGGAAGCTGTTGGAGAAAATTTATTTATCATCGTATATTGCGGTCTTTGCTTTAGTTAATTCCATGCAATTTGCTCGCTTACTTTATTTGTAATAATTTTTCAATAAAACAGATTTTCTGTTTTAATTTTTATGGAATTTTTAAAAATATTTCGTAATTTTTCTATGTTTATTAGTAGAGAATTTTTGTTATATATTAGTAGAAAATTAAATTAAATTTGACATTTTTAACAAATATATTAATGATTGCACAATAGTTTGAAGTCAAATTAATTTCTAAGTTTTAAATAAAACCATTTTTCTTCCAGAGCTTTGTGCATATTTATTTAAATAACTTTTTTATTTTGGCGTATAAGTACTTTCATTGTTTTTGGAGACCATTTTTCAATAAACGCAATTTTGTTCTATTTATAATTTTTATACGAAAAAAATTGAGCATAACCGACCGAATGGAGTGGCAAAAGCGAACTGATGTGAACAATTCGATGTAACCGAACGTGTTTGAGGTTCGCCTTTGTAACTTTTGAATATTAGAGGAGTACGGTAGACGGTGGTTTGATCGAACTAACGTTCGGCTCATGCTTCACGGAGGATTTTTTGAATCATGTTTGACATTTATTTATTTATACATTTAAAAACATAATTATCCTGTTTACACAATCTACATAATTTTCATCACTTGATGTTTATGTGAAAATAATGACAGATAATTAGTAGTTTTGGTGATGTAAAAAATGATTAATATTTATCAAATTCATTTCATTCTAGAATTAATATTTATCAAATGATTAATATTTATCAAATTCATTATAGAATTATAGAATTATAGAATTTGTCATTAACTTCTTCGTTGCACCGTCTAAGATTTGTCGGCCATCAATTTTGGTATGAAAGGAAACCTATCTTACAACAATTTGTTCTAAAGGATTAAATGCCAACTTGGTATGAATGTTTGTATAACAGAAATTGTTGCACGGAACCTTTTGAGAAACTGTTATAAACAGATTATTGTTTATAACGCGCCAAAAGAATGTGTTGCTATTCGGGGAATAAATGATTCACGCAAGAGTCTGAGGAAAATACAACTAAACGCAAATACGAGTAAACAGACGTTTTATTTTATTTTATTGATTCTTACTCTTTATTTAAATGTTTACATCAAATACTTTAAAATTTATGATTTTTAGTTTCCGCTTTTGTATTTATTATATTCAACTGAAAATTAAATTAAAAAATATATAGACTAAAAATTTTAAAATATTAAAAATAATGGATTTTTAGTATTTTGGCGGACTGTCAGATTTCAAATCTTTTAAAACTAAATTGTTAAGAAGTGCGCCATCAGTTAGTTTCTTTTTAGAAACGATTGCGACTCAAATTGATATCGTTCAGTTTTTCAACTAACAACATTAGTGCATTTTCATAAATTTTCAAAATTGTTGTTTGATTTTATTTCCACGACTGAAATTTTTCTGAAATGCCGATTGAGGTTAATGTTAAAAGGAATATCATTCACGGTTGATTGATTTATTGCACCGTGCTCTCTTTTCTCTTTGTATTCTGTAACGCTGACTAAATTGCGCTGATACGCTTCTAAACTGACTTTAGAGTTTGCTCAATTCTATTGATGTTGGTAGCACATATCCTGGGTCTACTAAAACAGTTTGGTGGGGCAGGGTTGTGGACTTTTGTTTGTCAGTGTTCTATTTCTTGTTATCTATGTTGCGCGTATATTCATATTCATAAAAAAGTTGCATATTTTCTCTGCCTAGCGTCTATGACTTACTCATTATTTTACGAGCCGACGTTCTAACACTGCACACGTTTCATTTTATTTTCCCTTGTTTATGATGTTTGCGAATATTGCGTAATTGCTGGTGGTTTGAGGATAATTAGTAATTAAAGAAAAACTGGGAAAATATAATAACAAAAATCAATAGAAAATGATAGATAATAAAAGTAAGAAAAATTAAAATTAGTGAATATGAAAAAGAGGAGAAATAAATTAGTTCGCGCGTTTTTGCTCTCTCTTGAAATTGATGAATATTTGCTTGTTCTAACGGACTTTTAATTATTAATTCCTTACTCTCGCAAAACGAACAACTGTGACAGTACAAATAACAAAAATAGTCGTCCTTACTTACGCTTTTGTTTCTGCTCTCGCAGTTGTTCCTTTTGCAAGAGTAAAGGACTAATAATTAAAAAAAATTGAATTCATCAATTCATCAATACATTCATCAATTCCATGAGAAATCAGACTCGCCCGAACTAATTAATCTTTTCTCTTTTTTATATTCACTTTTTTATTTTGTCATAGTTTTCCTATCCGTCACACCCGCCCCTCCCTCCCTCCGCTCCACCATCGTCTTTTTAAATTACTTTTTTGCAATTTTTTCAATTATTAACTTTGCTCAAAATACTCGTACAACAAATTAAAATTTCTAATAATTTTTTATATAATAGTTTATATTATGCGCTCAACTAAGAGAATATTTGCAGTGCAATAAATGGAAATCCTTTTAAAAGTAAAAAATAGAAACGAAATATAAAAAAACCTGGACTATATAAAAGTTTTAAGTTTTTCATCTTATGCTGGGGATTTTTCCCGTTACATTTTTATAAATTACGACAATCTGTCTTTGCTCGATTAAATGACCTTGAACACTTTGCTCTAAGAGTCAAGTCTTCGCGTCAGTGATATCAATGATGGTAATGCGGATGATGTTCAAACTGCTGTAAATTAATCAATAAAACCTTTGTGCGTTTACAAGCCATCACGATTTTTATCTGATTAAAACATGTCGAGTCGTTGGGATGGGGAGGGGGGGGGGGTAGGGTCGTATGAGTAACATGATATTAGAAAACTCATAAAATGGCGTATCGCTTAAGCAGCCTAATGAGAATAATAAGTCACCCTTCACGGCTCTATTGTCATTTGTTTACCTTTACTCGCTTCTCACTCGTTGTTTCTATTTCTCTATTGCCGTTAATGAACTCCGAATGACGCTAGAGCGTTTGAGCGAATAACATAATGACGAGACAAGGTAATCGTTGCCGACATCGTTGTCCTTTGTGAAAAACTGCATGCATGGAACTATGAATGAGGTAACCACTTGTGGTGAGGTGTTTTTGATATATGTCTAAATATCAACTCAATATGTCGATTTTCTCGATTAGTTTTTTAAAATTCATAAAAAATTCAATCGAAGTAAGTGACAAAATCATTCGATTTCATAATATTTTTACATTTAATTTGGATTTGTGAATGTGAAGCAATATTTGACATTAATTTTTTGTTAAGCTAAATGAGGTTGGTTATATAAGAAACTTGAAATATTGAAAAGTACGTGGAAAAATATTCGTTGTAGTTAAATTTTTTATTAAAATTTCTATTGTTGTTAAGGTAATTTTATTAGTCTCAATACTGAAACTAATTTGAATCAACAAACTACATACTAATCTATTTTAGAGATTAACAAACTACTAATCTCTTTTTACATTTTTGTTGCTTTTGTAGCGATGCAATAAAATTTAATTTTGCCTTGTAAAAGAGATACGAACCCTTTTTGGTTTTCTGAGAAATTTTCTTTAATTGTCATTATTGAATATTAACCTATAATTAAAAAAAAGAAATTAGAATAAATATAAGGAAAAATTAAATAAAAATAAAATGGCGTGGCTTTCTATAAATAAGACATCTTCAAAATCTAAGAAGTGATGTATCAATAATAGTATCAATACTCGATTATTGTAGACGTACATTAATGAAAGCATAAAACTTCAAATTTTCTTCGCCTACACTATAAACAATTATTAAACCGTTTCGCAACATCACAAAATTTAAAATGACTTTGTTTGTGATAAGAGAAGACACGATTGTACGTATATACGAACACTATGTTTTATGTCTGGAAGTATTATAAATCACCAGCAAATTTTACGCAAATTTGTTACCATTTTATTTATTTAAAAAGTTTATATCTTCGAAAAATCTTATAATGCAGTAATAATAAATCCGAAATCATTGAACTCTTTTGCTTTCACGCTCATTACGATCTATGACGGATTTAGAGAATCCTAAAAGTAGTTTGCATTTGAAAACCTTAACAGTTTCCGATTGGCGGAGTAATTGATTGTTTCTTTTCACTTTCTCGTTGTATAAAAATATTATTTTAATAGAATAGAAAATACATAGGACGTATATATTGAGAAAGTAGAGAACAGATTGAATGCAGCACGTATGAGCACTATTTAATAACTTTATAGAGTAATTCGTTTGTGTTTCAGGAAAGAATACGATTGTTATCGTATCCATATACCCACACACACACTTGTACACATATATAAGGACGCAATCTGGCATACCGGCTATTCAGTCAAGACGAAGCAAAAAGAAGGATGAAAACTTTTGTAACTATGTTAAAGTATTCAAGAGGTGAAGCCACTGATTCGTACTAACTGTGAGTACGTTAATTGTCTGTGTCGGAGGTCAAACACTTTGAGAACAGTGGCGCACAAACACCTAGCCACACACTTCTCGGTCGCATCAAAAGAAGGAGTCAAAGTTTCGGATTCCCAACATGTTCTTATTTTTATATGTAAGACTTTAGTTGAAGAATTGAATCAAATTATTGTAAAGAAGCCGTATAAAGATTTCATAGAATAGAATTAAAAGATAGTAAAATGGTTTAAAACCATCATTTAAATATTTCTATAGTCTTTTAATAAATATTTGGCTTATTCTCAAACCAGATCTATGCTTTATTAAAAGGAAGAAAAATTAAAATTAAAATATTAAAAAACTTTTACAACTAAAAATAAAAAAATTTTCGCAAGTGTTAAGATTTCAACAATTTTAGATTAAGTTTAATCTGATGCGTCAATAATATGCGTAAAATTCTACTAATACTTTTACAGAAGATCGCTTTTGGCACAAAAATTCAGCCTATCGGTTGTCGGCTTATTGTTAAAAAAAGGTTGCTGACAACTATGATGACATATTTTGTCATATCTACCAACAATTATAATTACCTTTTTGTTGTATCCACAGATCTTAAATCGAAGTGATATATTTTGAAGGAATCCAATCCAAAGAAAGGAATTACTAAGGAGAAGATAATATAAAAATAATTTTATAAATATTCAAAACGAACGAGGTAAAGGAGGGGGAGACAATAACTAACTTTTATAACTTTAGTTTCCACCTATAAAACAAATTCAACAGGCCCTTTCGACCATTAAGTTGTGATATAAGAGTATTATTTTCATTGAGCTATTTGTTTACAGTTAAATATTTATTTACAGATATGTGATATCCAAAGAATGTCGAAACCTTTAATGATACACAAAAAACCCTTCCTAACTTTTTGGGGTGAATAAAAAAGGTTCATGAAAATTTGCCTTTTCAGTCACATCATACCAAGGTCAGTCAGTCCCATCACCATAAATCACTCTTCCTCTAATTTTTCTTGTGGGCGTTATTAATACTGTCGAGTCAAACAGCTGGTTATCACAATTGATAGCAAACACATATTGGTGTCAGTGGAAATTGCTGAGGATCATGATAAATGCGAGCAATCACAAAGGAAGGGATATCTTTTTCCGAAACGCTGCACGCTCTGACAAAATTGTTAAACAAAGAGGAAAACCAATTTGCATTTAAAGTTTTGAAGTATTGAAAGTTTATGGAAACCTTAATAAGACCAAGATAAACGATAGGGCAAAACGAAAGATATTACAAGGACACTGTTTCAATGATTTCAAAATGTGTGTTTAATTTTTGGTGAAGTAATATTATTCGTAAACTTTTTTTGCATACTAACTTTGTTCTTCGGATTGTAACGCGTTAAAGAAGACGGGGGAGGTTAAAAAACTTTATATATATATATATATATATATATATATATATATATATATATATATATATATATATATATATATATATATATATATATATATATATATATATATATATATATATATATATATATATATATATATATATATATATATATATATATATATATATATATATATATATATATATATATATATATATATATATATATATATATATATATATATATATATATATATATATATATATATATATATATATATATATATATATATATATATATATATATATATATATATATATATATATATATATATATATATATATATATATATATATATATATATATATATATATATATATATATATATATATATATATATATATATATATATATATATATATATATATATATATATATATATATATATATATATATATATATATATATATATATATATATATATATATATATATATATATATATATATATATATATATATATATATATATATATATATATATATATATATATATATATATATATATATATATATATATATATATATATATATATATATATATATATATATATATATATATATATATATATATATATATATATATATATATATATATATATATATATATATATATATATATATATATATATATATATATATATATATATATATATATATATATATATATATATATATATATATATATATATATATATATATATATATATATATATTCATGAATCATCTCCTGAGTCGATTTAGTCGTGTCAGTTCATCCGTATTCCGCTGTCATATACGAATGTCATGACAGATAATCATGTCTGTCTGTCCATCTGACGACGGGAATTAAAATTGCAGAAGACGAATAGGGTTATTGTTATGAAATAAGGTATAAATATTGTCTGCTACCTCCAACTAAGTGTCGTCCCAACTGAAATAAGCAGCGCCTACGCCTACGCCTACGTTTTTACTACTACTTTTTTAACTGAACTAACTACTACTACGTATAAAACTACTAAGCAATAAGTAAAATAGGTAAAGTAAAGTAAGCAAAACCATAATAGATATAAATATTTGTATAATTAATTGTGGAATTAAAATATGATTGATTTTATTGATGTGTCAAAATTTTTGCGATATTAAGATATTTTGTGACAACGAAATAAAAGCAAAAGGTTTGAATTAAGTTTTGGTATTTATTCTCGACTTATTGCAAGGAAAATAGGCAGACGATAAATAATTACAAAATATATTTATTTGAACAAATTTATCCCCGAAAATGACCTAATATTTTAGGAACATTTTTCCAAACAAAACATTTTTCGCTTCTAAAAAAATAATGATTATGAGTTTTTAATTGTAAAATTTGCGACACCAAATCTCTATGGGATTGAACAGAAAGTCTCCAAACCAAACATTTTAAAATATGATCTCAATTACTCTGATCTCTAAAAAATCCCTAAGAGTAAAATCTCCAGATATATAATCAACAATAGTAAATAGTAAGCAATACGAATTACTGATAGATAGCAATGACGGATGCGCAGTAGTTTTTCAATATGATATTATGCCCAAACTTAATGTGCCCTTTTTCGGAGGAGAAACGTTTTCGTCACATGACATTCTCTCCTCGAATATATGTTTTCTAAAAAATCATTCCAAATGTTTAAGAAAACTACATATTCTACAGATCCTACATACAATTTCTTACAATGAATCTTTCTTTTCCTTTTCTTCTCTTCCTCCCTTTTATTTCTCTTTCTATTACTTCTCAGAACCACTTCTTTCCGTATTTCAACACCACCTCATGGCAGACTTAAGAAACAAACTTCTTTCAAAAATCAATTCCGTTTCCAATTCCAAGAAAAATACTTTTGATTGATTACACCCACCTTCCACCATATATAAAATCTGTTTCAGTGAATTTCCTTACAATTGACGTAGTTTTTGTTCAAAACTGATATGCGTTTCATATAAAATGTGACAATGCCAACTGTTATGATATACTCTATATCTCACGCATTAGTAATTACACAATGAAATATGAAATCCAGCAAATGAATTCAATTCCATATAAAGTAATTGAATTTTTCGATTTACAAACCAATCCTTCAGGAATTATTACTTTGAATTCTATTCTTTTCAAACGTACTTTCTTGCTCAATTCGAAAGTCCTAACTCTTGAGGAATTGTAATTGAATATAAATATAATTCCAAAGGAATAATTACTGTCCAGCTCTGTCTTAAATAGCATGTACTTGCGTGACGCTGAGGATGACATTGAGTGATATATTTATACTACGTATATACAATATTTTTTCTTCACATTTTTTCTCCGCATACTTTTCGAAATGTTGGGTGGTTTTACAAAATAAAGCCTTTAAAATTCATTAAAAATTGCCAGAAGTCGACCGGAAGTAAAACGAAATCTATTCATATTAAATAAAAGAATAAGAAGCCATAAGAAAAACTTTCGTTTCTATTGAATCGTTGGAGCCGGTAAATTCAATTCCCGTTCCTTTCTGAACTCGTATTCATTAAAATACTCACAGAATTTTTAGAAGATATTGAAGTGAATGAAATGGTTCAATGAACTCGGGGTCAAGTTTTTATCTACGCTGTAACGAAAGTGTTAATTAACTTTTGTTTTCTTGCGGTTCATTGCTACTTAATGAATAATGACAAAACGAAATTCAAGTAGAGGACTAAAATGTATTATCATTTGTGGATTATTATCGGCAAATAAGAATTCTTAGGGATTACGAAAAAATATGTATGAACTTCTTCAATTTCCTTTCGATGAGCAAGCTGGCTTCTAATGATTTTTTCTTAGTAGGGCCTATCCCCATCCCTAATAGCTTTTATTTTCTAGTCGCGAAATCTGCTTCGCGCGTGTCTCTCCATTTATATGTATATGTTCTCTCATGATATTTGGTGTGACTGTCCTCAGTCCTTCTAGGCGTTTTGGGGATAAATAGAAATTAGATTATATGGATTACATTTATAGAGTAGTAGATTTAAAGTAGTAGATTTTCTTACTTGAGTAAACTGATCAAAACCTTAAAAATATTTCAATTTCATTCTTGAATAATTTATGCTGTTTGAAAATTATAAATTCTAGCTTTGACTTGAAAAAGGCAATCGTAGCTCGGTAACTCAGGCGACACTTTCACTAACAATTTTAATCAAAATTAAAAAATAAATTATAGATCCTGTGACAAAAATAATTATGAATAACCAATAAAATATTTCTTAGAATGAACGATATCGTATACAATGCCGTTGATAATATAGATTCTTAAACTATTAGAGCGTAAATCAAATAAAGATAAATATATTTGTAAGTAATATTCTTCTTCATTGCACGACTTCATTCAAGTGTTATGAAGTCGAAAATCTGGTTTAAAAAAGGATACAAAAAATGTAAGGCACTTCAAACGTTTCATTTGCTACAAAACTCTCAATAAAGAAACAAGAGATAAGAATGTGGACATATTATATTTTAAATACATTTAGGAGATAGCCGTATATGTTGCCAATGAGATCCACAAAAACAAACAACGGAGTTATGCTTAAAATTCCTTCCATTCCCAATAATTTGCCCCTTCAGGCAAGTGGAAGGTGGTGGCGAGTGATCTTTTTTCGTCATGTATGAACTGCACAATCAAGTAAGCTAATCAAGCAATTTTACACAAACGATGTTCTCTATGATTTCCAATAAGGGGTAAATATCGATAGTAAAATCATCACTAACTATATATTGTTTATAATTTTAAGAAATGAAATTGAGTTCCTAATGACTCAAAATTGGATTGGAATCTGTAATGCCGATGAACCTACCTCCCGTAGGATTGAATTGTTCGTGAATGATTCGTGTATGATTAGTAACAACTCAATTTTCGGCATTATTTTCATAAACAAAATTTTCCAAACTTGCAATTTCATTCTTACGAACGAAAAATACTCTTCTACTCAATTGTAGAAGCTGAAATATACCCTGTTTGAATGAATTCGATTACTTCAGCAATTTTTAAAATATCGTTTCCTTTTTGTTTTTATCCTTTTTCTATTTGCACATAATTTTATTTCTAAGAAGCCGAAATATCCTAAAGATATATCCTAAAGAATTTTTTATTTCATACACGTATAAAAAGGAAATTTTGATAGAATAATCCTTTTGATTGGATAATGTGCTCCAATGGTTTCTCTTTGTATCATTATTTGCTATATTAGAATATCGGATTGTAACCACGAAAGGAAAACGTAAAATGTTGATTTTGAAATGTTTTATACGAAAAACGTATAATGCTTTTATTATTTCTTACGATTTCTTTTGATCTGCCCTTTTTATAATTTGCTCCTGTTCCCTTGCTACTGTTTTTTGAATACGTTATTACTTCAAGAACAAACATGCCAATTACTTAAAAGAGTTAAGGCTCGTGACATAAATCATAAAAAATGTGAAAAAATGTGAATGAAAAGAGTTTCGAATTACTTTTCTTCAGTATAATGGAATAATAATTTAGGGGTAATATTTTAGCATTACCATTAAATCCGGTTTTACATCAAGGTCGTCAGCAACAAATGATGCCCTCCTGGCGGAACAAAGATATCTAAGAAATAATTGAAAAAGTTTCATTTAGCTAAAATTAAAACAGATTTGATAAACTGTAAGTTTTCTGATGTCGTTAACGGTGGCCAGTTTGGATGAATATCAAAAGGAGGAAGGAAGGAAGGAGGGGCACTTCATGTTTAACTGAAAAAAAGGAATAAAAGGAGAAGAAATTTCAGAATTCTGTTGCACGCAAAATATTAAAGGATTTTGGTCCCTTTGATAATGCAAGTGAAAGGGACATGCTGTCTATCTTTTGTAAATAAATTGCAAATATATAAATAAATAATAATTTACATTTGTTTTCGATAATTTCTATTTGACAGAATATTTCGTTATTTTGCTTTGCAATTTCAAGTAACCGATGATAAACACCGAGAACGATTCGCTGAACTGATAATCATTGAGCTGATAATCGTCACTAATGACCAACGAAAAGCAAAATACTTTTGCACAGTGGATCCCGATAGGAATCAATTGACCAAAAATGGATAAGTTGCAAACAAATATCATAAGTAATATCATGGTAGCTGTATCAGCACGTCTGTTTGGAGCAGCGTATTTATGTGACAGTGACCTTTTTGATTGTCAAATGAATGCGTATTCTCGCCAAATATGTATTTGGTGGAAAAACGCGGAGGTGTCAACAATTCCAAACTTTGAAAAAATTACAAAAAAAATCGAAAAACTCGGATGATTTTCATAGTTTTGTGCTTGATCTTAAGTTACGTGATCTCCCCGTAACACGCAGAAGAATTCAAAAATGGCGCTAGGTGAACACAGACGGTTGATGGATTAACTTTTCTTATGAGCTCAGTAATAACCCTTTACCAAAGAGCTCTGTAACATCTTTCATCATCATCACATATACACCCTCAAACAGTCACACTAATTAAAAAAATAACGAAGTTACCTTCATAATTAACAAATAATCTTGATCTAATATTAAACTTAATCTGAGAATGCAGTAAGTATTTTTGGTATATTTTCAAATAAACATATTTCTAAACAATCTTTAGTACATATTTTTCCCTTTAAAAATTAACAATTTTTTCTTTCTTTCCTTTTTCTCTCTTAAAAATCTCTTTAGGAACTAACAAGGTCAGGCGATGCACGATGATTGAAAAAGCTTTTCTGCATAATTCCTGTTTTATCGATAAATATTTTTCAATGTTAAATTGTATTTTTGGACATTATCTATTTTGCTGATATTAAATATTCTAGACTTTAAAAAATTTAATGACATTCCATAGATTTTACCAGACGTCGATGTTGTCTCATAAGGTAAAGGATTAATCTTAAAAATACGTGAACGTAGTTTAAAACGTGACAGAAGAAACAACAATAAAAGAGAAAAATAAATAACAACAAACAACAGGCACCCACATAAGAATTCACTCTGTCAATATATCATTCAATTATCAATTATTACATTCCTTTAAATTATTTTAAATTTTCTACTTATCCCTTCTTCTGAAATGCCTTCTAAAGAGTCTCCGATATCTTTAAAAGAACAATAACATTATTGTCTCATATCTTTAGCGTAGAAAGAGCTGAAGAATTGTTAAAAATTTTGAGGGCAAAATTTAAGATGCAGTGGACATCGTCTCTCTAAAAGTTATATCACTTAGACATATACTCAGTTGAATTTCAGCCAGAAGCTTTTTGGTATCACTTAAATATGCCGGTAAAGTTCTTAAAATTTTTTCTGTGAAATCCATTAAAATTCGTCTAAGCGTAATTTAGACAGTTATGATAGGACGAGCAAGAAAAGAAACGTCAAAGAACATTTAGACGAATTTATAAATACCTTTGAAAGGTGAATTTAATTGAAATCATAGTGGAATATTTGAATTTTATTACGAATCCATTCATGCTTGAGAACTTAAATGAATTTTGTATTCCACATGGCATTAAATTTAGAGAATATTATAAAAAAAAGCAACACAACGTCACGTATGAGTATTTATTTCACACTCATGAACTTCCAAAATTCAATATGTGAAAGGCCGATTACTGGATTACCGTTAGAGAATGATCTTATGGCCGTAATTTAGAATCGAATTGGGCTCTTAAATGAAAGATTTGTTAATAGTTTCTGTTATTTTTGCTAGTCGAAAACAAATCAGTATCGCGGCTACTATAGTTATAGTTGCGGCCATTCACTTCGATAAAGATTTTCACCACAAATAATTTGGGCCTTTTTTAAATTGATTGAACCAAACATATTGAAACCAAACATTTTACGAGTATATTTAAACGGATAATGCTTTTCATCAGCCCTCCCCTTATTTTTGGACTGCTTACATATCTTGGGATTATATTTGTCATGTTTTGTTTGCTCCTAACGTGTTTATTGCTACATATTGTTCTTTTGTTATGCCTTACGGTACTTAACAAAGTCATTTGTCAATAATCGTTTGTTGTATTGTTGTTTTTGTATTTATATCATGCAAGTTTTTTCAAGACATTTACACAGCAATTTCATGAATCAGTTGGCAGAATCTTAAAAGCAATAGTAGGGTCTGTCTTATGGAATACAAAAGAGTATTCTCTTGTTTGTAGAAAATCGTGTTTGCTAAAGTAGCACAAAACTTTTCGAGGGGGAGAAAATTGAAGCAGGTTTGTCATGGTAAATATAGGACAATTCTCATGCTCTTTTCTTAAGAAAGTGGGAAATAAATAGATATATAAAAATATATAAATAAAAAATACCAGGAAGAGGAAATTAAAAATGAAGCATATAAAGCATATAATGTTACAATTTATTTAATATTGTTTTATGTAGTCCGCATTGTTTAAGTCAGAGAAAACCTTCATCTTTAAAATGATGATATACGGGATGGTAAACATTCAGTACGCAATTGTTATAGATCATACCAAAAGGTCAAATAAAGGACTATTACTATTGTGTTCTATTACGTTTTAAAATTATTCTCATATATTGAAACACACATGAGACGGTGAAACGAATTTACTGATGATATATTTTATGTCTGAACATATTGTAAATATTAATACCATTCTACTCCTCAAAATCTTCAAAGTTCTGTGTGACGCAAAACTTTCGTTTTTGTGTTTAACTTAGAAGCTTATATCTATGAAAAATCCTCAAAACTCATTCATTATTATTTCTCATTAGATATCTTTTAAAATATCACATATATTGACAAATATGCCATATTTTTTGGGTTTATCCCACTTTCCGTTTATATAGAACGTTATTCCGAATAGAAGACAAAGCAAATTTTGGGAACGTATAGAAGATATTAGGTGAAGCTAATGTCCACAATGTTTACCAGTATAAAGTGAATCGTTGATATTTCAGAAGACGACACGATTGTAACCGCATCCGTACGTTCATATATATAAAGACATGCGCCACCGTACATGCATCGGTTTCTCCTTCCCTTCCACACCGGTTTAACTTCAGCTATTCCGCCAATGCAAAACAAAAGACAACGATAAGAATTTATGTAACGAAGTTAAAGCGTTCAAGTGTTGAAACTTCTGTCTCGCATTCACTTTTCGATTGCTGAATGAATTCGCCGATAGTCAAAGGCTTTCAGAGCACTCACACACAGATCCATTCGAATACTGATACACACACGCACATGCACATAAACATAAGTAAAAATTTCTTATCTGTGAGCTTGGAAAAAATTTTTTTTTGTTTTTATATATGAGTTGGCTTTGGTTGAAAAATATAATAAAAATGTTTTCATAGTAACCGCGGTATCATCACTGCCCGTATTGGATTGGCAAAGTGCTTGTCGATTACAATACTTTCTTTATTTTTTTCGCAAGAAGTAGTAAAATGAAACTCATTTCATTTTCAGCTTATTAATAAAAACCATTGCGGATATCTGCATTTTCATTTCCACTACTTGTTTTATATATTTATTGTTATCATTATATTTGGAAAGAAAGTACACTTTCGTCTTTATCTTTGTCATTTTGTACGTATTATCAAATTCAATACCATATTATATAAATTTTATTCGTAGTTGAAGTACTTTTTTCATTGTATACGGATATTTTCAAGCGACGGTTACATATTTTTGAAAATCCAATCTAAAGAAAACAAATATTTTGGAAAAAACTAAATAAAATTCTATGAGCGTTCAAAATAAAGGAAGGAAAAATAGAAGCAAATGAAATCTGTTGCATTTAATTGTTATCGATAAAACAAAACGAAAAGGATTTCAACTGTCATAAGTTTATAATAAAGTGGTATTATTATTATTTCACTATTAGTGAAATAAAAATTTTACTTAAGTGTTATAAAATCGAACATCATCAAGAAGAGGCATTTTGAAAAAAGGCAAAGCATTTCAATTGCTTCAGTTATGACAGATAAGACAAGAAAATCCGCCGATTTGTGAATGATTGCTACATTTCAAAAATAGTTATATATGTTGCCAACGAAGCAGAATATATAAAATAGCATGAAATATCGGGATGCTTAAAAGATAGAAATAAAACACCCAAAAGCAAAGCAACACAAAAATGCATACACGCTTTTATTCCCCGTTGTTCGTTTCTCCAGGCAACTATAAGCGGATTAAGAATAACCTTTCAAATGAATTCCGTAAGTCAGCAAGCAATATGCAAATGAAATTTTCCATATATTACTGCGGGGTAAATAAATGATTGCTAATAAATTCGTCGTTAGTTATTGTATATAAATTTGGGAAAATAAATGTGTAAAAACTCAAAATTAAATTAAAAATAAAAAGATAACGAATTTACCTCCAATGAATATCTTCGCATTGATATATGAACGACCAATTAAGTTTTTATTACGTCTTCCGCCTCCTAAAATTTAAAAAATTGTAAGACTTTTATGCATTTCACGGAAGGAAAAAATCTATCTATCTTTAATATACAGATTATTTTATATCTATCTTTAATATATCTATCTTTTTATCTATCTTTAATATACAGAAAATATTTTTTCGAAAGAAGTCAAGTTTGTAAACGAACAAGTTTTAGATCATATTTGCACACACAAAGGAAAATATTTCCCTTCTATTTTCCTTTGTGTGTGCAAATATTTGAGTACTTGAAAAATTTTCCTTTGTAACGTGATATTCTCTACATCGGAATACCAGAAAATAATCGCAAAGAAAACTAAGGAAAATTGGAGGTTATTTGATAAAGTGAGGGACCTCTTAAGTAATACAATAATATTAATAATATCATGACAATATCATAAAGAAGACTAGAATGCAATAGACAGCAAGAGAAATAGATAAGTATGATGCATACATCTTAAATGTTTGCGAAATTTTTATCGTAAATATACAATGCGTTTTATGGAAATTTGTATCACTTTTAAAAACTCAAAGCACTTTTGTCCTTATGCTTTTTTCCGTGGAAAAAAAGGGTTTAGTAAAAATTTATTATATTTATATTTGAGTTTGCCTTCTTATCTGCTTTGGTTTTGTTTCAGTAAAATTTTTATTTATGATCTTATTTTAGTAAATTTGGTGGAAAAATAAATAACGATCAATAATTTCTTAGAAGCAATTAACATTTCTCTATAAAAATTTGTAATTTCTCTACCAATTTTTTTATTTTAAAAATAGATAATTGCCCTTCTATTTTCGATGCGCAATTGCTAATAGATTTAAGAAACCCCCGAAAAATGTGACAATTTTCATTGTGTGAAATAAAATTTTAGTAGCCATTAAACTAAAACTAAATACATTGGTTTTACAAAACCTAAAGTTGTTGTTGAATTTCAGATTGATTGTGAATCTATACAAAAATAAAATTTAAATGTGGTCCAACATCTAAAAATCCATTGGTTTGAATCCTTCACTCGTGTAAAATTGAATTAGAGCAATTCTAGAGTCTAAATCTTTAGTGGTTTGTGAATGCCATTCGGTTAGAATTTGATAAGGAATCGATATACAAACATTCCTAAATTAAAATCATTTTTGAAAAATATATTGGTTTTTTTTTTTTTTTTTGAAATGTTAAAACTTACTTTGGGTAGAAGAAAGCAAGGGGAGGTGGTGTCATCGCCAATCAATAACTCACGATGATTTTGTGGGAAGCGTAAGAATTTATTATAACTAAAATGAAATTAAAATTGGAATAAGAATTTGATAAATGAACGGATATAAAGACATCGAGAAACTTATGAACAATAAATTTATTATACACACAAAAGTTTATTTACACGCAAACATTGTCCCTTTTTCAAAGTTCATTTAGGATTAAGTGTTAACAAAATTTTGCAGGAACAGTTTGCTTTTAATCCTTTTTAAGATTCCCTTACCTTTACCTATTTCTGCCTAATCCCCTCTCAAACTTTGTCTCCTGCATATATGATATTTATTATCATCATAATAAACTGATGAAGATATTTGTGGTTACTTGGATCTTGAAATAAGCAAACAAAAGCAAAAGTCCACTTACCCAGAAATACCAAATCAAGTCTCGTCTTCTTCTATTTATTCTAATTCTTCTGTTTGTTTCTATAATGCTTCTGCTTTTACAGTTTAAACCAGATAATCTGCTATTTTTCAGTTTTAATTAATTCAGTTTGCATAATTGTCAATAATATACGAAATTTCGATTAGTATCGATAAAGTTCCGATTATAATCCAAAGAATTCGATGGTTTAAGCATCTATTAAGAAAGGATTGAAAAATTGAAAAGTGCTGTAAGTAGACTGCAGATTACAATAAAGAAGGAAACATTTTTTAGAAATATTAATATATTAATATATAATACTAATATTGCGCTATTTTTATGAAAAATACAAAAATATGTTGGGTTTTAATACGTTTGTTTATTATTTAAATAAAATATTTTTATGAAAATATAATATTACATTTTTTCATATATGTAATCATATTTACACGTAAGTATATGAAAGTAAATAAACTTTTTTAATTGAAAAAATGTTAACAGAATGCTATCTAGATTTTTTTCATATCGAATCATTATTTATTTATTGATTTTAAGTTTTATCAGAAGGGTCGCTTTGCGATCTTGATTAGCAAATATATTTAGTACTTTTAACTTAAACAGATTATGTATTATAAATTTTTTAACCTTCAGGCTACGTCCAAGAGATAATGTTGAATTCAAAAACTTTTATACACAGTCTAATATTTTGTATAAACTTTAAATAACCTTTTGCTTAAAACTAATCAAAAATGTCTGAGTAATTAAAAATGTTATTGCATAGTTTATTTGTGCGAGGCATATATGACCCCAATTATCTCGGTGGTTGAAAGCACATATTTATACAAAGTGTTTAGGTGTTGCAGCCTTACTTGAAATCATTTCGCTCCCTAAATTTTCCTTTTATCGCCGTTTCTAAATTAAAGAAAACATTTTAAGGGAGAGAGCCTCTTCATTATTCAAAGGGAGAAAATTTTGGAAATGGATGTAGTTTAACAATATAATTATTAATATAAAAAGCCATCACTTTTCAGTAATTATTTATTTGTGCTTAATAACCTCTTAGTGCCTACAGCCATTAACATAAATATTATTTAATATCATAATTAAAAAGGGTTTTCAAATAATTCCTTTTAATCAAATAATTTAAAAATTTTCTGATTATATCGCTATTTGGCAATAATAATTAGGGCCACTGCTAGTAACATTATCCTGTAAGTGATGATGACGATGATGATGGCGGTTGTAGTCCTTAGAGACCCTTTCAATTAATCTCAATAAAATAGAATTTATTTTAGTTTCTCGTTCGTGTTTCATTCTTACGTCTTAGCTTCGCTCTTTGACACCCCTAGCACGTCAATCTGTTAACACTTCTATAGTTAAACCTATCGATGCTATCCTCGTGTGTGCACGATGGCTTGCAGAGTATGAGAGTTTGCTCTCATACTAAAGAATCGTTTACCGCTGAGACGAAAAAGAGAAAGCGCTGAATAGAAAAAAAAAGTGATTAGAATATTGAATCACCCTAACCAAGTAAATGGCTTGGCAACAGCCCAAGACTGCTGCTGCCTGTGAAACGGCGTTATCCAGTACTAAATGTAGAAAGGCAACACATAAACGATAAACCACTGATAAGAACTGATACGATTTGTCAGCAATTAAGTTGATGACGAAGGTACGTGTGGAGTTTGATGTTGAAGAGAATGATGTCGGTAGGATTGCTGCTGTTAGTAATGATGGCGATGGTGGTGATGATGTCGTATTATCTGGGTGCGTTCTCGTTCGCATTGTCATCGACGAAAGTGCTTTGTAAATGCTGGCGTAAGCTAGATTGACGAAGTGACGTCTTAGTAGTCGGGGGATGTTATTTTGGTGGGTACGTTAATGTCAATTTCGATGTTGCCGATGGATGTTAAAGAACAGGAGCTGGCACTTGGCTCTTCGTACATCGTACAGCATCATACAGATTTTCTTCTTTTCCTTCTGATCGCCTGTATTGAACCCTTGTTCTATGACGTTGTGCCGTGGTCTTTTTCGGCCAGTTTATAGCGCCTGACTTTCTATATGGACAAAATAGATGGAGATAAGGAAAGAAGAAGAAGAGGAAAGAGTAGATATAAAAGAAGAAAAAGGTGAAAAAATCAATTAAGATTACAATTTCAATTAATTTAATTATAAAACCCAAAAAAATAACGATAAAAAAATTGTTGGGTTTGTGAAAAAAAACCTGAAAGTGAAAAAGAAATCCGGGGAGAAAGAAAGAGACTGAGAGTCCAAAAAAGATAAGAATAGTACGCTATAATTGAATTTGTTCGTGTAATCGTTTTCGACATCTACAGCAGAAGTCAGAAAAGTGCACTATTGTCTACTCATCCTTTACTTCCGCACCTTAATTTTATAATCCAATTAATTTAAATTACACTTAACCAAATAATTCAAGATGTTTTCAAAACTAATTGCACTCTTTTGTTTTAAGTAGTCTGCCATTTTGGATACTTGAGCTAAAATTTAACGAAAGTACTTTGCATTCAGAAGTCAATTCAGTTCGATCTAAAATTGAAATATTTTGTGAAGAACGTTAGCGGGATAGCCGTTCGTATATCGTTTTAAAAATATCATGGAAAATACATTTGGCCAAATCTGCCTGTCAGAAAAGCGCAAAAGTTGGGTCAGTCGCTAGCATCTTAATATTATATAAAAAATATTATATAATATTATATAAAAACACTTTAAAAAAACCAAGAAAGGATAAATTAAAAGTATTGATGCTCAACCAGAACGAAACATAGTTTGGAGATCAGTTTTTTAAAAATCCTGACATTATTATCTGACGATGTATCAGTTTGTATTCAGAAGTTACTCCTGGTAAAATTAGACGTTTTACATTATCGAATCGACTGGTTATCGACAGCAAATGTTTTATTCATATCGAATATTTTTATGAGTTGAATATTTTTACATTTGTTTTATTGAATTTTTTTGAAAAACTCCCGTAATTTATCTCAAAATTATTCACAAATTAATATTAGATAAATTGTGAAGCAAAAAAGAAAATAGAGCAGAAAAGGAAAACAGAAGTTTGATGAAGAAGAAAATTACTAAATGCTTCAGGCAGAGGTCCTTTTTCTTCTTCATCATACGTTCAACATTTCTTAGCCATTGGTGTTGACCAAGTGACATCATTGGAGTCATACATGTGATACGGGATATAAATAAGCGCTTTTTCCTGCATGTGTGTGTATGTACAGGCAAACATGCGTATGTATGGTTTGATGATCTCATTCCTGGAGATCTGGAAAATACAAAATTGAATTAGAAAAGTGCAGGGAAATTCTATGTATCTATATCTTTACATCCTCCGTGTGCATCTATGTGTACATATAAATCCACACGTGCATGGTTTCTATCGTATACAAAATCAATTTGTCTTTTTATAACATTACCCCAAATACGTCAAATTTTAGAAAAATGTGCGTTCAGAAAAAATTTTATTTTCAATTAAAACTTAATATTTTCCAGAATTTCGAAACCTTGTAACATTTATAATAAATTCTGAGACCCGCCCGATAAAACCGAATACGGAATGGTATTCAAATTGATAAAGAGCATTTCTATCAAATATTAACATTTTTAATTGGAATTAAAATTTTCACAAGAATCCATGAAATTCATTAAGAAGGCATTGAAAGGTGGCATTTTCTTAGAGAAAAGAATGAAATCTTAAAGTGGAATAAAGAAAAGTTTACTGGTTTTGTTTTAGAATCACAAAAGCCCAACGAGCAGCAATGCGGAAAGTAATTTCCTCAAGTTTTGACAGCTTACTACGTCACATTATTTCTTCTTAAATATAAATAATGTAGGAAGGAATATTTCAAATTTTATGTATTAACGACTGAAACATTGAAATGAAAGACTTTAAAAAAATTGCAAATTTACAGATATTTTAAGAAATATTAATTTTGTTGTGTTCAATATAAATTTATTATCCTGTTCTAATAATTTTATTTTCAGAGTGGGTGTACTTGAAGTCGCCTGCTGAGATTTCCGAGTGCACAAACTTTTAACAATCCCAGTGGATGTCCACCAAACTTTCAAAAATCCAATGGATTTTTTACTTCTTGTAGCATACGACTTAAGACATAGGCGGGAGAAAAAGGCGAGAAACTACTGAAAAAACTATTAGAAACATTTTAAAAACTAAAAATTGACCAACGCCCTTCGATAATATTGCCGAAATTATGTCAAGGAGACGGAAGTAAAGTTTGTCCTTGTGTTTGTTGTTTGTTCAATCAATCTTGGTGTGATATATAATTTATGAAATAAATTTTTAATTTTACCTCTCAGAATCGATGGTAGGAAAATGCAAAACATTAAATAAATTATATTTATGCCATTTGTGGAAGAAGTCCAAAGAATTCCGTATTGGCAAAACATCAAAATATTATAATAAAATCTTTTCTAAAGAACTAAAAATTATTTGGCAAAAAAGTGTATTCAAAATAAGTTGATGGAATATACTTTTGAACGGGAGAATAAATGTTTGCTGAGAAATTTCCTGTATTGACACGAAGTCTAATAGTGTGTTAAGGAGATATCATGACCTGTTCATCAGATAGCATTCTCGAAGTTACGATGAAATAACAAAACAGTTTATGAATTCGAAATTTCGTTTTTCTGGGAACTAATCAATTTGGAATTTTTTCATCTGGGGTGTTTATGCAAGCTCTTTGCGTGTGACAAAAAAGTTTAAAATTGATGTAGTCCAATGGAGAGTATCTAATGAGATGCATGTACCCAAAATATCTAACCAAGTTGCTAAAATCCTAAGATATATCTTATATATTTTTTAAAATAAAATTTATAATTTGAATATTTATGGAAAATTTTTTTGGAATTGTAAAACATATAAAACTTGTTTAAACTTGGAATATTATGGAAAACTTGTTGGTATTTCGGAAAAGATTCGTAATTAATTTGATAACTGAAAGACTGCTTTTAGAAACTCTAAAAATTTACGTCAACATTCTAGCTCAAGCCCATTCAACTTTCTTCTTCCTTTCACCTTTTTTCCAATTCTTCTTCTTATTCTTCTTCACTTCATTGAAATTTCTATGAATTAAAAAAAATGGATGTACGCATAAGTTTTAATAAGTTTGACTGAATTTGCATGTACTTAAATATAGCGTTCTATCCCTCTCTCGCTCTCTCTATCTCTCTCCCTTTCTTGCTCTTACACTCTATCTGCATTTTTCCCTTAGAATGTACTTTCCATTTGGTTTGTTTGCTTTTATTTTTCTCTTCGCATTTGGTCACGTAAAAACGACACCCTACGTCAATCATCGATACAATAAACATATTTTATAAACTTTCGAAAGCAACTCAGGGGTCAAAGTAAGACACGATACAAAGCTAATGAAAAGTGCCCCCATAGAATTATGTAAAAATATGGCAAAAGAAGAGGTAGAAAGAGAAGGAGAAGGAAAGATAATACTGTCATTAATGAGGGGAACAACCACACCTGGGAAACTGTTGTTAAAATTATTGTTTTATTTCATTGTCTTTTCTTGACTTTTAATATTATGTTTGCTCTTTATTGTTTTCTTAACACCTAGTCTATGTATCGTCATTTTAGAACACTCGTTCATATCTCTTGTAGGTAGAGAGTGTATAGAGAGGTTTACAAAGTGTAGTCTAATGATAATTACAGAAGAATAATAATATCCAGACCTAGGACCAGAAACATTATATCAATAATTTTTAAGGAGTGATATTTTCGATACAGTTGATACAGCGGCGCTTTACAATATTTGTAAATATATAATGATAATATGTAATGACAATAAACTTGTTATTTTGTTAGTAGAGCATACTCTATATCTTCGTTGAGGACATAATTTAATTTTTGTCCTTTAAAAATTAGTACTAATATTCTAATAATAATTTAGTAGTTTATTTTAGTACTAATTTGAATTTCGCATAATTCTATCAATGCTATTGCAACTTCTCATAATACGTTTTCATGTATAATTGTGTTATTATTTCTTTTTCTATATTTCTATGTAAGGAATTAATTAAAATGCGTAGATTTTCTGATCGATCGTTCAACGCTTTACCTTAAACTAAAGTAAATATCTTCGATCGGTCGACTAAATGTTAAGCTTTACAGTCTGCTGACAATAATTCATAAAATCTTCAAGACCACTTGATATGATCGACTGATCTAATACAACCGATTATTAATAGAAGCTTGATTTCATTTAAAAATGTCGGCTTCCTTAATAATTACTTTATTCACCACAGTCAATCTCCCGTGGAAAAACTTCCCACATAAACAATAGGTTATACCAGAATGAGGTGACAAAATCGTTCCACAGAATGTCATATTTTGTCGTTTCCCGTCTTGGATTTTTTTGTGGTCTACTTCAAATTGTGGGCTGTCCGGTATTTGTGTTAATGACAGATAAAGAAGGAATTGTCTTCAGGTTTTTCTTTCATTTGTTTTTTTAGTTATATTAAAGACATAATTATATCTTTTATATATCACAGTTTACTCGAAATGAACTCCTTCCCAAGAACAGAGAAAATTTCTCATTGAAAGTTTTCTTACAAAAACACTATTTTGCATTGCCTGAAATAGCTTCAATATCAAGAAAGAACTTTAAAATTTTAACCAACATTCTGTCTAGGCGACGAAAGTAATTTCATATCTCCTGTGTCTGCCGGGGGAGAGACGAGTAGCCGTGTAATTTCTTCGTCTTATAAATAATTCATTATTTCATTCAGAACGATATATATTCTCTCGTGGCCATTTATTCTTATCAAGAGAAAATCTGTAAACTATGACATAACGAAGACTAACGAAAGAGGCTGCTGAATCAGACGGGCGCTCAGCGACAGCTACCGGGTTCTCATAAAAATGCACAGAATTTTGACCTTTTATTTATCCATTTTATTCTGCTCGTCCTTTTCTGTTATGAAAGAAGGCCAGACGTGTTTGTCTTTGTTGTTGTCGTTGTATACTCGGTGGATACATAATCTTTAATCCCAATACGGTTTGCGGTTTGAATAACTGCGAAATATTATAAAACTGCAATCAATATGACGGACTCCATTAAAAACCTACCAAATCATCAAGCTGAAATGGCACGCTCGAAAACAATCGTGGCCCCAGCAATTATGCATTAATGTTTCGCAATGTTTCAGTTGCGGGAAAGTTGCGGTAGATGTTTCCATTTTGCGACAGGAATGAAGTTGTTGGTATCGAAGGGGAAACATGAAACCGCAAGGATATCGAAGAGGCTGCACAAAATAATAAAAATAGTCCAAAGAAAGGAAAATGGAAGAAATGCTTTTTTAAATAAATACAATGAAAAAATACGAGACCACAAACTCTAAGAAAAATAAGTGATAAATATAAAAAACTACTTTGAAATATCAAAGGCGCTTTAAAAAAATCATGTCAAAGAAAAATGGAAAAGTAAATAAAAATGGAATACTTAATCTAATCTTAAACTTTTGCTTTGAAAGAGTTATAAAGAAAGGAGAGATAAAGAGAGAAAGAGAAAGAGAGAGAGAGAGGGAAGAGCAATGATATCGAATTTTAACTATAGCCTTTCTTTTTTATTTCTTTTAAATATTTCCCCCTTTCGCTCGAAGAAAGAAAACAAAGTATGGCTCAGTGGTTGATTGACTGACCTTCTGTATCAGAAATTTGTTGGCACCGAGTCTGAAAACAGAAGTCATCTATCACTTTAAGTTTTAGAATAGATTTTCGTAATAACGAAATGTACTCAATTTTCAAGGGTACATTTTTCTATTAGAAGTTTAGCATAATTATGAAATGTTTGTGTCAGATTTATTTCCAAAGATGAGAAATTTAACTTATAATACATATAATGGATATATCCTATTGGGCAGGTTTATCTATATATCCTTCGGTTGTAGAACAAAAACATTTGTTTGACAAGTAGAAATATATTAATAGGAGACTTAACCAAATATGTCAAAATCGGTAACAATACAATTATGAATAATTTAATAGGCAATGGTTCTCCTGAATGTTGTTTAATCATCAAAAAAATTAAATTTCTATCAGTGTCTACTTTTTACTACATTTTGAAAACGGTTTTCCTTATTGTACCGAAATCATCATTACCTAACGTATGCGTTCGTACTTGTTGCGTTAAATTTCTAAATGTTATCACTGTTTCACCTTTGACCTTCACCTCATGCTCATCGCGCAATCCATCATTTATTTGCTGGCATATTCGCTAAAATTCACGCTGTTGTAGAATGAATTTTGTTCAACCTATAAAAGGAATCTTATTTCCACAGCCACTAAAAAAAGATACATTACAAAACTAAGTAGAAAAACAGAAAAGAAGAAAATTAAGGGAGGAAGGAGAGAAAGTAAAGCAGAAAACGAAAAAGGAAAAAGGCAATGATGAAAATGTTTGAAACGAGTAATCTTTAGTTCCATTGCGTTTAGATTTAAGGCCTTATTACGCAAAACGAAACGAATAGAAAAACTGAACCGTTGGTTGAATTTGAAAGATTTCTGCTCAATAAGCTGTCAAAGCAAAGGAAAGTTACGGAAAACGTGAAAGGTAAATGAAGAAATGCCTTCGTATCGCTTAAGGGCTTTTCGTAAGGCTCTTAAAGGGAACAAAACGAACAAAACAAAACAAATACGTGATGAAGCATAATTAAAGACTGTTGATTCCCCGAATAAATATTCGATTATCAAACAAACAACAACAACAAAGAAGTCAAGAACGATGACGACAATGATTTTAGGCGACGGAAATTGTTAATCTGTCTAATGATAATTGATAGTTGTTGGGAATGCTAATGAATTATAACAAAAAATGGGGATAAAAGTCGGAAAGGTTTTTTGGAATCCTTACAAAACACGTTGGCAGTTAAGAAATCCACCAATGCCCAAAAGTGTTTTGAGCGATTCAATTTTATTTAAAATTTTGAAGGAAAATAAAATAAAGCAATCTCCAATGTTAATAAAATTCATTCAGAATTCAGAATTATTATGGATCTCAAATTGGCCACAAATGCGGTGCAAAATGTGCAATCAAAATATCTAAAGAGTTTCAAATACTTTTATTAACAAAATATCAAATTTTCTGTTTCATCTGCTTTCTATAAATCTGTTTTCAATAAAAAATAATTAAAAGAAAATAATAAAAATAATTTTAATAAAAAATCAGAAAATCATAAGCAGATACATTGATGCTCGATCTGAATATGTTGAATTTCCGATGGCCGTATTTCCTTTACTTTTGCCTTTTTATTTCCTACGATTATTATTAAACGTTTTCCACTTTCAAGGCAAATACAAAAAAAAACACTTTTCTAAAATTTATTACGAATATATTATTAATGTCCTACAAACACTTTTGGTGCGGAAATATAAATTAGTTACTTTTGTAATTAGTTATATAAGAACTATGTTAACGTTATAACATACCGTTCCTATGCCGTAATATACCGTTAATGTAAGGAATATAAAAATTTATTGCATAGAGAACTGTCGCGATAAGTGTCACTCGACGGCGGTAGGAATTACAACCCCGTGGTGACAGGATCTCTTCTCGCATACAGATTATCATGCGACGCAATTTAATTGCTAGAAGAGGGATGATTTTGCTCAAGGGGATTCATCTTTTGTCAATTTTTGGCCTATCAAGACCCCCAACTAGCAAAGCGCACTATACACAATAACGTTATATCTCTGTGAGCTAGAAAGGTACGCTTTTAAACTGGAAAATAATTTAGAACTAACGATGAAGAAATATTCTAAAGCTTATAAAAACTAGCCAAACATTTTCAAATTAAAATGATATTTCTAAGTTCACGCAATTATCTAATGAAAATTTTTTATATGTACAGCCTCCTCTAAGGGTGCATTGGCAGTAACGCACTGCTCTTCTATCGCAACTAAATGCATCTGAAGCTTCCAAATAGAGTAAAAGAAATTTTACAAACAAAACTCATAAAAACAAAACAAAATAGTATCTCACTTTGAATATTCTGCAGATTCAATATGATTGTAGATGTTTGAATTTTAAAAAACCAAGCGATTATCAAAATGAATAATTCCTTCCTATTTTTTAAATTTTCATTAAAAATTGGAATGCAGTTGAAATTCATCTTCATAATGAGCTTCTTTTCTAAAATTATTTTCGCCTACTTTTAATTTGGTAATTCTTTCAGCATTTTAGCTGAACTGGCCAATTTTAGTTTCTTTTCTATTTTATATTTCGTTTTTGGAAAATTTGAAAATGACTTGCTTAGGAATTTGTCCACTTAAGCAATTTATCGTTTTAATGGAATTTCAAATACAAATAAAAATGTTTGGATATAAATGCTGCAAGTCTTTGAATTTTACTTTTCAAAGGAAATATGTACATATAGTTCTTAATTATGTTCATATTTTATTATGTTGAATTGAATCAAAGTGACGTGAAGCATACGTTCGGAAAATGTTATGAAAATTCAATTGAGTTGTGAACATTATTTTAAGGACCATGAAGTCTTAGACGAAAAATAAATAATGGCAAAATAATATTAATTTTAACTGAAAACATAAGGTAGACTCCACCTTGATGTGACGCTGGAGCACATGGTCGAAAAAGATGCTCGAGAGAATTTGCTAAAGTCGACACAAATCGCTTCAGCGCATCGTATGCAGTCTTAATTGAATTCATTAAAAATTATAAATATAATTTATTAAAGTAATTTTCATAGACACTAGCTGACCTATGCATACGCTCACAAATCCACATACACATATACAAACCGCATTTATCTGTTTTTAATAACATTTATCTTTCCTCTTATTCTATCCATTAAAAGTAATTTTGTTGTTGGTTTTTGTGAGTGGATGACTGTCTGATTGCTTTAAAGTGCATACATACATCTATGTACAGGATGTTTGTTATGAGATATTTTTAGAAATTTTGGGTTTCATCAAGATCGATTTCATCGATCGATACCACAAACTCTACGAGTATCACAACTCGTTAGTGTGTACGAAAGAAATGCATTTACCGATATCTGGTACGTAGGTATATTGCCTGACCACTTGTATCTCTTTTATAATCAACTACCCAATAACTTAAAATATAAAAACCAACAACAACAGCGATTATAGTGAAAGCAGCAACAGTTGCAACCGTTTCATCATCAACATCTCCGTGAAGCAGATGTTGTTTGGCATAAAATTAGGCCTAGATATTTGAAAGTTTAAAAAGATTAGCCACAATTTGATGCTATATGATGCGATGTTATGAATTTTACGGCAATGCGGTGAGAAGAAGGAAATAATGTATAGAAGTCGGGGATAAAATGAAAAGTTATTTTGCAGTTTCGAAAGAATTTTTTGGAAAGTGTCCTCTAGCTTTCCTTTATTTACTTTTTATTCCATTCTAAAAGTTTTAATTTGTAAGTAGTATTAATCAATGCGCATATTTAAGCAATAAAAAATATTATGAAAATATAATTTTTTATTATCATTATGAACATTTTTTATATATCATTATAAAATATTTTTTATATATCATTATAAAATTTTTATATATCATTATGAAAATATAATGAAAACATAATTTGCAAAACGTATGTTAAATTACATTCCACATTACATTCCACAAAAGGAATTCTCAACCGAATTTTGAGAAACACGGGCTATTTAAAAATGAAATTTCATAAACATGGAAATCGCCTTATTTTCATATTCTTCATCCTCTTTACCTCCAGTAAATATTATATATTATTTCATAATGATTGTTAATTTAGCAAATCTAAAATTATAAATGTGTTTTAAGCTGTATAATAATTTTTTCCATAACGTCAAACATACTCCAAATGAGTTTCAATTAATATCTTGATCATAATATGATCATAATATGATCATATTATCATAATATGATAGCTCAATACAGCTATTCTGTCTAAACAATTAATGTTAATTTAATTAATGTGAGACTATATTGTTTGTTGTAACATAAAACTAAAATTAGGATTTTTCCTTCGTATTTGTTGAGCGTCCCGATACGATTGAATGAAACGGATTTTTTTAGAAGGGTGTGGAAATTAATTATTGATAGGAAACCATAGGAAATAAATTAATTTGGGCAGGAAACCATAGAAAATAAAATACTTTAAAATCAAATTAAATTTTTTCAAATCTAATATTAGTTTTAATTCCGTACACTTTTAAATTGCAGAGATAGGCATGAAAATACATTAAAATTTTGCGGGTTACGTATATTCGTTTTGCATTTTTTTTTGAAGCGTTATGGTAGAGCACATGCCGTCAACATTTATGGTAATAAGCTCGTCCGTTTTGAAATTGCGACTTGAGTTAATTCTTGACAGCTTGGGCTTGTTTTGGCTCGTCTTCGATTTTTGCGAAGAACCAAACATTTGCTTTTGCATAATGATAACATCCTCTCCTCTCACACATCGTTGCTTGTGCGTGAATTTGTGGTCAAAATCATCACAATAGTAAGCAGCACAATAATGAATTTTCCAGATCTGTCCCCCCGTAACCTTTTCTTGTTATTTTCTTGTTTGAAAGCGAAGAGGCCCATGCAGGGGCGACGCTACCCCATGTTTATGGAGAAAAAGACGGCATCGAAAAAATATCTCACTACATACTATTTTTGAAGTGCTCCGATGATTGAGAAAAATGGTTGTAAAAGTGTATAGAATCTTATGATTATTTAAGGAACAAAATAAGTATTTATGAATAAATAAATAGTTTTTGAAAGAAAAAAATTTGCGATACTTCTTGAACATGCCTCGCATAATACCAAAATGATTTTCTCATTGAAATTGTTAGTACTAATAAGGCTTTTTATATTTTATAATGAGATTAAAAAGGATTAAGTTTATTGACGCCATCAAGTAGAATCCAACGGGAACGGGAATAGTTGGGAACAAATCGTCAATTAGCTTTACAATCTTATATTTATTAAATCCTTTATAAATGATCAAATGTCAATTTACAACACACTTTTTTGGGGTTTGAAGGATAACAATAATCATACTCACGCATGCACAGAAACACGCGCACATATACATAATCCCTCTGTCCAAATCCACATCCATCCATGTGAGGAGGAAAACTGGGTTTTGGGAAACATTTCAAATTAAGCGCGTATTAATTAAAAAATATTCACAACAAAATAGAATTAGCACTGAAACCAGATTTAGTTCAGTTCAGATTCAGTAGAAATGAAATTAGAAATCCATAAGTAATTATCAGAAGTAATTTTTTTACATTTTAGAAGGAAATAAAATTTCTAAAGCCCTTTTTGGGAAGAAAATTGTAATACTAGAAACCCTTTTGTGGTAGGGACATTATTCAGCTAGTTCCTAAAGTAGAAGTGAAACCTATTTACCGTATCGTAGACTATTTTCTGTTATTCGTTTTAGGAGTAAGCTTAAACGAAAGTTCTTTTAAATACTCCTTGAAAGTAATGAGCATTTCTAGTAATCACCGTCTTTGTAAGATGAAAAATATAAGCACTAAAGCTCCTTTAATTATTTTTTACGGCTTCTTCGACAACCATTAATGGCATTTGATTTCCCTTGAATTCATTTCCGGAATGCAATTCGTAACATGTACAACATTTCCTGCTGGGGCATCGACGTTTTGAACATAAGAGGACCATGTATTTTGTGTACTGGTATGTTTATATTTGTTTTTTTTGCGCATTGATTTCGTCTCTCGACAAAGCTTCTTTAAACAATAACCGCAAAAAGCAATATTGATCCATGTTAACTCTGGTAATGACGATGACGGCATTTCCAACAGTGTGCTGCGTTACTTTGATTACTGAATTGGGTTTTTGTTGGTATTTGTTGTTGTTGTTGCTATGGGTAATGAATTCAGAGCCAGGTGCAGTTTAGTAGCATCATTAACTTCAAAGAACTTCAAACATTTCAAATGGCTTCAGCTTTTAATAGCATGCAGCTTTTTGTCGTTTCTGTTTTTGCTCGACTTCTAGCTGTAATTGTTCTTGTAGTAGTTGCTGTTGTTTTCACCACTTTATTGTAATTTGTTTTTGTTTCATAGATTTCGCTTGTTGTTTTTGTGGGGTGGTGCTTTGATGTTGTTGTTGTTGCTTCTATTATTACTACACTTAATTATTACTGACCGTTATTAATTTATTATTAATTGCTTGTAATTTATTACCATTGTTGTTGATGTTGTTGCAATTAATTGCTCTGTCAATAAAGCAATAAAAATATTCATTAACATTCAATCAAGCAGAAAAAGCTGCGCAAATCATATAATTATTTAGTAATAATTAACTTATAGCCTTATAGGAATGTTATCTATTTTTGACATTCGCTCTTGAAACGCTGTAAAACTTACCCCCCCCCCCACACACACACACAAGGAAACATTGTGGTTAAACTGCTAGAATCCGAAAGGGGATTTGTGCAAATTGATTAATGAAGTGTTTCTAAAAAAATGAAGATAATTAAGATTTATTAAGGTTAGTTAAGGTTAGTTAGTGCATTTACTTTTTATGTAATCTAGCAGGCAAGCTAGAATTTTAGTGGTTAAATAAATTTGTAATTTCTCTACTGAATTTATAAGTGAAACATTATAATTTTATTCGATCCTTTAAAAAAGTAATTTCATTGTTAGGATCGCAATTAGACAATATAATGTTCAACTAATAAAACTGGAATATAATCATTATAAATGTAGTTTCACGAATGAAACTTTAATTCAACTACAAAAATTGTAAAACCACTATTAAATTAGTAATTTATCTATTCAAAGTTGTATGTAGGAAACTACTAAGAGCATTTGTAAACATACTTCACAATATTACTTTTAAATTATTTTGTGATTACCCGTTTTTTTTTTATTCGTGTAATTTCATCAAAGCAGGCTTGCTAAACGAACTTTACAAACAAAACCGGTCAGTTCGGATATTGTTGGCGTGAATGTAAAAAAATCGTGCAAATAATACTTAGATACAATAAGCAAGAGAAGGGTAGAGGGTGGGAATTAAAGGGAATAAGAAGTCATCATGAGTAGAATTCCTGAATTTACATTTGATTTACATTTAAAAGCGATAATTGGTATGAATATTTATAGAGAGTTTTCTTTATGACGCGGCTTCAATGCTGAAAAGTGTAAATTTACATTTTAAAGAATTAAAAAGAAAATTGATTAAAAAAGAACGTTAAAATGAAAATGAACATTTTAGGGAATTTTATGTTAAGAATAATAATTCTGAAGCAATTCTGATTAGTTTACAAATGGATGGCTAAAGTAAAGGACACTTTTACTGGAAAATACTTCAAATTTGCTATGTTTTGTTCGTAGTAGAGCGACAGTTTTAAGCATCTAGTTTCACTACTAATTAAAATAGAAAAATAGATAAAGGAACTTATTCGAACTTAGAGTCCCACCCCGATTCGATTGAACCCCGTTCCTTTGAGTGATTCGTTCATAGTAATTCGTTTCTTTTAATTGTAATGGAATTTTGTTCGAATTTTCTTCAGGTATTTAATGATAATTACTAAGATTTACTATTCATTTACAGTTTTCACCAAACATCCATTTACTTTTCTTGTAATGAGTATATAGTTTAGACAACATTTTTTCACCTCAACATTTCTTTACTTAAAATTTCGATTTCTAAAATTCCATTTGTGGTTCAAATTTTCAATTTAATTAGTCCAATTAAATTACCAACACCGTTCTCACTTATGTTTTTATAATGATTTTATACATTTGGTGAATTATTAAAAACAAATTGTTTATATTTTAATTAAAATGGCAAAAATATATTATTTATCTTTTATTAGTTTTTATTTTGCCACGAAAATTGGCTGCATACATTATAGTCGATTAACAGTCAGTAGCTCCCGTAGCCTTAATTAAGTGCAATAGCTGCAAAAATGGGCACCGTACAAGCCTCGACAATGACTAATGCAATGGCAAACATCATCAAGCTAGACTAGTGAACCGCAAGATCAGAGCATTGTCATAAATAAATAGTTGCTGTTGTTAGTCCTTGGGTACCGGTGGTGTTGTTTTCCGGTTCCGGGCAGCAGGAGCAGCTATAGATAGATAGTTTAAGACCAGAGATAGATAGTTTAAGAATATTGCGCCATCATGAGAAACAACAATAATAATGTCAACAACAAGAATAAAATCACTAAAAGCAAACTTGATAAATTGTTCACCAGATGTTGTCGATGCTGCTTCTTTTGTTGGTGTTGTTTATTCGAGAAAGGCATCATAACGAAATCGCGGGAAAAGTTGGCTGCGCCGGAAAATAAGAAATTATTGCAGCCGGGCACGTGCAGGAAGACGGCATTCGTGACTTGAAGAAAATGACAATGACGATGGCGATGATGATGTCGTTTGAAAAGTAATAACGCAAAAGTTTAATCAGGAAAGAAGTATCAGGAAAGTAATTGCTTCAGTCTATTCCATGCAATTGCTTCAGTTAATTTATTTGCAACAAATCTTTAAAATATTTGCTTACACATTTTTTAAAAATATATTCTTCCTTTCAAAATAAATATTTTTTATGCAAGAACATTTTAAATAAACACAATTTAATTCTAATAGAATTTAATTATCTTTTGAACAAACAAACTTCGCTCTCATGCTTCCTTTCGTACGATTTTACGTCAATAACTCCTCCCCTTAATCACAACCGAAACACAACCAATTCGGCGGAATGGCAAAGGCGAACTGATTTGAGAGTATCAATGCAATCGAACGCGTTCGTGGTTCGAGGTTAGAACTTTGAATAATTTAGATGGAGCGTGCGAGTTGTTGGTTTGATCGAACTGACATTTGGTTCGTGTTAGACGGAATAACCGCTAAATTTATTTTACGTGAATTATTATAGAAGTTTTATGTAAAATATTTCGTACTTAGTTCAATTATTTTATTCTATTTAAGGAAATTCGTCAATACATATGTAACTAATTAATTTCATCATAAGATATAATAAAAATCATGGGCATTATTTTTCAATGCGCCGACTAACACTTTACTACCTTGCATATTGTTCTAAACATTAAATGGCAACGTGGCATGAATATTTGTTCAATACAAATATGGCCACAACAGTTTCAGTAAAAATGTTATAAAAGGATTTTTCGGAAAGCGTGCCAAAGGGAATTAAAATATTATAGACCATATAGAAGATAAAATAATTAAGAATAATTTCCGTAAATACAAACAAAGGAAAAATTTGTTTTATTTTGTTGATTCCGGTAAAACTGTTTTGGTTAGTTAAATTTTTAAATTATATCTTTGGGATTATTTTCGATTTTATATTTTAAATTTATTATATTATGTGTTTTGAAATTAAAATTTAAAAATTAGAATTTTTGAATCCTTTAATATTTAATTTTTTTTAATCCTTTTTTAATTACTTGTAGTATTGTGTATAAATTTTATAATGTGTATTAATTTTATTGACATTTTTATTAAATTTCTCTCACTGCTAAATCTTATGATTTCGTTAAAAAACTTTATAAATAAGCCGCACTTAAACTTAATTCGAATGCAAACGTTATGCTCTTCGGTATTAACTTATGGACTTATTAAAACGTGGTTATAAACAAGTGTACGTGTGTGAAGGTGTGCGATGGTGATAACTTTTCGTACAACCAGTAACAGTGACAAATCTTTCGTTTTCTACGTCAATTATTGACAAGTCTTTTTAAGATCCTTAACAGGTTTTCGCCTGCAATTTGGATCGGTTTTATGGACGTTTAATTTGTGTGCATCTATATACATTTATTTTATTTTATGTGCGTTGCTTTTATGCCCTTCTGATTCGGTATCATCATGGTCTCTAAATTAAATATAAATGTAAGAGGCATACTTTCGCTACAATTTTGTTCATTTTATTGACCAAAACCAAATAGCAAAATATTCGAATAACGCGGAGGTGTGATGAGTACTGGATGAAAGTAGAATGAATTGATTTTGTCACGGTTGGTTAGATATATTTCTTAACAAATTTTGGAGATTATTCTATCGCTGAGAATTAAAATATTCTAAATGTCTGCATGTATATAAAATTTGTTGCGATTGTTTAATTTTTATCGAACTTTTATATAACAGGGAGGATTTTACGCTCTCTGTCAGCACTATGTGATTATTACCAAAGGTTTGGTTTTTTGATATTTTACTACTGAGGGTAAACGAAAATTGGGGAGAATATAAATAAAAAGAAAAGAATATAAATATCATTATATATCAAAGACATAGATTTTGTTTCGTATGACTAATTGCAAATCAGTTTTATATAAAAGTCAGCTATTGAAAGCGGACTCTAAGATATTACCCCTCGAATAATGCTCTCCACACTAATTTATTCAATTAATTGTACTTTTTAAAAAAATTGAACCCTCTGGTTATTTCATGGTTTAATAGAAAGTCTCCCTGGCATATAAAATGATAATGAAATATTCGGTATATTTGGTTTTCAAAAGGTTACCTTTTCTTATATTTATCCCCAACTTGAAGGGATATTCGCTTGCTCCTTATAATAAACCTTCGAAAGAGATACAGCCATGAGTAATATTGTCATTACATGTTGCCTAAGGTTGGCAAATTTTATAAGACTTTACTTACTTCCAACACTTTTTAAAGTAAATATATTCTAATTTATAGATAAATCCCTAAGAATATAAAACAATCCCTAAGAATATGTGGTACTCGTATTAAGTAAACAATATCATCAGAATAAATTATTTTCACTTTGTGTTTTAGTACAATTCAAGATTGATCTACTCGAAATAACAAACCCTTCACTATGAAATTCATCAAATGAAGTTAAATATTTATGGAAAATAAAGTATAATTTAATAAATAATGCGTGGGTACATTTAAATCGTGGGATAGATTGATACGATAAGCGAAATTTAGTACTCACGAATACACATATACCTGCCTGAATATTAATCATAATAATTTCATTGACTTTCAACTTGATATCATTTATCTCTTTCTAAAATAGAGCTATATTTCTGTGAGAGTAGTTATTTTTCTCCTTTATAATATCGTCATGTCTATACTAAAGTTTGTCTTTCTTGTCCTCCCCCTGTCACACGCATACCTCTAGGTGCTATGAAATAGAGCTAAATATTGTCAATCTTCCGCTTTCGTACTGGTTTCAATTTACCTTAAAAAAGAAAGCCAGGGCAAAATTATTATCATATTTTTAGTACTACATAATCAATAGCAATTAACCCTCCTCTCTTCGTCTCACTGAAGTGAACTCCAGCTAATGAAAGATTTTTTGATAAATGAAACCATTAATGAGCGCTATTAATTTCTCAAAGGATTTCAACCAAGTAATATTAGATGTGAAAACAAAAACATCCATTAGATATACAGTCCATTAGATATACAGATAAGCCCTCCTATACCAACTCCGTCTTCCGGATAATGGCGAACAATGCTGCGAGTGGAAGAAGTATTACTGTTTCATAAGCATTACAATTACCAAAAATATATTTGCAAAATTAATATTTGGCTCATTAATATTTGTAAAACTGAATTTTTAATTGAAATTATAGCTGAGTAGATTTATATTTTAAGTTTGATATGAATGGACTTATGCTTTCTAATATCGAGTTGAATTTTTAGTAGAAAACGAATTCAATTTTATGTTTAAATTACAATGGACACCACGTGGCGTATGAGGAATGTGCAATTTTCCATTTGATTTCTCTTACTTCGTGGAAGGAATGGATTCAAGGGCTATGATGACACACGATCTGGAAATAAAGAGTAATTCTAATCTCCGAAAGACTGAATCAGATTAATTTCGTGAAAAAAAGTCAATTCTTTGCAGAATATGACTTGATATCGTTAGGTGTTTTTGTTGGGGCACGGTTAAAGACTGTTGTTATGACAGCAATTTGGAAGCTTCAAAGATGGAGCAAGGTAAAACTTACTATACGTTTTGTTTACGTTTAGCTGAATATATTGAAATCGCAATATTTCGATTTTATGATATATATTTGCTGTTTTAAAAATTCTTCAATCAACAGAAAGATATGGAGAATTAATTGCTTCTTAAATTTTAAGGGCGAACTTTTGCACTAATATTTTTCACAAATAAACAAATTAGAAACCAATTGAATAATGTTCTACTAATTTCCTCTATCATAGCTCGTTTTACTATTATTACTATTGTTTTCTTACTATATTATTGTTATGTTTTCATTATGGTTCTGTAATTGTTATTCCTATTATGTTTTTAGTGCATTTCAAAGATATTTGTGATTAACTTTCGAGAGAAACTGTTGTTGTTTTTTATTACTATCATATTAGTGTCTCTCACTACAGAAATTTTAGGAGCAGTTTCGATAGTACCTTAATGATAAAGATAAACATTGCTTTACAGAAAAAATACGATTGTTTTCCATTTCTGGAGGGTTTTGCTTTCCTAACTAATAAACCTTTTACTGTTTTTTTCTGCATTAGAAAGTTAGACAATACGAAAATGAGAAAATATAAGCAAAACGCGATTAAAAACGAAATCGTGCATATGGCCTGGTATGACATTTGATAATGTATTCCTCAGATATTATTCTAAATTATGTAGATTATAGAATATTTTCATTTTTGACGGGATGTCTATGCGAGCAGTCATGACAACTATTTTTTGTGATAATACCTAAACGAATTCTAAGAAATCCGGATACAAGTTTTTAAAAATCAATTTCCGATATTGAAAGTCTCGATTGGAAGCCGTTATTCTTCCGTCCTGGAACATCGAGGGGTCCGAAATCGCTTTGATTGTGTTCACAGCAGAGACGACACGTATATACGAATAATATGTTTTATATTTGAAAGTATTATAAATCACCAACTGCCAATACAGTTTTATTTCACAAAGTATCTAAATTTTTTATTATATCCGGTTTCGCTATTCTTTATCTATTTGTTCAAAGTGTTTAAATCTACAGAAAACCTTTAACAATTAACAATTTATAAATCATTGAAAACTTTTGATCTTGTTTATTACGATATTTTGTATTACGAAGGTGAAAAAGCCGCAAAACCAATTTTCTGTAGAAATCTTTAACAATTTACAAATAACGTTTGTACAAATATAACATTTTCCAACAGGAATGATGCAGAAAGAAATATTCAATAGACAAGGAATGTATATCCAATCTGTAGCAATATAAAATAAATCATTTATACTTCAGGAAAGAATGCTATGGAAACCGTATCCATACAAACACATACAGACACACACTATCGCATAAATATACCTACATAAATACAGGAACACAAGGTAGCTTAGCCTCAGATATCCGGAAAATACGAAGCAAAAGCAAAGGCGAGAAGTTTATGGACCAAAGTTAAAGTGTTCTAGTGGTGAAGCCTCCGTTCTCCGCCGAATTCTTGTCTGTTGATTTAATTCAGTGCAAGTGGAAGGATTTGAGTTCACACACCCACATGTACGTACAACTTTGACGAATCATCAGCATTGGTGAGCACTCCAGATTACTAAAGTGGGATGAGGGCACATTTTCTTTTGTTCTCTCTATAAGAATGAGATTTCCTAAAAAAATGTTATGGAAATAAAATACTTTATTGCGTAGATAAGAGAAGACTGTATTTAATGAAATATGAAATGAATTTACTTTAAACTTCATACGAATTTTTATTAATTTAAAGGTAAAAATAAAATTAAGGACTATCTGATTACTTTTGCTTTGTCAAAATTTTGCCAAAAATTCCTACAAAGACTTTACAATTAAACAATTAAAGAGTTTTAATAAAATAAGCCGATGCGTTCAATAGGTTATGTCCTTTTAAGCATAATAGTTGAGTTTTATATCCTACTAGTTGTTTTAGAAGTAGTAATCCTTCGCGCAATTATTACCAATAACTCTAGCAAATCACTTAGATATTTTATAGTTAAATGTAGAAAGTATAAATAGTCCACGGCTAACAGTTTTTAAATTGTATGTATAAGGACAAAACCCCTTGCAGGGACATCATAAAAAGAGAGTCAAGATTGTGTAAATATTTTCTTTTTACTACATTTCGAAGATAGCTACATGTGTCGCCGAAATCACCTAAACAATAGCATATAATACCAAGAAATTTTGAGAGATAGAAGGAGAATACACAAAGAACACCCAACAGTAACAAACATAGGATACAAATCATTCTCCGCAAAACATACGGTCAGGCAAGTGTAAGAGGATTAGCCACGACAAAAAGGAAAAATATTGTTTAGAATTTAAAAGAAGAAAGTCAATTGATAAATTACACAATTATATTGAAAACTGAAAAAATCTGTCTCCCATGAAAATCCATCAGCGACTCATGAACGATTAGTGTCAACAAAATTTTTGATATTATTAAGTTTCAAATCACTTTACTTTTACCACGGTCAAAAACAATGAATGATATCTTCCTGGAAGGAGCAATAAACGAAAAAGTTTTAATGCGCTAAAAAATCAACTCAATTAAAGGACACCAAGTGATCAAGACGGCGATTTCATGCTCAATCGACAATAAGAAATACTAAAACAAGAACATATCTGAGGATTCTCTTGCGGACAAAATTGTCAACTAATTATTATGCTGATAACGTAAGCGAAAGCGATAAATAAATAAAGCGATCAAAAATAAATACAATAAATGTAAAAATAAATAAATATGCTCAATATGTCGCTTTTGTTTCCTACAAATGATATTTGACAGAATATTTCGTTAACTTTTTATCAGTTTTAAACAATAAATATTCAAATTTATTTCAATGAATATTGCGACCATGCATGTAGGTGATACAGCCATATTTCTATATTGGTGAGCAATGAAAAATAAATACAATGAGAAATAAAGAAAAAAAGCGGAAATGAGAATAAAGCAAAAATTAATTATTCGACAAAATAATGTGAAAATTTATGAGAATTTATGAAAATGAAATTTATGCAGGGGCAGGTTTTTTGTTAATACAACGAAATCAAAAACGAATATAATATACGATTTGAATTTAATATTAAAGTAACCCATTAAAGTATTTAATTTAATATTAAAGTAAGTAAGGCACGCTGCCTTCAATATGTTCTCGCTATCGGTATGAAAGAAAACGTTTGCGAATATAACTAATGATTTCATTAATGAACGTACTCGAGTATAAACCCTGTAATTGCTAAACAGCGTCCCAAGTCCTTTGTTGTCGGAAAACCGTTTCTCGAGGAGATATTTATTCATGTTGGGAAGGAAATAATTATAATTAAGGGTGAATGAAAAGCTGAAGAAATTGTGCATAACTTTCAAATTTTGAATTCGAATTCTATAAACCTCGTTTATCCTTTTCATTTAATTAACCATTACTGATTTTTACTATAGTTAGCTTATTTTATTATTTACTGATTATTATACTGATTATTTTATTATTTTCATTTGTACAAATGTAAAATTTTGTAAATCTATTGATCTATTGACTGCTATTTGATTAGCCGGTAACAATATTGATCCTTGCGCTATTAATTCCTTGTTGTTTTTTTTTTGGCGAACACGTTGCACGTATTAAACGTCTTCTTTCTCAATTTCATCTAAAATTTCAAGATTACTCTCGAACATGTTTGTGTACGTGACAATAATTTTATAAAAGCTTAGCATTAAATGACTCGGCAAACGATTCTTTGAAATCTGTTATTTATTCAGTTCGTATATTACGGTTCTATCAATTATCATTCCTTCATCAATTCTAGATTGCGGTGCATTGGAATGACCTTTCATAGTCTTCAATAGAAAATTTGTGTAGAAGGAGTTCGTAAACCATGACATCGTTTGCTTGGAATAAATGGAATATTTTTTAAACTTTCCGAATTTGGAATTTACATTCTTCCATCCACGGATTTCAAGTACTTTGGTAGCCAAAATGATTTAAGGACACTTATTTGCCGGGCTTGAGAATAAATAGTGAAAGTGATATAGAAGAATTTATATCTAAGGCTTTTATTACTTCACTAAATTCAGATTTTACTCATGCAGGTGTAGTAAGCAATCTTAGATTATAGGGTTTATTAAAAATTGCTCGGAATCATAGATTTTTATGAAAACATTTTCAATGATTTCTGTCATCCATAATCACTTTCCGTTTGGAAATTAATCGGTCACAACGATGTATTTTTTGTGTTTTATTTCGTTCTTAATTTTGTTGAATTCTTTCAAACGCATCGTAAAAACGGAAGGTGATTTGTCATTATATGCCATGTTACGGAAGAGACCAAGAGACCCAAATTGCCTACTCATACAGTATATATTTAATTGTGTTGGAGTGATTGTGTTAGACCAATGGTGTTTCCTGTTTAGTGATTTCGTGCTTTAAAATTCGAATTTAGAAAAAATAATATAATTTAATAAAAATTCCTAAGTGATTACATTTCTATATAAATTGATGTTCTATTTATTATATATTCGTGCTCATCATCTTTATAAAAATGATTAAATTTTTAGTATTATAATGCCAAAATATATAAATTTTAAGACTTAAAATTAATTTCTTATAAAGTAATTATAATGATATGGAATATTCTTTATTTGTTTAAAAATACAATTTTAAAGTAATTTTTTTGGGGATGTCTGACTGGTTTGTGCTGATTTGTCTGACTTGAGATTTTGCGGATGGTTAAGGCTTTCCATGTTGACAATTTTCATACGTAGAATAGTTTACAAGGATAAATCGCGTAAGAAAAATTTAAATGTGTAATAAGTATTATGAAATAGCTATTACGTTTTCCATTCAAATTTCAACAAGTATCTATTAAAATAAAGGCGCAGGTAGTTTTACTTTAAAATTAAAATTAATGTTTCTTTTGAATTTATTTTAGTGAAGTTTTGAACCCATAAAGCCAATTGAAGATAATAATATTTTTTCTTCAACAAATAGTTCATATTTTTATTGATAAATCTACATTTTAATAATTACATTAAGGGATACCGATGTTAAGAGCAATGAATAATACTTAACGCCTCAAAACAAATTCCAATTATAGGCGTTTTTTTGTGTCAAATATTATTCAATTTATATTATCCTAATTAAACCTGACTGCGTTTTGAATCTACGGAACGATTTTCCACTATTCTCCGTCAAATTAGGTTTGGAGACAAACCGGTTTCGGCAATGTGCCCCTTTTTTTTTCCTGTGCGTCTCTGACAGCTATTTATAATTGCAGTATTACAGGGTTCACATATGTCAACCATTATTACCTACTTCCTCGTTAGCAGCTTTTCTGTCCTTTGCTTGCCTTTTTCGTTATTTTGCCTTGTCGATTTTTAGCCTCGGAAAATGGCTAAATGGTTTTGTTGTTGCTGCTGCTTGCAGATACGACGACACGTCAAACGCCAAAAGGCAATACGAAAATCTGGGTTATAGAAGGCATAGATGAAAGGATTAATGCCACAATTGATCCAACCGACCCATGTCAAAAAGGACATGAGTCCTTCGCAAACGGCAGCGGGCGGCAAAAAAGGCATTAAGAGATAATAAACGAAAAAGGGTAACCAGCATGCGATAAAACCGCCCATCACAATCGTTAAGGTTTTAGCGGTTTTTGTTTCGTGTTTTGTTGTTGAGATACGCATAGCAACATGACCGCGTGGATGATGGTGATAAAACCGATTTGAATGATGGCCACGTTGTAAATGCGTATGAGAACGTGTATCGCTTGCTAGCATCGCTGCAGCGCACGTTGTTGGGAATGAGGCACGATTCTGTTGGAACGTTGAGATTGATTGTGTTATGGGTAAAGTATTGGCACGTGGTATACAGAGTGGTCCATTGAATTTTCCGCAACTACCGTTCGTCGAACAGTGATCGATAGGAATCAGCGGAGAATGTCGAGGTATTTCGACGAGCTCGTAGAAGGAAGTCTCTTGTTGTTGTATCGGGCAACTTTTATAAGTTCTAGAACAAATGCTGCATTTAATACTACCATCCTTTCCACCACTGCTCCAGCGAAATTTGGGAGCAATGCATTGAACGCTTTCCGATTCGGAGAGAAAGTTTTCGTTACCATCGATATCGTGGTCAGCGGCGGCACGTTCGGAATTCTGCGTAAAAGAAAAAAGAAAAAGTAGAATTAGTAGAGAAGGTTTGTAAAGGATCTTTAGGGATCTAAAGGGATATATGTATATATAGATTTCTTTCATAATCTCAACCACAAAAACAACAAATATGAAACCAAAGACTGTGAAATAGAAATTTTGGTGCTACGTTTTTGCACTCAATTGCCTTGGGCTAGAACAATGCTTGTAAATCTCGACACGTAGCCAATTTTTTACCTTTCCTCTAAAGCGTTACAAATTATAAAAAACTTTTATGAACCTAGTAGAATTTTTATTCTTCTCACTCACTCGGAATCACGAACACGAAAAAATGACCATTGGCAATACAAAAAACTTACCGCATCACGAACAATCCGTTGACGACGTGAATTCAGAACATAACCAATCCTAAGATACACGTAGAGCATTACCGAGAGTGGTATGAAAAACGAACCCATTGCGGAGAAGACGACGTAGCCTTTGTTCTGATTATAACGGCAAATAATACGACCTTCCCGTCGACGTCCCGGTTCATACCTAACGTATTAACGGTAATGGTATAAATTCGCACGACGCAGGAATAGAAGACAAGAAGAAAACAAGACTAGAAGAATGTACGTCTAACCCGGAAATCCAAATATAAAATAAAAAACAGAGGATAATAAAATCATATTTTGTATTTATATTAAAATGCATAAATGAAACTAAGAAAGGTCGTTTCAAGGACGATTGTTTAGGATTCCATCAAACTGCATGATATCTCTAAGTTATGAAACGGTTCGCGTGGCTTTAATGGTTATATTAGTTTCAATTTATTTACGTTTTACGGTTAAATAAACTGTTATTAATAAATAAACTGTTTTTAAAGTTCATTCAGAAAAAGAAGAAAGAAAAGTAAACTAAACTAAAACAAACTTTTTTGGGTCATACCCTTTACACAATCACACATATTTGTACATATACCTACTGCCACCCCTTTAAAAATACATGCATACGCATACACCCACAAACTCTCTCTCTTTTTCTTTCTTAAATGATAAATAATGCATTAACAACTTGACAGATGGCATTTGATTAGCACTTACCAGCCCAAGAAGGGCGGGCACGTAATGGATAATGCGGTCACCCAAACTATAAATATCATAAACAGAGCCAAACGCTTCGAACGACGTTTTTTAGAATAAGTCAAGGGTTGCGTAACTGCCAGATATCTAAATATTTGAAAAGAGATAAGAGTCATGATAAAGCATTATGTGAGAATTAATATGAATGATAAATAAATTCCACAAATCTAAAAATCTTTTATCGCACGCTTTAGACTCTGTATAAGTTATGACTGTTATTTGATTTCTCTGTAAAGGTTTTATAAAAGTACCACTCTTAAGTGATTTTTATGTTATTAGAAAAATATTCTTCAATTTATTCGGTTATAACTTCACAAAAAAAGCCTGGCTGGAATGAGTCTGCGGTACCTCCAGCCCTGTTAACTCATACTTCCGCTGACTTCCTCCTATGACCTAACGATAACGATAGTATATATATATATATATATATATATATATATATATATATATATATATATATATATATATATATATATATATATATATATATATATATATATATATATATATATATATATAAATATAGTGATAGTACTAATACAGTAAGACCAAGCTCTGTGACATCCATTATGCACTTCGTGCAAACGATTTTATAACTATAGGTAATCATACAATATAAATACCTGTCTAAACTAATGGCGCATAAGCTTAGTATAGACCCGGTACAGAGAAGAACATCCAACGAGATCCAAATATCACATAAAATCGAGCCAAACTGCCAACTACCTGCGGCATCAGGTTTATTTAAGAAAAGAATATAAAAGTGTTATCAGAATTAAACGTATTAATTTTGTTCGTTTCGCTTTTTTCTTCACTGCATAATGTTATATAGAATAAGAATTGTAAGAATTCCTATGATATAATTAAAAAATATAATTAAATAATAAATATTTAATATTTAATTTCTAAAATTAATAATTTGGTAAAAGCCAAAACGAAAGTGAAATTCGGTTGCTTTCATGACTCATACACACACGATTCATGCACGACCTTTTTATTTCAATGCAATTGCAATAGTTTTCACTTAGTCGAGACTTTTTATGTAATTTCGATAAAGCAACAATATTTAGAAAATTATTTTTAATAGACGGAAATTATTAAGAAGCTGTTTTTTTATTTAGAATCAAAGAAGTAAAATGAAAGTAATGGAATATTTTAAAGATTTGCCGCAAAAAACCGCAACAACAATACAGTAGTAATAATAAGAAGAGCAGTAGCAACAATATCGTGAATAACGAAAAGGAAGCAACGAAAACAAACAATAAATGCAAGCAAAAAAGGCAAATTTTTCTAACTGCTAAAGTAACCAAGCAAACAACAACAACAATACCAGCAACAAAAACAACACTAAAACAATGAAACCAAAATAAGAAGGAAAACAAAAACAAGAAGACAACAACAACAACTAAATCGCGACAACGACAGCAATAACTCACCGACAACATAATAGATGACTGCCGGTGGCATAACGCACATTCCCACCAACCAATCGGTAATGGCTAAATTCATGACAAAACAATTTGTCACCGTACGTAGGCGACGTGTTGTTACAACTGACAAAATAACTAACGTATTGCCGACGATAGTGATAAGAATGAGCACCAACGAGGCGGCAACAATAACAATCTTTTGTAAATCCATTTCATTGAAATCGAACGATGTAGTTAGGGTATTGATGAGGGTGTTGTTCTTGCTAATCCTACTACAACTACTACTGCTGCAGTTGTTGCTGTCGCTGTTGTTGTTGCTTAAATCGACGATGTTTTTATGGTTGTTGATGTTGCTCTTATTTGTATCTAACTCCATTGTTTTCTCTGTTGTTTTTGTTGTTACACGTGTCACCGTAATAGCTGCTGGTGAAATTTCGAGGAGTGATGTTATTAATTGTTGTTGTTGCTGTTGTTGTTGTATTTCGGGAGTATTTTCATCAGCAATTATCGCTTCAATGCTTGCAGTTACTTGAAGGGAACTACCTGTTGTCGTTATTATTGTTGCTGCCGCCATGCATGAATTTTTTAACAATAACAAAAACAACAAAACTAACCGCATCATGCCTTTAGACTCTATTGGAATCTATTTTGTTTTAGCCGCTGCGTTTGAGGTTGCTGCTGCCTCGAAAGTTGCTGCTGTTACCGTTGTTGTTGTTTCTCCTTCGTTTATTATTGTTGTTTCTAAAAATTTACTTTTCCAATTTTTGTTGATATTTCATATTTCAATTCTTGTTGATTGAAATGTTTCATCTGTTGCTTTTGCTGCGGCGTTATAAAAATTCTGAAGACATAGAGAAAAAAATCATCTACATCGACGCCAGCAGAGGCAGATTGAATGATTTCCACCATGAATGATAATTGTAAATGTTCTTTACTTCTTTGTTTTGTAATTATTCTTATTTTCGTGTCTAGCAATTGTTTCTTTTTGACCAAATATCAACGATTCAAAAAATTATAAAACAAAAAAAAATGTCGCGTTTGCGATTAAAAATGATATTGGTTCTTCGATAAACGATTCTGTTTATTTCTAATAATTAGAATTTTGAAATTTTTGTTTTTGCATTAATTATTCATTTAAACGAAAAATTTATCTATTTATTTTTTTTAATGATAATGATTTGTTGATATTTTTTATGTCAAAAATCGTTAAAAAGAAAAGAGAAATAAACAAAAGCTAAGTCAAATGAAACCGCAAAATGTGTTATGACGAACAATTAAATGTTTACGACTTTATTTATATTTTTTCTCTTTGTTTCATTCACAAATTTTTCTTTGGTGAAGTGATGTAATATAAATTGCAGCGACAACAACAAAATATTTCGTAAAATTTTCTTCGATGGTACGACAAAATACGATTAATTTTATATTTATTCTGTAGACTGCCGTAAATGGTTTATCTATATAGGAAATAATTGTCGCTATAGAGAATTATTCATATAGACAACAATTTCAGTCAGCGCTTTATGATGTTTGTATTTATGGGTTCATCGTGGGAATTTTTAAAGAATTCTGAAAATTTTACACTTTCGGACAATAAATGAATCTTTGGTATTTTGAAAGAATTTTTACAGCACTTAAATGTAAAAATATCCAAATGGTTGCAGCGGCGACTTAGTTATATGTGTTCCATATGGTCATCACTAAAACTTTTACATATATGATCATTAAAATCTTTTTCAAACTTTCAGAATTTCAAGAGATTAAAAAAAAAATGAAAAAAGGAAAGAAAAAAAAGAAAATAAATTAAACTTGTTTTGGATTGTCTTGGATAGTGCAAACCAAAGACACCTTAATTCTATCATTTTAGTTTAGTGTTTAATTCATTTCGACTCAGTTTATGAGATACCAGACCATATTTCCCTTTAGGGTTTAGACGTTTGATTAAGATAAAGGACATTAACTATTCTTTATGGCCAATTAAAAGTAATGAGCTTTTCTTAGATAATATTTTATTGAACAAATTGTATTCGTCCGAATAATTATTAAATCATAAATATAATTAATTGCAATCACCAAACAAAACAGATGTACCATCAAAAAATTTCCCCCCTCCTTTGTTTTCACATTCTACCACTTACATATTTCTATCCTAACCGCAATCAATACAAAATCATGAGCATAGATTTATTTTTCTTTTCATAAAATTTTTATATCTTTGTTTGCGTACATTTTTCTTTTTTGAATTTTTGAAGTTTCAACAATCTTGAAAGGCAGTAAAAAGAATTGAGAATTGCTGAAATTGTTGAGAGAGAGAGGGAGATCTGATTAAATTTTAATGGGCAATATTCCTTTTTTATCGGTACGAATTTAAATAAACAAAACTCGTAAAGCTGGAAAGGAAAACATAAACTTTAGCTAAGAAAAACCAATACGTTTTTACATAATTATTATTATAATTTTTATTACTTTTCTTCTAAATATAGCAAGATGACGATTATGACTGTTTGTTGTGGGAGAAGTGGGCTAACGGATGGCTGATTTCTTTCTTAATCGACCATTTATTGACGCGATTTTACGTTGACATTTAGAAGATAGAATTACATTGGTTTGACGAGATTAGGTCCTTCCTGTGGTTATCTTTTTAATTAATTCTTTTAGAATCAACTGGAAAGTTTACAGTTTATAAAGAAAAAATAGCAATGAGAAGTTTGTTGAAACAGAATGCTAAAAGACTCTATAGGAGAACACGTGGGAAAACATTCTTTACAAAAGAATTTATTATAAAAAACCGTATACAACAAAAATATCCCTTTCAATGTTCCTTCGTGGTAAAGGAAAGTAAGTCATTTGTTGCACGCAGCATATTTTTTTGTATTCACACGTTTTTCCATTATCATTTCTGATTAAATCAAATCTTTTGGCTTAGTTAAATCGCACCGACGCTATTGCTTTTATTCCAGAGTTTATGACAGTGTATTGTGTTTGATGTATTAATTATAATTGTAAATATTTTTTTATCGAAATAATTCAGTGTTATTAATAAAAAAATAATTTATTATTATTTGATTGTAATTGATAATCATTGAAATTTATTAATGTAACCCAAAAGGGCGCACGTTTTTAGATGATGACGCGACCAGCTTGTGAATTACGAATCAACGATAAAAGTTTTCTTTATATAATTTTGATATGATTAAACACTCGGGACAAAACCATCGAAAATAACGACAAAAGCAAAAAGTGATAATTTTTTATTTATCAGGAAAAAGTAATAAATTCAATTAGTTAACGATAAATTACATCAAAACGCTCGATTGAAATGATTAAGAATTGGAAATCAAGTGATAAAAATGAACGCTTGATTTCGTCACCAAATAAGAACAAGAAAAGTTAATTATCATTATTTCACAAACACGCGCACCCACGCACACCGAAAAGTCCAATATGCAATTGAGTCATTTTTGTTAATCCATCAATTTCGTATGGATTACGGAGAGAAAACACATCTTTCTTTATGGAAAGAATAATTTATTGAGAAAAATCTCGAAATGAGAAATCATTTAGAAAATTAGTTCCTTCAAAAACCGTATATTTCAATTATTCGATCTTTCTTAAACGCGAAACACAGGGCCGTTGTCTTTCGAAATATTCGAGACCCGAAACTCTCATTACCCATCGCGTGACCGTCTAACAATGAACTGAATTGAAAAGAAGCCTTTGCGGTAAATTTCTGCGGTGGCGACTGTTTAATTAATAGATATTGTAAGTGAGTGTATAGCAGTGTGTGCGTGTATGAATGTGTACGTTTGCGAGGTTTAGTTAGTAAGGGGTGTCTAGATGGGTGTAGAGCTGGACATATGTTTAGAATACTTTGCTATTCTTGCTTTTGTCGTTGTTTTTGAAATCCTTTATTGTTGTTTATGCTCTTTATTTAACTTTGTTTTTGTTTTTCTCTTTTAATCACGAATGGAAGAACGAAGTGAGAGTTTTGGTGGTCATAACGGTTCTGAAGAGAGTTAGTAATTATAATGAATATCTAGTTAATTAAGTATTTTGATGCAAAATATCAGACATCAGTATTTATGTCCGTACTTTTGTTAGGGGAGCCGGGGGAGGGGCAGTTCGGTTTATAGTTAATTAATGAAAATAAAATGAAAAAGCTTAACCCAAACCATTTTCAAAGCACTTTGGGCCATCTCAACTGCTGGTATCCTGTTTTAGGATGTTGGAAAATCAGAATATATTTTAAAAAAAACCATTTTTACTTCGGCTGTTAAATCATATCGCCAAAAAAGCAGATTTGCAAATGGGATCTATCTGATAGCCTTTTCCTTTTCTACAGAACAAAATTAGAAATTCAATTTATTAAGAATTTTCATGTATTTAGAACGAATATAATGCGTTTATGGAATCTTAAATTATATCGTAAATCCTTAATGGATTGAGTATTATAATAATTCTTATCTTCCCAATGGACACCATTTCAATAAAACAATACGGTCTGATTATTGTTGAATAATTTGGTATAGCATTCCTCAGTTGACCCACTTTCGTATTAGCTATTTGAAATTTATATACATATTTAACCAAATAGTAGACAGTTCAGAAAGTAATTTCATTGTTTTTTGTGCAAATGATAAACTTATCTGTTCTAATGGACGGACGCCTTTGATATTTTTTGGTATTTTGTCAATGTCACAAATTTCACTGTATGCGCCGATCAATCTTTTGGTTGGAATAACATTTTCATTTGGTCTGTAGTAAAACAAGATATTATTACAAAAATGTTGTTTGTGGATTTCGGATATCCGATTGGGCGCTAAGCAAACTTTCATAAATTAGCGTTTATTGATTTGACTCTTAATAAGCATGATGATGATTCCGAAGAAATTACATAATTTTACATAAATTACACAAATTATTCCACTCTTGGGAAAAACGAAATTTTTTATCAAACCATCAAATATGAATAGATGACAAATAAATTTACCAAAGTGTTTAGCAACGGGTTGTTATTTTCCGCCTATTTTTTTCTTTTCTTTTGGGTTCTTTTATCGCTAATAGCGGTAAAACTCTATCGAGCAGTCTAAAATTTATTTTCTCCACAACCGGTCATGTTTGCAATGATATCTAATTTCATTTTATTGAATGAACGTGTTTATGTTTTTCGTTTTATATAATATGGATAGACAAAGAATTGCAGAGAGGCCACGCGCGACATCTATATACGCGTAATTTATGATACTTCTGATGGAATTTCCCCTGGGTTAAAAAACCTGCAGTTATTGCCTTTATCTCCATCTTTGCCTACGTATGCCCGTCCATATGAATTTGCGCTGATAAAATTCGTTGAGGTCTGTTTTTAATAAAGAAATTGGAAAATTCTGACAACGTCCTTCTGTGCGCCAACCGCATCCGAACAGACAACGCGTGTTTAGCTGTCGTAAAAAACACTTTGGCTAGGTTGCGTCTAATATCGTCTAGTATTTTGTGTTGTTGTTTCTGGTGTTTTTGGAATTTGTAATTAAACGTACTTTCATTTATTCATTCATTCATTATTTGTAGTTAAAAACTATACTAAATATGCCATAAAGTAGTCAAAAAGAGAGCGCGACTAATAAAAAGAAAGATGAGTTAAGAATCGTTTCGAAATGATGCCAGAGTCTTTATATGCATGCGTGTGTGTATTACACCTTAAGGTGAACTTATTTTACGAAAGGAATACATGTCCTGCGTGCCATGTCATTGTTTACAGTAATGTGAATAAATTCTCAGAATTGACATAAAAATTGTATCATTATTTAAACTTTTTAATAAAGGCTAAATATTGTGTCAGACATGATTTATCCTTGAGTGGCAAGAAAGCGAACTCGAATAAAATATAACACATATACAGACTTTCACACATACTCATTTATGTGCAGCATATATTTAACTTATACACAATATTCATTACATTTTACGACACTAATTAACTTGCGATAAATTTCGACATTTTTATGTGCAATTAATTACCATAATTAGGATCAATTTAGTTTACGTGCTAATAAATTGAAAGTTTTTTCAAACGTGATGACTCACTATAATGCACGACGCTTAGCGTTAAAAAAGCTCGCTTATTTCAAAATTTAAAGTTCCCGAATTTAGTAAATAGTAGTATCAGTAAATCGCTGCAAAACCGAGGAGACATCACACTTGTGTGTTGCTATTGAGGTTTGGAAATCTTTTGTGTGAGAAATGTTCTTCGCAATTTTTAATGACTACAAGGAAGATATCATTTTTTCTTACAGTATTTTTTGAATTTATTAAGATTATTAATATTTGACTTTTACAGAGATAAACAGTTTAAACTCGAAGACACACGGTTTTACCTTTTTGCTTTATCTTTTTTATTTTATTAATTTTTCTTATGATTTCCTCCTTTTAAAATCTGTCATTTATTATTTGTTAATTCTTTAAATTTGTTGATTTTATGTAAAAATACAATAAATAATTTTTTTCGAGATATTTAAATTTTAATAATTATTATAAACTTTAAAGCTTTCATTAAGTTTACTGAAGCGCTCTTTAATACTTTTAAAACTTCCGCTCAGTCTTTTAAGTCTCATATCCTTTTAGAAACTTTATCAGCTGGTTTAGCAAGTACCGAAACCGAGGTGAGATTGAGCCTTTTTGTGAAGTATAGAGTGAGCTTCTTTGAGAAAATCAAAGGGAGTAAATTACATAGAGAAAGTTCAAGAAGGATTGCTCAAGAAAAACATAATTAATTACAAGCTTTGTTATTCATAAAATATAAACGAATCGTTCATGACATTTCGTCACTATCTAGCAATCTTGCAGAATCGCTTCATATCATTATGTTTCAGTTATATAGCCAAATTTTCTCTAATACCGGAAATATGTAGCATATATATAGTATATGTAGTATATATATGCTATATATAGTATATATATTTAGAACGTTTGTCAATCATCATAAATGAAACTTGGCAGGCAATGATCAAGCTGAGATCCTTGCATTCAACTCTCTTTGTATGCGTTCGTTTAGTAGTATAATTTTATGATAATTATAATATGTTTCTTCTAATTTGCCTGACTTTAAGGGAGGAAAAATAAATGAAACTAGCCGGTTTTTATAATCAATTTTAAAATTTCTGAGTTTATTTCTATTAAATTTAATAATAATTTTAAGGTTTTAATTTAATTAACAATATGGTTCAGACAAATTACAAGGTGTTATTAATTACAATAATTTTTGACGCGAAGCACTATTTTTATAATTTTTTTATTGATATACATAATATACATATAAATTTTGATTTAATTTTCACTTTTAATTCCTGTAGTTTTGAACTTGCATTTCCTTCTGGGTTTTTTTTTTTTTGTCTAGAAAATCAAACATAGTGATATAATTTTTACTGAAAGAAATTTCGAATTTATGCCTAATGCGCTTTTAATATAATTTTGAAAATTATTTCCCGGAGGTTTTGTATATTTTTTAAAATTACTTTCACAAAATACAAACACCAAATTTACTAGAGTCTCTTTATAAAAAGGCTTCTCTTGCGAAAAATATTAGTCACAATATTTTAGAGTATTTTCAGATTATTTTAGCACTAACGATTTCATTACAATATATTCACAACAATCATAGCTATTGAAACAAAAATATAATACAAAGTTTATAATTTAAAAGCTTTACGTAAAAAATGGTAAAGATTTTTGCTTGAACTTTTAGATCTACGACTCTAGCGCATAATTTTTCTTAAATTACAGTAAAATTGAAAGAAATATTACTTGTTTGTGGTCGCTTTCTATCCTCTCTTTTTAGCTTTCGCTATAGTGGGTTAAAATAAACAAAGTTTTCATAAGAATTCTTGTCTTGTTTCTTCTCACCGTAGTATCCTTAAAGTGTCACTCTATTAACCACTTTCTAATCAATTTCCGATAGAGACGCCTCTCAGAAATATCATTTCTGTACAAATGGACTTCAGATACAAACGCATTTTCGAAATAATATCTCTTTGACACAAACGTCTTTTTAATATAAACCTCTTTTCAATACAGACGCCTTTTCAACACAATATTATTTCGATACAGAAGTACAATTGTTTTGAATGTCATTGTGACAATTGTACAATTAAACGAAATTCTCTTGTTTGTTCAACATAGACTGAGTTTCAGGACTTTTGTTGGATTGATGTTGTTGTTGCTGTTGAGTTTTATAACTTGTTGAGGAACCTTTTCGATTTGTTGAAGAGTCAAGTCTTACGGAGAAGTTGATTGTGGCAGGCACGGTTATGCTACCGCGATACTTCAGAGCTCTCTGTTTGCAAATACCGAATCTGTATGGAAAGAGAGGGGGAGGGAGATATTGGGAAATGTGATTGAGTGTATGATGGCAATTGAAACGAATGTTTCTTCTTACTTCGATAACAGTAAGTAGAGATCCTGTCGATACTGAGATGTCAAAATAGCGTATAAGTAAGGGTCAGCACATGAATTAAGAGGATAAAAAAATACCAAAAGTATTTTAGATTTGGTAACATTAATTAAGGGATAACCGGCTAAGGCTGTAATTCCGAAAAAAGCAATAGGTGCAAAACAGGAAAAATTTGTGAATACCTGAAAAATATCAAAGAGTTGCAAAGAATTACATCGGTCAGAAAAATGATATTACTATAAGCGATAACTTACTAGTAGAGCCATCTTCTTTGCGATGCTCATTTCGCCCGGATGTGGATTGCGTGCATGACGCGTTTCCTGACCCAACGACAAATAGATTTGCGCATAACAAATTGCTATTATGCAGAAAGCAACACCATTAAGACCCAATATACAAACTAAATATGTAGTATCGAAAATATCTCGGTTCTCCATGGGCAGACAAATGCTAGAGGACAATAGGAAAAGAGAAGAAAAAAAAAGTTGAATCTACTCAAATTCCAAAATGGAATTGAAACAATTTTCAACTAGATGTCTGTTCTTCAATATCTGAAAAAAAGTCTTGCTATGACTTCTGCTATAACTGCATGTGTTTCTTTACCTTGTAGATGAATAATTACTAATACCGAAAAGCGGCAGCATCGACATAACAATCGAAAAAATCCATCCGCTGGCCATGATGTAAGTCGCCGGTATGATTTTAATGCGTTTGTTCAAATACAGTGCGTTCGTAATAGCGAGCCAGCGCTCGATGGTTATAATCGTCAATGTGAAAACTGATAAATGGCTAGCAAACACTGTCAAGAATCCAGCTACTTTGCAACCAGCACCTGAATTACGCACAGTACCGCCACCACCACGTCGCGAAAGGATACGATTAATTGAAGTTACCACAATAAAATCTAAGGACTAAAAACTATAAAGTTGATCACAAAACAACTTACCGTATTGCCAGTCAAAGGCGTAATTGAAGTATTCACCCATCGAATGAGCGTCAATTGAAGCAATCAATAGTAGATACAAACCCAGACAAAGATCGGCAAAAGCCAGATGGCACATCAAGAAACGTGGTACCGACCCGGTTTCCGATCTGAGGAATTGAAAAACGCGAAGGATTAAGGAGATATTCTGTATACAGGTTAGCTTAAAACTCATAAGAGATGTGTTTATTATACCTTATCGATAAAATAACTACCAATACTGCGAAATTCCCCACAACAGCTAAAAATAAAACAATCCAAACAGATATTCGTAACCATCGGTAACCCATAACATCCTCGCATGGATTTAGAGCATTCGGTATTGGAAAACAAGTGACATCATGTTTCCTACGAACATATTTTTAAGATTTGTTTTACAAATGAGTCAAATCATTCAATTCGCTGAGAATTATCAGTACCGACCTTAATGTGAAGTTTCCACAGTATTCAACCAATTGGTTCTCTTCGGGATTGATGCTTATTTCCTCATGAAATATTCCAATTTCTTTAATCATCGAATCGGACAAATAATCGGTTTTAAAACGATTTAATAAATAATTTCCATTTGAGAAAGAAAACTCAGCATCACCATCATTGCCGTAATCGTTGTGCGCTACATCACCATCATCATCATCGTTATTATCATCATCGGTATCATTAGTTTTGCTACCCTCGATTTGGCCACGAATTAAAAAATATAATGATAATTTTTCTCCCTCTATTCATTATTACCTGTTAACATCATAATCACTTTTGAATTCATTGCCTTGTCTCCTTCTTTCTCGCCCTTTCCTGCTTTCGTCTGGTTTCTGTTGCATAAGACCAATGTTTACATTTTCTATGCTGCTGCCAGAATATGTTGCTTCCACTGCCACTGTCAATGACGGTTTGTTGCTGCATTGCTTTTGCCATTGTTCAATTTCTTTCATACGCTCCGCGTGCCTGCGTGGATCATGACGCGAAGGAAATTTGAATGCGCAGCAATGGAAGGAATGCGTTAGGTAAGCTCTTTGTAGATTCTAAAAAAAAAAGAAAGCAACATCGAAAAAAACAAGAAGTGAGCAAGGCAACGTATTTTATTTTTGTTAGTACTGGAAAATAAAATGTATCCAACTCACGCACTTACATCAAAATTGTAAATGGATGGTATTGTTTTCAATGTGTGAGTGTCTTCGATGCGCAATTCCTCAATGTCTCGTAAACCGGTCGATGGGAGGCGTACTAGTGAAGTGCTAGAGAGATCCCTAAATGAAGAGAAGTAAACAGGTATGAGAGATATTAATCCGATGATCTTTCTAATGAACTTCTTTAGTTTACTTACATTTAATGGTTTATTTAAAATACAAATTAAGCGGAAGCTTTAATATCTAATAATATTATTATGCAGTTTCTCCCCTAATTCTATTTTCGTATTAGTTCAATTCTAAAAATTCGTCACTTACATTTACAGTAATCACTTACAGTAATCACTTACAGTTCTTGAATGCTGATACCATTAAATGCATTCGGGTGTACTTCTTCTAAACGTCGGTTACCTTTTAAAGACCTTCAAAAGTAAATAAAATACACTAGTATTATCGCAATATCACATCAAATATAAATCACAATCTTAAATCGAAAGAATTTTGCTGTTTTAAAATGAAAAATGACAAAATTACTTCGACTTTTCTGGGACCGTCGTGACCATAATTTTACTCACAATTTTGCAATTTGTGATCCATAAAATGCAGAATCATCTATGAAGCTTATTTCGTTATTTGCTAAAATTCTAAATAATTAAAACCGATTATTTAAATTTTTAAATGAGAATAACGTTAATATAAAAATTCGTTAAACGATTAAAACTTACAATTGTTCAGTCTTAAGTTTTAAGGATTTTCTATCAATTCGATTTATATGATTGTTGTCGAGATCTCTGCAAGGAACAAAAAATAATTTACAGATTGCTTTCTGTAAAAGACGCAAATTGTACAGAGGTCGCCCTTTTGTTCATCGAACTTACATCATTTGCAAAATATTTTCGGAGGGAACATGTAGCAAATTTGGCACTTGGATTAAACCGCTGTTTATAATACGTCTAAATTGAAAAAATTAGAAATGAAAACCACGAAGAGAGTTAAGATTAAAAATCGATATTATAATCCAAAATATACATCTAAAAAATAAACCTATAAAACATATATTTAACAGTTTTAATTAACATATTTTTAATTTGGAAGTTTTATAAATTTTTGGATTATCTTTTTAAAATTAGAAAATCTAGGTATAAAAAATAAATTTAAATTAAAATTTAAATAACATAACATATAATTAACATAATTAACATTATTAACATAACATATAAATAACATATAATAACAATATATAATTAACAATAAATTAACAATAAATTGAAAAAACTAATATTCTTAGAGACTTTCAATTTTCCTTACATTATTTTTATGCTGTTTGATATTCCTTGAAAGACATCCTTTGAGAGGTATTTCAAAATCGGGGCATGCGAAATATAACTGCAAACAAATTGGAAATCAATTTGTTTAGCATCCATCCATCCAAGCAATCATTCAACATTTCATGAAACGCAAAAGGTTGTCATGAGTGAAAAGTGACAAAATTAAATTAAAACAAAAAATATAAATTTTCTAAAACATCTACAAAGTGCATTGAATTTAATTAAACGACTTCGGGAGCACACTTGGGCTCATTCCTCCCATCATTCATATGTGTATACCTCTCCCTCAGCCGTAACCCTCTCCAATTTTTTGAAAACCATTAAGTACACTTACATTGTACGCAACAATTTCAAACTGGAAAATGCTCCATCTTCGATGTATTCCAAATTTTTTAAATCAATCAGGACTCTGTAAATGCAAACCATGTGAACGAAACAAAAAATGAAACAAAATTTCATTAATTTTATAATTGAAACTCCTCATGCACTAGTTTTTCTACTACTACTAGTACTATTACTACTACTATCACTACTAGTATTACGACTGTCACTACTATTACTATTTACCAATACTATAATTGTTGCTTCTACTAATAATACTACGACTTACATATCCAACAAGGATCTACTGTAGACTATTAAACCTGTATTCCTCAGACGAGGTAAACCAGCAGAGGCAATGGTTAATCTTTGCATTGGTACTCGCAGTGTCTGGGGGATTCGAGTGAGTGCTTCACCTTCACAACGGCATTCAATCTCATCCTGTGTTATTATGAAAATAAAGGACAAAGCAAATAAATGCTAGTTGAAAAAATTTATAAGAGTTCGTCTGAATAATGTTTTTAATATTATGATATTTAAAACTTTATTAACTTTTTAATTCCTTTATGAATTTCGAATTAAATCAAAACTTTTCTAAAACTTGTTATCCCATCCGATTTTTTTAACATTTAATGCTGTCAATTCGTGATGAACGATTTTTTATATATGGTATTGTTAAAAGTCATACGTTACCGTTAAAAACCTTCGAAAAAGTGAAAAGCAATTAGAGCATTTAAATATAATATTATTTGTTCCCATGCTGAAATAAGGATTGGAGCATTGGAAAGAGTGCTTGGAATTGGATTAGAAGGAGAAGAAATATCAGCATTCAGCATTCAGTTTGAAAAAATACTGAACGTATGCGTTGATAGACATTATGACACCAAACCATACGTCGGCCCTTTTCTGTTGATTAGGTTAATATATTTGTATGCATTTAAAAGGTTCAAAAGATTTATATATTTAGACAACAGAAGATTAACTAGGTTGACAAAAAACAATCGAGCATTTTATTAATAGAGACATTTTTTGGAAATTCTTTACTTCTCTATACGATTTTGATACTTTCTACGGCTCGGAAAATTACTTACTTGAGTTGTCGCATTCCAGCAACAACACTTCCAGCCGCTAACGGATTCTACAGGTGGTAATGATGATGTTGGTAATGAAGTCACAGGTAATGAAGTCACAGGTAAACTGTTCTCTTGATTTACTAATTGAGAACTGGCGTTTGCGATTTTATAATTGGAAATATCACTCTTGCTTCTCTGCTCAGTCGATGAATGATGGACAGCAATGTTGTTAGCAGCATTGTCATTCACATTTATTTGTTGATGAAAACCGTGATGGTGATTGTAACAATTACTTAATTTCACACTGAATTCCATTCCTGCAGTTTGGAGACTGCATGCGGTATAGCATAATAGAATTAATACAATTTTCATTAGGATCAGTTGGTGACACCACTGCGTTTGCCTCAATGGACGGTGACTGTAAGACAGACGGCAACAGCATTCTTTACAAAAGTGAAATTTCTTCAGCTCTGCCTTTGTCCGTTTCATCATAATTAATGATTATTTGCTAATGAAGAAATGATATGAATACTGTTGGGCTTCTCAGTAAAGGAATGATTACTTCGGTTTCGGCTTTGCTGTTGCCGTTTAATAGTCTTCCAATTACTGTTTGTTTTTTATAATTCTTTAAATAATATTGTTTTTGATATAAAATATTTAATTAAACGTTTAATAATTTGGCGATTAGCGGATTTTTTCTTCATTTTGTTTTCCTTTTTTGCAAAGACGGGAAACTCTAATATGAATAATTTCATTAATCTGAAATAGAATTTCGAAGGATCATTAAACTTACATTAAAAATATAGAAAATATAAGACAACCAAAAGTATTCACAATAGAACTCTTTCCCAAAACATTCGTTAACTTTCGAAATTTATATGGACTCAATAAAACCTTCGTATTGAGAGATATTTCATAAAGACTACAAAGAGAATTCAATTAAAAATTGTTTCAACATTTCGCCATAAATTTCGTCATACAATCTACATTTATATTAATTTCTACAACTCGGTTTCCCAAATTCTGATCCTATTGAATTTTATTGATTTGTTGGACTTGTAAAAAAGGTCACACTCATTACTAATGTGCTGACATTCGCAAATGATGGAGCTCGATAAGTTTTTGATTCAGTGAAATTGAACTGAGCAAAATAAAAGTCATGCCAATCTAATTAGCAGGCGAGAACGTTCGATACGATTAATTTGTGTATTTTAGCTGATTAGAGCATTGCTCTTAGCAACATAACACAATCGCTTTGAATATAACAATCTTCTATTGACGTTGAAACTGATACCGAATGTTGAAATCACCGACTACCAAATACTGAATAATGAATAATGAAGATCTAATACTGGATACATAATATTGAATGTTGAATATTATATACTGGAGGCTAAGCACCATGCACTGAGTTTCATTGAATATATCGAATACTGACTTTGGATTGTCAGATACTAAATGTAGAATATGAAAAGCCGAAATCGACAGATACGGAAACCATGTAATATGTCCCGAAATAACGATTACCGACTATCAGACGGTAAATATTGAATATGAAATATTTAATCCAACAAACACTAAAAGCAGGTAATGCATATCAAAATACCGAATATTGAATATGAAGTAATGAATATTGAACACCAAGCACTGAATATTGACTACTGAATGCTTAATATTGAAAAATATTGAATATTGAATATTGAACATTTAGCTCGAATAAGTAATACTGAATTCAGAATGTTGAGTATTGGACATTATGTATTTTATACCAAAACCAAATGCAGAATTCTTAAAATTTAGTAGCAAAAATTCAATAATTTTGAAAATTAAACTCCGAATATTAGGTACTACTGAATTTTATTATGAAATTAGTTTTCGCTAAAACGGTAAACTCGGTAAAGTTATTCGAATATTCGATTTTGTCTGTCAATTAAAAAAGTTTAGTTACCCAAATTAAACTACTTTTTTTACTTTAACAGAAATGAACGTTTCAGTTTTACTTGTACAGAAATTAACGTGTTTTATTTAATGATTCTATTCGTTTTTCTCTAATCGTGGTTTTTCCCCTAGTGAGCACACACTACCGCTATTACAAAAATTATCAAATTTTTTAATTAAAAATTAACAAATTAAACAATTCAAATACAATCAATATAAAATAGTAGTAATTTTACAGACGTGATTGCGTCTATATTTAGTTTTGTTATTCTTTTTTTTCGTTCCCATGTAATGAGTTCGATGGACAGACATTGGTCCAGGAAGGTAATCTAAAGACGAATATACATACTTTTGTAATTATGGGTCACAGACGGATTAACAAAGTGATTAATCCCCTGTCCCTTCGAGTTTAAATTTAAGAAATTTTAGTTTTTCCTAATTGTATAGCGCGATGGTGCGCAATTACGCTTTTTATTCGTCATTAAACCTAATTAAATTTTTAATTTTATTTATAGATCGCAATTATAGATCATCACGTAAGAGTCTAAACCGTATACTATATTTAAATATATTTTGTATGAATATAATTTTTTATTAATCCGAATTTAAGCTCTTAATTGTCTTTTTTTTCTTGAAGTTTCTTAAATAGTATTCATAATTTCTCATGAGCTTTTTAATGAAAATCAATTATAATAGAAATAAAACACGTGAATTGGCAAACCGTTAACCGGTTTAAATATTTTCCATCTAATTTATCTTTTAACACTTCGAAAGTGAGAAACGAATTAATAGTAAGCAAGGCACTAATATCTACTTTGTATTCTAATTGTTTATAAGATAGTCATAATAAAACAAGTAAGAGTTAACTGCGGCTGAGCCGAATTTCACATACCCTACATTCCGTAATAACGTAGCAAGGATAAAATATATCCCATTTATATGTCTGAGCCTCCTTTACTTCTTATTCCGCTGAAAATATGATTTATGGTAGTAATTCGTCGTAGTATTGGACCACGGCAATTTCGTGGATTTCTTACCTAATTCGATGAACTTTAATATTTTATTATATTTTTGTATCGAATGCACTCTACGGTGTGATAAATTGGGCTATAGTGATTTGGGCTATGATATACGTAAACCTACAGATAAGACTCACAATCGCTTTAAAATATAGACGAGATGTATATTTTCTATAACCAGTATATATCTTTTAATGCGTTACTAAGGGGAAGCACAAAGCTCTTCGGCTGTAGGGTGTAAAAGAGAGATTGAAGGCTGCGATTATACATTGAAGTAATGAAAGATTTGAGATAAATATTGTATGTGTGATATTTTTAGTCAACACAACTTTCTGATGTTTTAATTCTGCTCCCGCCCGTAAAGGAAAAAAGCTCTAAACATTATCAAGGACATTATTATTATAATTCCATATAAATTATATTGTTGACAATTGGTATTGAATGTCATTATTGTTTGGTAATAGTGATGCTCAATCATGCTCAATGATGGTTTTATTGTTTAAAGGAATATTGCCCTGTTGGGATTGTCATGGAATCTAAAAGTTCCTAATGAAAATGAAAGGGATAGTATCGATCAACGTGGTGAAAATTAAAGGATTATTCTACTTCCATTCTACTATCACTAATATCACTAATACAACACATCAAGTTGTAGTCTACAATTTTGTACTAGATGGTAGCAAGAAATATATTAAATATAAAGCACTTACAGGTGGGTGATATAGTACGTATGTTTATGTAAATGACGGTTTAAATAATTCAACAAATAATATATATATATTTAGTTTCTATTCAAATTTATCTATTCTCTTTTTTAAGTTTCGTTTTTTATTCAGTTTTGAACAAACAAACAATTCATTATGATGATGATTGTATTGTCCTGATCCAGTAGGCCCCTTTACAAAAATTATTATCATCATCTTAAGTATTAAAGAAAATAAATAATATTCGTGAAATAAAAAATCGTATTAAATAATAAATAATATTCGTGAATACTTCACATCGATCTAGATGCTAATGATTGAAGTACGACTTCTCGTACTTCGATTATCGTTTAACCTCATCGATCACCATCATCATCATCATCATCATCGTTTAATAAATTGTCAAAACTTTATTTATTTAATTTTTCTAAAGAAATTATGTTTCTTTTTGTTGATTAAGATGTTGATGGTGTTTGTGGACTTTAGACGGGTCGTTTAGATCTCACTATACACCTAATGTAACAATAGTATTCATAAGGTCTCGGTCTCATCACAATGATAGGCGCGGTTGGAAAGATTGACTATGATTTTCTTTTATGATTTTTAGCATATAAATTTTTAATAATTTTTCAGTATAAGTCTGCTTATTTTTGGGTTAATTAGGTTTCCGATTTTTTCAGAAATTTTTTATTTATTAGTTTCTTATTTAGTTTATAATAATATAAAATTTTATTTTCAAACTAAAATAATTCTAAACAGAATTTATTTACTTTTATGTTTCATCGTGTTAGCACTCTTTTAAATAGTTAATTTTTAATTGGATTTAATTATTCCAAAAATTTTTTCTTTGGTGGTTGTTTCTTTTGGAATTTGCTGTTAATTTGTTTTTGTCCGTGGGCTTTATAAATTCACTTTTAATTATTTTTCGAATGCATTTCTTTATTATTTTTTTCGGATAAAACTTGTAACAAAAGCTAATAAAGGAAGATATAAAAAATATTTTCATCCCGTGCTATTTAATAATTTTTTTTAAAATTTTTTTAGAAACAGTTTGCTCACACAGAAATATATATATTTTTCCAATGTAACAAAAAAAAATCACACAATTTATTTAATATTTTGTAATTTCTATCTTTTTCGAATAGACTCAATTTAACCGCCCAGAAGCTTAAAATAGACTGTTTCCGAGATTGATTCCGAAGCACTTGGTTAGCTTTAAAATACTTGTACATTTATAAAATTTACGCACACCACCCTAAACACACACATACACATGCATCCGGGCACATTCTAGACTGACTTAACACACAAACACACACACACACCGAATCACACAAAAACCACTTGTTGAATGCTTGTTGATTTCTCGCTGAATTTTTTGACCGACCGTTCGTACTGGATCCTCTATTAAAAATCCAACCGGCTTTGAATCATTGACTCGATTCGATAAATCCGTTTATACGTAGCCCCCAACATCTAATGACCGGATGGATGGATGGATTGATGCAAACACGATAAGCTTCGGAAAAATGAATGAAAAAAGCTTTAGTTTTGCATCGCGGTCTTCGACAGGACTAGTATTAGATTCGTTCATGCTATTTTCGTTATTGTTGCTGGTGTTGGTTTTTTTGTTATAGTTGTTGATAAATTTATGTGTTTGCCGTTGAGTAAGTGCTCGTAGAAAGCACATGTTGACATGGTTTGCATGTTGTGCTTGCGCAAGATATTTTATAGGTTAAGGGTTAGGAGTAAGGGTTAAGGTTAAGGGAAAGAACAAAACTAGTCATAAATATAAAACTTATAAAAGCAAACAGGGAGAGGAATTAGGAGAGAGCTTTTGAAATCTATTTTTAATCTTTGACTGATATTGTTCTCCTCTTTGGTTTTTTCATTGTTCTTGTTTTGTTGTTATTGTTGTTTTTTATAACGGTTGAGGAAAACAATATGTAATTTTTATTTTCAAGAGTTAACCAATGCTTGGAATTATTATGAAATCAGTCACTATGGCGCGTGTTTTATTGGCTGTTAATCGGGTTAGGCAAATGTGTTACGCCCGTGTAGGTCGATCGAGTCATTTGAATGGCATTATTGTCCACGATTAATAGAAACATTTACATTCTCTGAGATAGCTTTCAAAATTATTTAAAAAAAGGGGCTTTTTCCATAATCCTGATAAAAACACCTAATCGTTTACTATATATTCCCATTATTCTAATTTATGCGTACTTTCTAATATTTAAAAAAAAAATAAAAAATTTATACAAAATTTAGCTAGCAAGCGTTACAAAAAGAGCACAGTTTTAGAGTAGACCGAGACACATATTTGCCTTTTCTTCTGGCCTTAGCGGAAGTCTGCGTGCGTTAAGGATTGTGGTATGGATACCGTTGTCGTATCCTATGGTATAAATTTAATATTTAATTCACTTGACCTAAGCAGAAGAAGCAATCTTATGAACTCTACAATATTCAATTTGTGAATATTTTATTATTAATATTCTTATCGTTTATCATTTCGTTATGAAGCTCTAGTTCTGAAAAAAATTATTAATGAATTATTCAGATGTAATTTTTACTTATTTGTTCTATATATTCTACATGTTCTACAGTGTTCTTTCTCTCTCTCTCCCTCTCTCTCTCTGTCTTTCTCCCTTTATCAGGATGATAGATTAATCGTGATTAAACTTTAGTTACATCAATAGGATTAATTTTAATTATAGCTCTTTAATTTTGATCATAAAGATATATTTATAAAATTTATTTATATGTCAGCTGGTGGGAGTAGCCTATAATAAAAACACATGGTTGTTGCTCCTTAAAAAAAGCAACATGATTGCCATAAATAATTTTTAAAATTAATTATATTCTAAATGAGTTTCCTTAATGTCAACAAGCATTCACTATTATTAGTATTTATTTATTTATTTATTTATTTATTTACTTATTTATTTATTTATTTATTTATTTATTTATTTATTTATTTATTTATTTATTTATTTATTTATTTAATTATTTATTTATTTATTTATTTATTTATTTATTTATGTATTTATGTATTTATAAATTAATTAATTAATTAATTAATTAATTAATTAATTAATTAATTAATTAATTAATTAATTAATTAATTAATTAATTAATTAATTGTATTTTTGTAACAAGTTCATAAAACGAATTTTTGGGAAGCCTGTTTTAAAGTGTCTTTATATAAAAAAGCTAAATTAAGTTTTTTCAGTTTTATTGGCGACGTATAATTATCGTTAATAATTGTTTAATAAACAAATACAGATTTTATTTTCCCTTTTAATTAACTCATTTATTTTCGCTTAAATCCATGGGCTCTTTTTCGTACGATACGACAGATTGATCGCGGCGGTTGACAATGATAAAGCAAAGCGCTAAATCATTATGCAAATAGATACGTACATTTTTAATTTTTAATATATTTTTATCTCGGAGATAATTTCTTCTACTCTTTTTTTAATTTTCATTTTTTACCTCCTATTTCTTCTCAATCGAAATACTTTACGGTACGTAGGGTCCTCAGAAATTTGAGTTATCACACCCTCCAGTTAAAACCCATATTCCGAACTGATAAGTCCCAAAAAGTGTACTAAAAGTATACCTATTATTTGTTCGTCATGTTATGTTTTTTAATGCATTCATTCAAAGCTTTCACTGAGAGAATTTTTAATCACGAAATTTTTAATTTACAATTAACAAAAATAAAATTAACAAATATTTAAAAAATGACATTTTTATATGAAAACATTTGGTTTAGAGTTGCCGCCATTTCGTGAGATCGACGTGAGATATCTGCGAACTGTTGCATGGCAACAAATCATTGCTGTTGATGGTGTTAATTGTTGCCAAAGAAAAGAAAATTGAATCAAATTAAATTGCAATAATAAATATTTTAACAAAAAAAACTCACCCGAAATGATCTGGACGTACAAAAGCCAAGGGTGGCATTCTCATCAATACGGGATGATCTGCATTGTCGCAAATGATACGTGCCATGCTTGCCTTGCGAATCTCTTGGAGTTGTTCAGCGTTGAAAGCACCCGGATTGATTCCACGATTGTATTCGTAGTAGAAACGATCGCCGCGTTTCAAACGCGAGAATTGATCCGAAATTATTTCGGCAAAAGTGATGCCAACGCAACCTTGATCAACAGGCGTCTCAAACAAACCGCCAACCCAGAGATCGATATCGTCGGGATGACGGTATACTTTCGACAGTTTTTGAGCGATCTGAAAGAAAGGTCACATCGTTTTGACGGTAGAAACACTATTAAACCATGTCCTGCATCAATTTCATTAAGATTAAATAATATTCAAGGCCTGTCACTCGGTTCTTTGTCTGTTTCATTAAAGCAATTTCATTGAGTTTCTCAAAACTTACATCTGCGGGAAGTTGATTAAAACTGAATACTTTTTGCAGACCCATCAACTCTAGATAATCGTTATAAGGTCGCAAACTGTGATCCCGGCCACGTTGGATATTAATTGCCGCCAAGTCCAGACCGAAAGGGTTGTGACCACGAAACAAATAGCGCGTCAACTAAAATCGCCATTAAGAAAAGAATTAAAAGGAAGATAGAATTATACGACGCTTTCGCTATTGCTTACGCCATGGCTAACAAAATTGTCCACCATTTGCATTGGTTGCACGATTAGTGTTTGCAACATGTGATCGTAGAAATTCGGTATTCGTAAATGTCGAGGATTGAAAATGACATCCGGTATTTCAATGACTTTATCGCTTCGAACCATACGAAACCAACCGTCGACGCTCGAGTGACCCATACGAAACGCTGCACCAGAAAACTCATTCGTGGCCGCTGGATTTACATCGGAGCTATAGCCATCAGCAAAACCATGCTGTTTCACATCGAGACGGAAGCGTTTGATTTGCTCGGGACCCACAATAGCGGGCAGATATTCATTATACACGATGTGCTGCAATTCAGCGATGACAATACGACGAGCTTCTTGAAAAAGTTTGTCGTCTGACCAATTCGGATTGATATTCGCTAGACTTTCGGCAACACGATTGTGTTCCCGCGCAAACAGCAAATGGATAATCGCAAGTGAAATTATAATATTTGTTCGACCATCGCCTGAAACAAAGATATCGTATGATAGCCAAAACGAAGTCGCGGTGAAGTCACCTAAAATTCACCAATTCATTCCGAATTCGTTCGAAATATTTACCACTTTCAAAACAAGTATCGTCAATTCCAGCATTTTGGCAGGACATTTTATCCCTACTTAATGGTAACAGACTGTGACCAAATTCATTTAACATGCGCAGTTTTCCGCCGCGGAAAGTTCGCAATTGACGCATTTTCTCAAAACTGGAACCGTAAACGGTAGAGGCGTCCAAGTAGTGGGTAACTTGATTACGTTGCTTGCCATAGCTCATGGTGCAATCGTCGTTAGGTGCCAAAGAAAGCCGCACGAAGTTCATGCAACGTTGTTTGAAGACACTATAGAATTCGTCATCAGGCTCGACGGAAATCGGTAAGCAGGCAAAATGTGTTTGTGTAGGTGGAAGCATCGCAGCACCGTCAGGAGCGCAACATTGGATGGGAGCACCATTTTCTGCACAAAAATAATCGGTAGAGAAAGGAAACCCATTAAGGAAGCGAGCATACAAGGAATGGATACAGTCCTTACCCAATGTCGTTGCAGCTGACTGCAAAATATCATGCGAAATAAATTGGCCGAATTGCATTAACAACAAGTTATGCTTATGATGGGGACGGTTTATATCCGTAAGAATAAGTCGCGACACTCTACGGGCACTCGCTAACAAAGAGCCGTCACGCCCATGCATCCGCGGAACCCAAATACCATCCTCGTAGGCAGGCGGCAAAAGACGTTCCATCGACTGACCAGCAGCACCCCAAAGCGATCGTCGTGGTAGCGGATTATTACACGAACCATCGATAGCACGATAGGGAAGGGAAGGTCGGGGACAAGGATATATAGGCGAACAATGATGCGACATTGGCGTATTTTCGAATTGCATCCTGAATTTGCTGGTGATGATGTCGTCGACGGGTACGTCTTCACTGTTGGAAAACAGAAGAAAGAAAGACGAAACCATTTACAAAGGTTTGCCAAAGACATCAATCAGCCGATGGAGAGTGTTTCCGGCTTCATATTAGTCGGAATCAAAGTGCTTTTCATCTCTCGATATTGTGGTGTGTACTCACTTCTTGGTGAAGAGCTGTGTAGTGATCACTTGTTCCATCGCGGAATTCGATAGTTGGAAACTTCGTGCGTCGTTGGTTGGGGTTGAGTGGAAGACCATGGAGTGCATAAAATCCGGCAAACCTGGTTGTGCCGTTAGAAAGTTGCTACGCTCGATAATCTTTTCGAACTGGCGACGGGCTTCTGCGAAAATCATATGAGGTAAGTTGGTGGTACGAGACTGATCGGGACGCAACGTCTTTGCTGCATCGGCTACAATGATGGAATAACATTAGCTCAAGGGGCTGTTTTATAATATTTCATTTTTCACTCGTATGATTTTGTCCGGTGAGGCAACAGTGACCCATTTCACCTCCAGGCAGATCACAAAGCTGCGGTTTTTCTTTATCCGGCATTCGTACATGAGCGGGACACTGAATCTTAGGAACACAGAGTATGGATTCCGGGCAAGAGACAAGCAAGTTCGTAGTTTGAGCTGCGGGAGAAAAAAGGAAAAAGTACATGAAGTATTAGTTTTTGAAAAGTTATAAAAATTTGTTTTAATTTTTTAAAAACTTCTAGAATTATTTTATACCTTCGGGAATTTTCAGTTTTGTAACTCCGTTGGCGGTTATTCCCTCCAACGTATCTACTCTAAAAGCTTTATTTAATTGACAAAAAATTAAAATCGACGAAACAAAAACAATTAGAAATTCGTAAAAGCAACGATTTAATAAAATTTTTCTTAATATTTTCATTTCGATTTTTAATCAACTTTTACAATTTACACCATAAAGTTAAAAAAAAGTCATAAAATGGGACAAACGCTCACGATGAAGAGATTGAAATTGAACTGCGGTTAGCTTTAGTAAATTGAAATCATTCGAACTAACAGTTCTTATTCCATTCTTATTTACCTGAGGTAACATACAGTTGATTTTCTTTGGGTCATTTTTTAAAAAAACTCACTTGTGTAATAGGGTTGCCAATTAAGCAATGACAATTACTTGCAAAGTTTTTTTAAATTTTATTTGAAAAATATTTATTTAAATTTTTTTAAATCATTGATTTTTTTCAACAGATATTTTAGATAATCGAAAAGACTAACTCGTCCCAATATAATAAAAATTGTCACAATGTATTAAACGACGCTTTGTACGAGCATTGTACTAAAAGTAGAACTCACTCACTACTCACTCTTTTGATCGATCAAGTTTTATCGCGCTAGAACACATTTGCTATCTTTTAAGAGAATCGAACTAGTAAATCTATCTCTATGTTAACAGATGTCGCTGCTCGACGTTATTGTCGATGCGCCTCAGAGAAGTTAGTGGTTTTAATTTTTGCTTAAGCTATGCAAATTTGAATGCATATTTCATTATTTGCTAAGAGTTTATTGCGTCATCGAAATGTCTATTGTGAATGCGAGTGCATTAAGTTATGAAACCTTAGAAGTGCCCTTTAGACAACACGACACTACTATAGAAACCCTTACAACCGCCAACCAAAGACTCAGCAAAATGAGAATAATAAGCAGGTAGACATAAATCAATGCAAATGCATTTATTTTTGTTGACGCACAATAATTGCATCAACAATAAGAACAAGCATACATACATTAATTGAATTAGCCTTTGAATATTTTGCTTACGAATGAATTTAATTAATTTTATCGAACAAATAAAAGCGGGCGAAAACGTGACATCAGCGCCCTCAAACGGCACGATCTCTAACTACGGCAATTCAGCTCTGAAAGAAAACCACTTCACCATCACCATCGTTCATTTTGTTGCCTCTCCCTTTTTCATATTCGTTAGCTAAATCCACGTTTGTTTTGTTGGTTGGTTTTTAGGTTTTAGGCTGGTTTGAAGATTGTCAGTTGAGTAACGACTTTTGTGAGAGTGAGACGTTGGGTGGACGTGTGTCGTGATATAATATATTTCCTTTTTGGAACTTTTTCAGTTCTTTTTCAATATTTTTTTAATATTTAAGAAATTGTGCAAAGGTTGTCTACATCGAATTCCGAAATTATACAAAAAAAATAATATTCGTTTAACGTGAAAGTAAAATGAAAATTGTTGAATTGCGAGAATTTTGTTAAACATCAAAATAATTTATGAAAACCGTTTTTTCGCATTCCTGAACTGTGCTTGTGTGTTGGCTCCTCCATTCGCGTTGCTTCGATGCTGAGCAGAGAAATAACAACAGCGGTAGTGTAGTGGCAGCAGACGGAGCAGCGGCAGAGAAATAATACCATTCAAGAGCGCCGCTTCATAAAGTCCGTGTGAGCGTTGCGCGTGTGTGCGAGCAAAGTAAGTTATTGAGTGGAAGAGAGTAGGAAAGAACGAAGTAACGCGAGGGTGCGATCGTCAGATCAGTGCTAAATGTCGTCGTTGCTGCTGCTTTTGTTCTTTTTCTTTTGTTTCAATGGATTTCTATACGAATTCCACAATAGAGAATTACCTGTGAAGTGATGTTGACAAGAATAATGCAAAAATTATTGTCATATCTGCAAAAGTAATTGTAAATAGATAACAAAAGCAATAACAGCGAGGCTGGATTCATGGAATAATTTTTGTTTGAATGTAATGAAAAAGTGCAAAAATGCTGATCGAGCGTTGAATTTAGAAAGGTTTGAAAAGACAGTGATTAAACAAAAGCAAAGAGAACGTGAACGATAGTGAGAGAGCGAACGAGTAGGAGAGAGAAGCGTGTAGAGTGTAAATAGTGTTTAATAAAATAAAGTTAATTGAAAATCGGTTAACAGCCAAACAATTTTATTTAGCATTGACAAAACATACCGCAATACAACACCAACATAAAAAATAAAACAACAAACAACAATAACAAAACTATAAGCAAATAAGACAAGCGAAAGGAAAAAGGTAAAAAATAAATAAATAAAACAAAATTTTTTTATGAAAATGTCTCGAATCTACTTAACCCTTTTCATTTTTAACAGACAATTTTTAACAATTTCTTCTATAAATGGTATTTTCTTTTTAATTTCTTTAAAATTCCACCTGACGATAATCGTATAGTTACCAATTTGCACTTATATGAATTCATTTTAATTTTTTATGTCATGTTTAATATTCACTTCAGTTAATTAGAATATTTTAACAAGGTAAAAAAGTGTTGACTGAATGAATTTAATTCTTAAGGGCTATATTATTTATTCTAAAGTTTAAAAATTAAATGTTTGAAATTTTGTTACGATTTTTCTCCTCCTTTTGAGAAAGCGTTTCTTGTTTTTGGGCTCCTCAAAAACGTCCTAAACTAGCTGCATCTAGTTCAACAGATTATCTTCCTTTTCTTCGTCTCTAATACGAAACGAAACGATATGTATTAAATAATCATAACTGAAATGTAGTCTGTTTGGAGCTTAACTGGTTATGTGTATGATATATTTATATTGTTATTGTTGTAAGACACACCACCGCCACATCGAAGTATCTATGTGTGGGTGTGCACATATAGAAATACGCGTATCATAAGCACATACATGTATTTATTACAAACTAACCATTAGTAATTGCTTTTATTTCATACAGAAATCATTAAAATTATGCTATTTCCTCTTTTTCTTCCTTTACCATTAATGTCGGTACGTAAGGAATCTGTTTTTTTTTCAGTATGCGTTTCTGCAAAAATTTTTAATATTGAGTCATTGTAATTCTCCTATAATTCATTTATTACTATTTGCTTTTTGTTTTTCCTTTCTTGTCTTTTTTCTTCTCTCATCATGTTGTTGTTTTAAAGGGAGCCACCTTGAGATCTCTGAAAAAAATATTGGAATGTCCGGACTCGAGATAATCTACGAAACTCTATTTTGATTTCGATTTTATTTTTTCGCTTACAAATTCGTGTTCCCTGTGTCTTTTTCTAGATATTTAGTCATGTTTTTTCTTATCTTCAGTTATCAGAACCTGTTTTAGTGCTCTGACCCTCTGCCTCCCCAAACAAAAGATTGAACTGAACTTATAAAACAACTTTGCTTTCACGTTTTGTTTGTGGCTTACACACGCTGCTTATTACACGCTGCGCTCGTGGAAGTGATCGTGGTTATTTTCTAGATTTATTGAGGGAGGAAATAGTTGCGTTATGAGTATATATATATATCTCCATTGTCCCTGCACACGAGAAACCTTCATTGTAATATTTCTGTTTTAATAAATTTGTTACTGTAATCTCAAACGTAATTTCTTCTCTTAAATTTCAAATTATTACTCGTCGTTATTCGTAGTATAAATGTATGTATGCGATCGTGTCGGTGTGTATGCGTGTATTGTAGGAATACACGAACAAAAAAATATGTTACCTGTTTGAATGTAAGAAGAAGTGAAAACCTCTGCTTAAGCTTCTGCTTCTATCTCAGTCGCTCACAACGACGATGCCAGCGTCTCCAGAGAGCGAGAAGTAATCTTCCGTTGATTTTCTCAACTGGAAGATCGGAATTTCTGTTTTGTGTAATGTTTTTGTTTTAAGTCTTCTTTCTCTCTTCTGTCAAATCTTCGACTTTTGTTCTCATCTATTCTTGATTTACTTATTTTCATTATTCTTCTCTACGTCTTCTTAGTATTTCTGTTTTATGCCTTTTCTTATCATTTCTCTCGATCAAAACTTCCAAAGTCATGGGTTATGCTAAGTCCGTCTTTTACGTATTCCTATGCATACATACACAAATGCAACAACACACACATATACGTACACACATAGCCACACAAATACTTATGCATAACTCCTCAAATACACTCAACAATATGTTTCAATTTTGGCTTATTGTATTGGTTTAAGTTTAATTTCTGTTAATTTTTCATGTATATTTTTGATTTTATTGTCGTCGTTGATGTTATAGATGCTATAGATGTTCGCTTGTCGTTCTCTGTTCGCTTCTGTTCACACTGTTGATTTTCCTGCATGAGCATGATTTAACCGCGGTGTAAACATGGTCTAAAACAATTTAATGAAGACTTAGCAGTACAAATCTAGACTCTTATATTTGCGCATGTCTTTTTGGTTTTATTTACTATCGAAGTTGATGTCATTGATAATGTTCAATATTGATATTTATTGTTTTTTGTTATACTTGCTGTTCTCCTCAGTGATATTTCTTTCCTTCGTCTTCTCATTATTCTACATTTTCCCTTCCTTTCTTGACTTTTTTACTTCTTTTCATTATTCTGCTTAATACGCCTCGCTTTTGTTATTAATCCTTTTTTCCGTAGTATCTCTTATGTCTTCCTCTTGCTGTTCTATTCGTCCTTTTTTCCTATTTTTTATTTACCTGTTGGACACCCACATTCTTTCCTTCGTTAACTTTTCTAATAGTTAATCGGTCGTTGGTTTCTTTTACCAAAGTGTGCTTCGTGTTTGTGCTTTTTTTATTCTCATTGCATTTTCTCAATGTTATTTGTGTTCCGATTGATATTGCCTCTGTTGTTGTTGTTGCTGATGTTGTTGCTGATGTTGTTATGCTTTTGTTATTGCTGTTATTGATGTTTGAGGTTGCAAAATAATAGCAAATTATTTTAACTGCATTATGTTACTCTTCTATACTCTGAAGGTTATTTTGTTATTTTTATATAGATTTATTCAGAAATACATACAATCTTTACACTATTGCTCTCTCTATACCCGCATTATCTCCGTGTGTCATCTGAAATATATTCAAAAACGATTAAGCAAGGCCTGTATATGGTGTTTTAGATCTAAAAAACGCACATGCGGCATAATCCGTTTTTCCTCTTTTTAATGTGCAAGATCATAAGATTCAAATATACTAAGTGTTTAATTAGCTTCCAATGAGACTCAAAACGTTATAAATACGATCCAAATCTGATATAAATGTAATCTAAATGCGATTTAAATGTGGTCGATGTAAATAAAGTAATTAAAAATGGAAAAGAATTACTATAAACAATTCTTTAACAAAAAACATTTCAAAAGAAAAAGTTTCCATTTACAGATTTCTTTCAAAAGAAATTCATTGCTGTTTCTGAAAAGAGAACCCATAATAATAATAAAACAAAGAATAATATATGTATAAGGTTTAAATAAAACAAACAACAAATAAAATAATAAAAAAACAATACTTTAATACATGTATATATTTTTTGTAAAATGACACTAATTCTTGCAACACTTATAGAAAATTGTTTCGACAAAGTAAGACAGAAACATGTAAAAAATGAAGGAAAGAAAGAAAAAGAAATATTAACCCCTATTGTAACCATCGAAGAAAACTAAAACAAAAGCAAGAACTGAAAAGGCTTTAACAAAATTTAGTTGGTTGCAAACTGAACCCACGAACAATTACAGCGAATAATTTTCTGTTTCATGTTTCAAAAGTCACTTATCGTGACGAAACGTGAAGCGTAGGAAATACAAAAGAAATACAAAATAACCGTATTGTACCCTTGCCGTACACGATGTACTCAATGTCTGCGTCCATGCAAACGTTTTTCGTGGCGGGGAAATTCAAAATCAACAACGCAATGTTAAAGAATTGTCACCGATAACAATAAAATAGCACGTAAAACGTTAGGCATATATTTACAATTATATGGAATACGACACGCGATCCCATCCTATTCGAGAAACTGATAAAATCGATAAAATCGAAGCTGATAAAATCGAGCTTTTTCTTTGTTTATTTATTTACCTTTCTTCGATTATAAAACAAGTTATTGTTCAAGTGCTAAATTTTATTGTTATCTACGATTATTGTTAATCTGTGAGTGGATAATGTGAAGACATAACCGTGTCCTTTACATTTTTTGTCTGGGCGTACCTAAAAACCTCAAACCCCTCTTCTTTTGATTGTTTTGTTTGACTTCGGTATTTTTATGATTGTTCTTCTTTACTTTTACTTTATCATGAAGTTAATTTTTGTAATTTAGTGAGGTCGGTTATAGGCTGGTGACTCCATTATCTTCCACCTGTAACATTTCTAGATAATTCTTATCGATATTTACTTCCGTTACGTTGGGAGTGATTATTGTTTACTTAACCCAAATAATTTACTGGATTTCTCAATTCGTTGATATTTCTAAAGCACATTTGGATTCTGTCAAAAGCCACGATTGCGACTTCATTTATTTGTGATTTTTTTGAGGAAAATACTTGGAGGAGCTAGGTTCTTGTTTTTCATTTTCTTATAAAATTCGTAAGAAATTATAGATAGCAGGTAATCTTGCAATCGCCAGAAAACTTATGGAACTTAACTGCCAAGAAGCCGCCTTTATCTCGGTTTTTACGCGCTAGAACTACAAAGCCCCAAAATTGAATTCTTTTGTAATTTTGAAAATTTTCTCTGTCGAAATCTATTGGTTTTTTAATCAATAAGAATCGATAAGAATTAATTTATTGATGGTTATTTCATAATGCAGGTTTCTCAATACAATGACAATCCATGGCAACTCAGCAGCTACAATTCAAAGAAGAAAAATATTTGTGCTGGTAATAGTGCAGTATAATTTATAATACTATATACTTACTCTAGAAAACGATATAATCATTTTCAAGGGGCTACACCAAGGCATGATCAAAAATAAATAAAAAGTTGTTGTAGGAGTCGATAAGGTAGGGAAGGAAACCTTCCTTCCTTTATGTCAATGTATTCAAGAATATGTCGATCGAGAACTGAATTAAATTGTGTTGAAATAAATCGTGCGAGCGATAATAATTATTAGAACTGAAATTGTTGTGACCGGTTTTCATTATTTATTTACTTTTTATTTTGTTAAGAAAATGAAGAACGGGAATAAGAAGAGGAAGGATTTAATAAGAAAAGGCATAAGTTGCAATGCAGTAAAACGAGGATTTAGTTTTGAATAGTACCGATTAATATATACAAAACAATCGTTTCTCTAATCACAACTGGTTATTCAATACGAAGATCGAAAAAACATTAGAGTAAAATGATCATGAATTAATGAATTTACCTCAAGTTCATTGACTAATAAGGGAAGCAAACGCAATGAATTCGAAAAATTTGAACTTCTAGAGGAAGAAACCACACTAAAATCAATTTCAAGAGCAATAAACTTACATCGATTTCTTTCATGTTCATTAATTTTTAATGTTTGATATGCATGCATTGTTATCGTTTGTCGGCGCTTCTTATACCCGCCGCAATTCATTGTTTAAAGATAAAGCTCACGTTGAAGCGTGCCTTCAAAATATTAAGTCACGAATGAAGTAATTGAATCAGAGAAACCACCAGCTGACGATAACGTTAATGTTATCACAATGTCTGTGAAGAGTAGCTCCGTTCTAGTTGATTTTACGATCCTCCATTATTTTGTGACTCCCGTCGACAAATTTCTTGCTCCTTCTCTTCGTTTTGTGCGTAAAGCGTGTGTAGGTTTTACTCTAATGCGTTAATAAAGTCAGAATTAAAGAAAACGTAATTTATCTGGCGTAATAACTGTATTCGTTTTATTGTAATGGCTACAGTTATTTTAAGTACTGTGTTTTATTTAAATCATTATTTGAATATCAAAGTATCGGCAAAGATATGACAAACTGATTTATGCATTTTATGTATAATCAATTAATTTATTTAGTATTTTTTGAATTATTTTTGAATCATTAAACATTTGATTTTACTATTTCGATATCTATTAAAAGAATAATTTAGAAATAAATAATCGTAATTTGAGCATTTTATGGAAAATATTGCGTATTTTTGATATAACGATTTAAATTTATTGCTCTGTCCGCAATTAAATGAATTTTACTTCAATGAAATGATCTTGCACAAACTGGAAATTATATCTGTAAAAAGGCAATAAGACAAACAAATCAAATGCAATAAAATGCAACAAATGTGAATAAACAAATCTCTTTCGTGATATGAAAATATTTTCCAATTTTTTGTTGTTGTAATTTTGCAAACCAATAAAAGCATTTTTATCTTAATTAAGTCTTGCGTATGCATGTATTTTTTGCTGAGTTTATCTGAGTTTTTGTGGGTTTATCGAACTCATTGAAGTGGCAGTAGCAGTTATTGTTTATATTATTGTAGTGAATTATTATGAAAAGAATTGTAATATCGTGTAAAGAAATTCCCATGACGTCGTATCGAGGTTTTAATAAGAATAATAAAAATAACAATGATAATAGTAAACAAAAGAAAAAAACTTCGAAGACGTGGATGCTGGAAATATTGAGCAGATCAAGCGACACGATCATATACAATATACATATACTATCACTACCATCGCCACCATCACCAGCAGCCTGAACATCGTCATCATCTTTTCCATCAACCATCATACTTCAGAATAAAAGTAACAAAAGTTATTAACGTCGTAATTACCATCATGATTATTAGAAATGCAGCATGCATGGTATGCATGATATGCGTGCTTGATGTTGAATGAACGGTTTCAATTACGTACTCACGTATATAGCTATTATTATCATTATATTATTATTATTATTATTATTATTATTATTATCGTTATTATTATTATTTTTAATTGTTTTAGCTTGGTTTTTCTCCTTTCATTTTCCTTTTGTGCTTTTGTTTCTTTTGCATATTCCATTGATGACGAATATTTTATGTTATGCGTTGTTTGACCCCTCTATTTTTCGTGCTCCTGCCACTACTCCCGTTGATGAAACCCTTTTTTGTCCGTCTTGTTTTCCACTTCAAACATCACTAGTACTGAATATCATTTTTTATTTTACGTCAGTGGTGTTGATGATGTTCGTACGTAAGTAAAGCATTTCTTAATTAGACGATGGCTGTTTATTTTGAAGTACTGAAATGATCATAATTCATAAAAAAATCACCGTAATAATGAGTAAATCAACGTGAACAAGGAATGCAAGTGGATTCCCGGAATGTTTATTATAAAAAACTATATTATAAAATAAATCAAATTTTAGTATATTTATTCACACTAACACTCTTACAATGGAAACCACAATAAGAAATTTGATGACCGTCGTTTGGTTTCCTTTTTAAGAATTTTCTGCAAAAATCAAACCAAATGCTTGATATTTTTTAGAGATCTTCGCTCTAGAAACAGTCACTAATTCGACTTGTTTGGGAGGAAGATGAAACATCATTCAAGAATGGCGATTCGTGCTAGTGAAATCAATTTGATAGTAAAAATTTGATATTTTTGTTTTGGTATTAGCTAAATCCTTTTGGGCTGATTCGCATCTGTATTGTTACCAAGCGTTGCACCAATTTTTGGGCTAATAATTGGGCTAATCTTGCCATTTTCTTCTTATGTTCTTTTTAAATTTCTGTTCAACATTTTTGAAAAAATCAAAAATTGAGATACTATTTACTTTAGAATTCATCGTTTCAGAGTTATCATTACCGAGAAAGTGTTGTCATTCACTTACAGTGATCATGATAAACATAAAAAGACCTTGCCTCTACGTACTCTACAAAATTTCACAAAAGTAGAAGAATAAAACAAAATGAATCGCAAACAAAGCCAAGTCGGTTAAGGACAGAGGAAGAGAAAGAGAAAGCGAATCGGAGGAATGCAAAATGTTACGTTAAAGCTTTAAACACAGAATGAACAGCAAGAAACAGCTTCAAGTTAGGGCAGTAAGAAATAGCTTGGCGTTTAAGAAATATGCAGTGCAGCATATTCCAACAGAAATTCAATTGTAAAGATTGAAAAACGACAAAAAATGTATAAACACAAAGGAGCATAAGAACAATTGTTCTGCGCTGCTTCAAACGTTAGAATTAGTCCGACAACAAGAAGCAACTTTGGGCAACAAGTTAGCGCAATCAGTCAAATGAAAATCAAACATTTATCTCGACCTCCGCAAAAGTCAATTTCATTTTCATAGTTGAGAAAATAAAGTTGTATCTTGTTGCTCAGTCTCTGTTTAATGCTTAATGATCTCAAATTAAGTACACGAGATAAAACGATTCTCGACAGAAACGATGATAGTTGGCAGATATGAACACAAAAAGATTCCTTTTTGTTGAAGTTTTTAAGAGCATATTTGGATAATGTATTCGGAATGTATACGGTGATATATAGATATACTTGTGAATGAATATTATATTGTTATGCAAGCAACTGCGAGTTGTTGCGAGGAAAATGAGAGAATAGATGGCAAGACAACGTGGTTACCGATTTTGTAGCACCAGCTCACGAGCTCTGTTGTCAAGGGCAATATGAAACCTGAAGTACATTTAAAAAGAATGAAATTATAGACATACCAAAGAGACAAACAAACAACAAATATTCTATATAACGCGTCAGTATTATTGAAAGAAACAAACAGAAAACAGGAAGCAGGGTGAAAACAGCAAAGGCAAATTATTCCCATAAAATTTTGATAAAAGTCACCAGAATTTTACCGAAAAACTGGTAAAAATTTATTAAAAAAATATACATTCTATGAAGAAAAGAGATCGAATAAAGAAAGGAGAAAAAATGAACGTATACAACGCCACACTCTGGAAGCATTGGTACAAGAGCCGTTTCAAAAATTGAGGGTTCTCTTGCGTTCTCTTCCCCTAACGATTATAATTTTCAAGCGGTAACGATTTGAAGAAGCAGGTAAAATTCAAAATTAAAAAGTAATAGACCGATAGACGGCCGATCCAAAACTATTCTCCCTCGAATGAGAGGGAGATCAAATTAAATGAGATGGAACGTAATGAGTGCGAACGAATGTAAGGGGAAACGGACGACGGTCAACAGAAATAACCGAAAGAGAAAAAGGAAAGAAGAACGAACGAAAAAATATCTACGCGAGTATAAAAAGAACAGAATGAAGGTTCCTTCTTTGCCGCTAGATCGGGTAATGACATACAATTTGTTCAAAATAGAAATTTAATTTCAGTCTTAAAATTATTTTCCATTTTTTCCTTGGTTTCGTTTGAATGTTCATACAAACGAAAAATTCTATAAATGCATTTAGGTGTGATTATTGATTGATATCTCCGCGACATGACAGGATAATGACGAGAATCCGATGGAAATTATTTATGGGAAACAAAATTATATGAAAGTACAGCCAAATCAAAAGCAGAAGTAAAGACAGTCAATAGTTATGACATTAGTCAGACTGACAGATAAAGAGCACAAGTAAACGGAATGACAGGCCTCTTAGCCGGTCTCACGTAAGGAGGGGGAGATAAGTTGAAATGACAAATGTCAGTTATTCAATGATGGAGTGGCAGCGTTCGGTGATCTTATAAAATTCTTAGTCAGTTCTCGAGTGAGCCAATATATGTAATTGGAAAAGAAGAAGAACAACGACAAGGGGGAAGAAATTGAAACAGATTATGTAGTAAAAGACGTGGGAGAAGAAGGAAAAAAAGGAGCGGCAGTAAGTTATGTAGATTACCTTTTTGCTTTGATCTGTTTATTAGGCTTTCACGTCTTCCACGTTTTTATAGCATAATAGATAATAATCTTTTACAGGGTGCTTTGAGCAAATATGTCAAGAAGCCAAGACGTGTAAATTATTTTGATTGAAGGAAAACAAAGGCGTGTGACCAGATTGACGAAAAAATTGAAGTGAGCATGATCTAATTGTTTGTAATGAGTTAGCGACCTAACCGGCTTTTTTAAAGATTTTTTTTATCAGAAAAATTCTGGTGACCAATGTAATATAAAAAAACTGTGAATATTAAACGACTTAATGTTAGTGTTAATTTTAAACGACTCTTAAACTGATGTTCTGTTTTATTCGAAATATATTCATCTTATTTTCTTTAGAGATGATTAAATCCCGCTAGAAAATTTACTTAATGAGAGTGAACGGTATAAACAAAGTTTTAATTTACCGCTAAATTCCGGTCTTTGGCCATCATGAAAATTCCATCTTGACGAAAATTCACACATTTGTTTATACTATATAAAAAGTCTTTTATATATTCTTATTTTATTACCAGCATCGTATCATCATCATTGCCATTACGTATTACATTTCGTTACCAACCAGAAACAAAATTAGGTTAAGACAATCGTTTACAAAGACACTAATTTCATTACGAACGTCAGCGACAATTTCTTTCTTATTCCTGCAGATTGATATTTGTTCCCACAATTTTTGTTGTAGTTCATTTAATTGAACTGGAGGCCACGTAAAGGCACGGCCATGACGGTTGGCATATATGCAAGTTAGCTGATGGGTAAATCAAAGAGAAATAAGAAAATTATTTTACTTAAATGCTGGTAACATGCAAAAGACTAAGGTTTTAATAAAGAAAAGACGAATTTCTTTTAGCCAACCTGAAAGCTTTTATAAAGAGAAACCGCGAATTCAATTGGAATGGCATACGAAAAAATAACAGATAGAGGCTGTTCCAGACTTATTTGCCCCCTTTAGTTATAAATTGTATTGAATCGTAGTAATATAAATCGGAAGAGCTGGCTGGTTGAAGAAACTAATATAATTTCATTTGTTTTATTGTAAAGTGAAAACTGCTTGAGTTGCATGGCTTTCGTGTTTTCGCTCCAAGCGGTGTTTTATTTCAATTATTTATAATATAAAACACCATCGTGATCATGTTACACGTATGCTATATTAATTAAAGTAAATACATCAACGAACAAACAGATAAACAAACAAATGTTTACAATTATTTTTGAAAAGCATTTTTAAAAGGGATGCCAGAATAAAAAATTTTACTCGTTTGAACGAATATTTTACGTATAAAACTGTTTTATAAACAATTTTAATAAAATATTTTCGAACAATTATTGCCAGAAACATTTAGGAGATCGCTTGCGATCTCGGTTGCGGCGATGTGTCAAAATTCTGCAGTCGATAAAGCCCATGCATAGGGAGAGAAAAAGACAGAGAGAGAGAGAGAGGGAGTGAGGTAGAGTGAATTTGTTTGTGTAATGCCATATGCTTGATCTCAATTCCAAGAGAAAAGAAGAACAAGCTAGTCGTCGTCTTGACCACGACATATATAGAAAATTTTGCCGTTTTTTCAATAACGTCAGCGGAGACAAAAGCGATATTTAATTTTTTCTCAATTCCCATAACAGCCTGTGCTTTTATAACATATCGCCGCGGCAGAAATCGCGAAAGGTTTCCTATTTGTTTCTAGCATAAATTATACTTTCACTTTTTAATTTAAAAAAAAATTTTAAAAATTATTTCAAATGAATGTTAGTGAATTAATATAAATTTTGAAATATACATTAATTACGAATAAATCATAAAATTTTTCTAGTACACATTTATTATATATATAATAATGATTTTAATTTTTTGAACTGATGAATTTGTTTAAACTCAAAACTAATGACTAATGGTATTAACCACAATGAAAATTAATTGCTTCGGAAAAAAATTTTTCCTTCTTCCTCAGTGCGCATTTTCAAGGATTACGGTAAATATAATTTAAAAGTAATAAGATTAATTTCACAAATATCAAACAGTCATCTTATTTCGGGTTTACGTCACCAATAAAACAGTACTCTAAAATGATTTTGAAGTGGGTGGCCCTTTAGTATGGATATTTGATGTTTTATTTGAAACTTTGTCTCCTTAATATTCATCAAATTAATCAACTATTGCAAATAAAGAAAAGAAAAGAAAAGAATTTTTTAAAGGAAAATATTTCCAATTATTTTTTTAAAATTACTGCTAGATAATCCTTTATAAATTCGTTATAAGTTAATTATTATCACAATATAATCATCATCAGCACAGATTTTCTTTAAAGGTGATTGTGTGTGAAGGGGACGGAACCAGTTTGGTGATAACATTACAAAAATATTCCTTGCCAATTACGCATCAAATGGTCAATATGATCGTGCGATTAATGCGCATGCGTAAACTTCATATTAAAACTACGTACAAAATGAACAACAAAACAAACATACACAGCAATATATATATGTTAACATTCCGAAACAAGTTAAATACGAAATAAAACCTGTTTGAACGATAATTTATCGCTGTTGGATGCGCTACACGCTCAACGAATAATCATCAGTCATCGGATGGTTGTATCGACAACGGTGTGAATCGAGGATATTAATGGTGTGTCGTGTGTGGGGTGTGTGGATTACAAAAATGTCATTTAAGTCGTCGGTCGACTAGCCGAAGCAATTTTGCATACCAAACCCCTCTGTCTCTCTCTCTCCTGCATCACTTCTATCGACACACTGGCTGATGCATTAGAGAATTCAATTAGTTTGAGATTTTTTTGTTAAATTATTGGTGTTTAGTCAGTTAGTCATCATCGCACTCAACGTGCAATAACTTCAATGTGCAGCAAAATCACAAAAGCGATGCATAAATATTCCAAAATAAAATTAAAAGTCTGTAATCAATATTTCTGCTCCCAGTCGGCGAATCACATTCGTTCTGCGCGGGATAATTTTTTCTTAGATGTTTCGTCTGATCAGCTTTGTATTCTAAGATCAGCTTTATATTTGCTTTGGGTCCTAAGGAATTCTACTCTAAATATTTATGATGTCAAATTTACCATGAAAAGTAGGCGCGACGCTGTTCCTATTTTACCCAATATTCAAACCCAAATAAACTATTACGACAAATAGTATTCATGCCAAACTTTATGTTGCTACCTCTTTCCATTCACACAAGCAAACAAACAGACAGACGGACGGACGTTGATAAGTCGGCTCACTAGATTATCCTAAGCGAGGATATATATGCTTTTCTATTCCTTCCGAGTCTCATTTAATGCGTCACGGAAGATGCGTCACTATTCCTTCAGGCGTAGGGTATAACAATTATAGAATTCAGACGCAGTGAATACCGATCATCGGTGACTACCGATCATTGGAATCGATCAACAACAAATGAATTATTCGTGTCTCAAAGAAAAAGAAGAAAAATAAATAAAAATAAATAAATATTTTCCTTTTATGCTGAAGTCGTTTTGGATACGACGTGCATCTACGCACCTACCTTGCGCACATAGAAGCATATAAACGCACTTAATACCACGAAATTATCACATTGCCCATGATTCATGTTTGAAGATCCCATAGCGATGTTGAGGATGACGATGGAAGACGGCACACAATGAGACAAATCTGCCATTTTCATTTGTCGCCAATAGTTAATTGGGATTTTATGATAACTATCGGTCAGACTATCACTTATATTGACCGATTCGAACACATTTTAGAAAAAGACTCATTTAAGGAATTTTATTTTTCTCTTTGATTTTTTTTTTTTTGAGACGAGGTTAAGAGGAATTATTTACCTGCAGAGTAATTACTTTGACAATACCTGACACAACGAGGTCATATTGCTAAATTAACTAACTAATAGTAATTGCTCAAAACCAAGACGGCGTCACCAATTTTATGAATTTTTACATCCTTGAAAATTTATATTTTTTTCAGAAATGATGATGTATAAGTTTTTTCAATTCAACATTTTTTTCATTCAATTCCCGTCTCTAAAACAATAGTAATTTTTCTTTGATCAACAAAAATATGGTCTCTAATTAGAAATGGTGAGGAATTAAGGAAACTATTTCTATTTAAAAACGTGTTTTTTATAAATCTCATTGAAAAGATTAAACGTATATTTCGTTTATTTTAAAGATTCCATCTTCTCCAATTAGTTTGGAGGTAATATCGTAAAAATTTGAGGTGATAAATCTCAATCTAATTAATAAGGTTTTTATACCTTGTTTTTTGACGCGTCGATAACCAACCCATCCCTCTTAGCGCCCACATCAGCGATTTCCAATACACTTGTCTTGAGTGGAAAACTGTGTTGGTTGTTAATTCTTATTGATTAGCGTAGATAAGACGTATTTTTGTTTACAATTTTTTTTGGTTGAAAATTCACAGATAAATTTTCGCCTACGTCTAAATTTTTTGGGGTCCAGCCGGTTAACTCAAATTGAAAGTAACGTTTGTTATTCCAATTGAACTAAATGCCAAGAGTTGAAACGATTTATATGAATCGTAAATTCAATTCGAATATTGAATAAATATCATATGATATAAAAACAAAATATTTGTAAAATAAATATCACAGATAATAAATTCAAGTATTATTTCATTTGTTTTGAATTTTACCTAAAAATTAGCAAAATTGGCGATTTATTCTGAAATTCTATAAACTGAAAATATTGTATTGAAAAAAAATTATTTCATTATTTTCATGAAATCAATTTAATTTGAATCAAATAAAATGAAAGGACAATGAACTGATCCTGTTAAGCTTCATCCGCTTGATTGTTGTCCAAAGAGAATGTTTTTATTTGTTGTTTTTATTTTCTGTTTCATTAAAATCTTTGGGGCAAAGGAATTGTAGGTGCGGTTGCTACTGCAAAAGAGGCTGGAGGAAAGATACTTGTTTTTGCAAAATGCTGCAAGTAAAAGTTGCTCCAATTACTCATAGTTCCCCTTTCTCTCTCTTTATTTTTCTTGGATTTTTTTCTGAATAGTGTCCAATTTCTTTTTACGAAATGCGTATGAAAATACAAAAATTTAAATTTCGATTTGTGAGACCATTAAAAGTGGGTTACATTCGTCTTGAAATTTACGTTTACATAATTGATCCTATAGAGCCCTTTAGACTGCTCGACTATGAAATTAATCTGAAGTGTCAAAAGCAGTTTAGTGACTGTTTTATACGATCCATGATTCCATGATTGAGCTTATTTGTCAGCTGTCTGTTTTGGCGTTATTCTTAATCTGCGTCAATACTCAGAAAACGTTAGTATGAGTCGGGGTTAGAGACACTGAAGCAATTTAAAAGAGAATTCTTTTATCTTTTAATCCATTCTAACTATTACAAGTTTTCTTAAAACCATTACAACCTTTTATATCTTGAGTTTTCCCTAGTTTTGAATACTAAAACCAAAACTCTAGCGGAATCTATGAAAACTTTTCGACTTGAACATATATAGACATAACATAATAGTGGACTTATAAAACACGTTCGTAATAAACGTCTAATAAATGTATTTCCTTTCATCAGTATTGAAAAATCTGATCATGACAAAAATATTTAATTTAAAGTATTTGTTATTGCCTCTATTGATATTTTCATTTTTATCGTTATTATTGTGATATTGCTTAATAAATATTATCATGCGTACGTATTTGATGTCAGAATTACTTGTACGTGCATTTATTGCGTCTTTACCATAAACGACGCTTTCTGCTTGCAAACGACATTTCTTTTGAAAGTTGGATTAATGTTGAATAATGGAATTTGGCACACCCTTTATTACTATTTACTATTTCTGTGTATTGCAAGTGCAGCGCAGGCAACGTGATATTCAGCTTGTTTAACTCTCTTTCCGTTAGATAATAAATATATGAAAAAGCAGGCCACATTTTGGATGAAGACAGTGTAAGATTTTCTGTAATTTCACCTCAATTATTCAACCGTTTGTAAAGCATTCTGAAAAGATACGCGACTCTGACCATCGGTGACAAAAAAGCCAACTTCAGAAGACTGAGTGGGGGGGAGGGGGGAGGATTGTAATGAATTTGGCCCCATTATTCATTACGCAGTAGAGCCTTTTTATATCGATAACAAGAAAGGTGTCCACGCTTATCATTAGAATGATGCCGTCGATTTGGGAGACAAATCCCATAGGTTTAATTTGCCATCTCTGGCTGGGCTTTCTTTGTTAAGTTTATCATGTTGACGTCATATCTCCACATTCCCCATTGAAGCTGCGGAATGAGGGGATTGTAGGGTATAAAAACCTCGGCCAGACGAACGAAAAACGAACTTTTATTTATTCATTATTTTGTTGGTTAATAATTATAATGATTTATAATTGAATAGAAATCAGTACGTCCTTATTTAGTATTCTGTAGATTGGTTTAACATTTTTTTATAAACAATAAGCTTTGCTTCTTATTACTTTCGATATACAATTATAATTCTTTTCCTCTCTGCTGTCGCAGCCGCAGACACGATGGGTGGAGACGACACTATTACGTGTTCACGCAGAAAGTACTTTCTGGATTGTCCACATTTAATGATAATCACAATAGTAAGAATAATTGTAATGATAATTACGAAGTAGGAATAAGAAGCGAAACGAAGAGAAAAACGAATATTAAGATGGCAAAATGAAGAAGCAAGTACAAAACGAGAAGATAACAAAAGAGAAAAAGTGAAACTTGAATCATATTCTTTTCATTATAAATATAAAATCAACCTTTTCAACCAAGCTTCGTTCTTTCGCAGTCAAATGTTTTTTCCTTAAAAAACAATCCAAAACCACCAAAAACTAACGAAATAAAACTTTAAACTTTTTACTACGCTCTTAATTTGCTACCTCTATTGCCATCGTTCTTACCGTTCTTCGTTTGCTTTAGTTATCTTCTATAAAACAGTTAATCTGTTCTTACGATCTAACGTTTGTTTGTTGTTGCTCTTCTTCTATTTCGTGTTGGTTAACTATTAATCACTTAACTTGAATTTAACGCTTTCTTGTTTCGTTTCATTTTCCTATTGTTGTTTTGTTTTATTTTATTATGCAATATTTATATAATTTTCATTTTTATTTTTTTTTCTTTTTCGTTCAATGATCTTCGTGTGAATGAAACCGTGCGATTATTTCCTTACACGGAATGATCGGGAAAATTTGAATTTCAAATTTCAAGAAACGGTTCAATTCTGATTTAATTAAAAGAAATGCACATTTTTTGGGTTTTAAAATTGTCATGGATTTGACACGATTGGTCCTCTAATCTGAATGAAAATGAAGAAGCTACACCACAAACCATTTTCTTTTGTTACGAATCTATTTGTACAATAACATAAACTTCATTCGTACCAAAGCTAATTAACTTCCGTAATTTTTATATCCTCTGAAAAAGCTTGTAATTCCTTTCACAATTATATCCTTAGGCTTTTCAGATCCTCTCATAGATTTTTATCGTTTTTTTTATAATTTTATAACAGTAAATTTAACACCTATGTTCCAAAAACACTACTAAGTTGTTTTAATTGACATTTTAATCAAGAAATATTTCTGAATAGAATCGCAATTATATGAATTTGGGTTAAGGGCGAAGAAAAAAGAATACACGCCTCGGATTAACGTTTCGGAAGATATAATTTTTCTTTTTTTTCCGTTTTTAATTAGATCATTCTTCCTCCTGTCACTGTAATTACAATACGCTGCTGACATTAACATTTTATTTCGTCAATTCATGCCAGAATGGAATATATTAAAATTGTTTTCCGAAGAGAAATGGAATAATATTATTGTTCAATTGAAGGTTTTCTAGTTGTAACATAATCATGAACAATAACAACAGAATACACTCAGTAATAAAACCACCAACAACAACATCATTCATTCAACAGTAACAATAAAACCAACAACAACAACACGTGGGGTGTAAGCGAACTGCATGGACGAGGCCGTTGCAAATTCTGAAATCATCGTAAATTCTTTTATAGACCCGCTTCTGTTCGCATGATCCTTGTGGATGAAATGTGTTCGTGTTTGACATTTATACATATATATTATTTTTTAAAAAAAAACCATAATCACCCATTCGCTTCACCTTCATCGTCGTAGCTTCCGTTTTGTTTGTTTTGTGGTAATTATTGAAAGCTCGTACAAAAACAATAATAATAATAACAACAACAAGAAAGGAGCGTAATGCAGCAATGTCACCGTCACTTAATTAAAACAATTATATATAAAATTTTTTAACAAAAATAAATGCTTTACTTGTTTTTTCATAAATGCTAGTCATCCTGCTTATTCCTCGTTTCTCTTAATCGCACTTGGATTTATGATAAAGGTGTCCGCTATAATCTTTTTCTCTCGTTACGCCTTCATCTTTTTTACTGTTACATATTTATACCTTTTACGTTGAATTTCCTTTTGCGGTGAAAATAAGTTGTTTCTATAGAGTTATAAAAATAATGACAACACCATTTTGCCGTTTTAACAGCAAAAACCGAGTATATTCCCGAAATGGAAAATCTAAATGTATAAAATAGCACCGGTATATCATATATACGAAAGTCAGTGGAGTCGGCCAATTCAATTTATTGATGTGATTCCAGTTGAATGAAGATATATATATATATATATATATATATATATATATATATATATATATATATATATATATATATATATATATATATATATATATATATATATATATATATATATATATATATATATATATATATATATATATATATATATATATATATATATATATATATATATATATATATATATATATATATATATATATATATATATATATATATATATATATATATATATATATATATATATATATATATATATATATATATATATATATATATATATATATATATATATATATATATATATATATATATATATATATATATATATATATATATATATATATATATATATATATATATATATATATATATATATATATATATATATATATATATATATATATATATATATATATATATATATATATATATATATATATATATATATATATATATATATATATATATATATATATATATATATATATATATATATATATATATATATATATATATATATATATATATATATATATATATATATATATATATATATATATATATATATATATATATATATATATATATATATATATATATATATATATATATATATATATATATATATATATATATATATATATATATATATATATATATATATATATATATATATATATATATATATATATATATATATATATATATATATATATATATATATATATATATATATATATATATATATATATATATATATATATATATATATATATATATATATATATATATATATATATATATATATATATATATATATATATATATATATATATATATATATATATATATATATATATATATATATATATATATATATATATATATATATATATATATATATATATATATATATATATATATATATATATATATATATATATATATATATATATATATATATATATATATATATATATATATATATATATATATATATATATATATATATATATATATATATATATATATATATATATATATATATATATATATATATATATATATATATATATATATATATATATATATATATATATATATATATATATATATATATATATATATATATATATATATATATATATATATATATATATATATATATATATATATATATATATATATATATATATATATATATATATATATATATATATATATATATATATATATATATATATATATATATATATATATATATATATATATATATATATATATATATATATATATATATATATATATATATATATATATATATATATATATATATATATATATATATATATATATATATATATATATATATATATATATATATATATATATATATATATATATATATATATATATATATATATATATATATATATATATATATATATATATATATATATATATATATATATATATATATATATATATATATATATATATATATATATATATATATATATATATATATATATATATATATATATATATATATATATATATATATATATATATATATATATATATATATATATATATATATATATATATATATATATATATATATATATATATATATATATATATATATATATATATATATATATATATATATATATATATATATATATATATATATATATATATATATATATATATATATATATATATATATATATATATATATATATATATATATATATATATATATATATATATATATATATATATATATATATATATATATCGCTTTATCATGTTAGGACTTTTTTGACAAAGTTTGTGTGAAGATGAATCAGCAGATTTCAATTAATCAAGAAAAGAAAATGTATTATTAAAAAGGACGCGCACAGCCCACTAATTATTAAAAATCAGGCTATAAGTTTATATTACAAGTGTAGAGTATACAAGCTTCGACCCGGCCGAAGTTATCAGTCTTGCTTGTGTTTTCTTCTCTCTGTCACATGCTCGTTCGACGACTACTCGTTTATGGTCTACTTGTAAAGTTTATTGAAGAGACGACGCAGCTACAACCTCTTTTCCTCAGCAATTTCATTGTTACTTTTCCTTTGTGTTTTGAAAGTAATTATATGCTAGTTGCGAATCAACTCTCTTTCTTTCTTTCCTCCCCTCACTCTCTTTCCCTAGACAGCAATTGTAAAAGCATTGTTTTCGCTGTATTACTAGTTATTGACATCTTCCCTACAAGCAATCTTTAGGAGTGAGGAGAATTGTAAATCGTTAGATAATCAACTCTGGTTTAGTTAACCAATATTGAAGCCCAAGCTAATTTAGTTCTAGCGGATCTGGGTTAATAAACGAAAAAACAGCTGTTATGATTCGGCGAAGGACTTCAGCACCAATCAGTCTTTTTCACATGAATTGGTTTATTGGTCGGTCGGTTGAATGCTTGACTGATTGATTGAACGGTGTGCTGGTTAAAAAACGTTTATACGAACTTGATAGAAAGCTTGTCTTTTCCTTTTCGCAGTCAGATTAAAATGGCAAAATAGTAAAATGCTATTATTAAAAAAGTTTTCGCAACATTAAAACTTTCAGAAGACAAGGAGAAGAAGAAGAGAGAGAAAAGAAAAAGAAAAGGCCATAAAAATTTGCCATATATTTTTTAACTATTAACACCATAATCATATAAACCATTTCTCACGCATAAAAAACGTTTGTAGGAAAACACAGCCTTTATCGATGAAACTAATCAGTCGTGGTAAATTTTGGTTAAGCTTGAGAAAATTCTTCGAGGTAAGGCAAGCGCAAAGCAATTGCAGGCATTGTTTGCCTCCAGTTCAAACAGAACTAACGCACTCTCGAAATTATTCTTAACTGGTCTTTATCGTTCTACTCGTTACAGTTTACTATGCACTGCCATTCAAACCATAGGAACTAATATTTTGCCGTCCTTCCACCCTCTTCCTTCTCTTACTTAAAACCCCGTTCGTTTCGTACCTTCCTCTGCCTTTGCGGTTAAAAAATCTCTCTTGAATAAGATTGTTGGTGAAACCTACGTAGAATGACTAAAGCTTTCTATCATTTTAGCATAGGAAACGACAACCACTACAACAGAACAACAACAATAATAACATCAACAATAACAAAAGCTACTTTCTTGTCTTTATTTTGATCAGCAGACCAAAACGTTTGACGATCCCTCCTTTGGAACGTACAGTTTTTGGTGTAAACTACATACGATAAAAATTGTTGTTATTGTTACCGAACAACTTCATCTTCTACCGTGAACGTACTGTCGCAAAACAACCCTACTACTTTAACATATTTGATTTCCTTTTTTTATTTTCTTCAAATTCTTGTCGTTTTTATTTTGAAAGTTGTGCAATTTTTTCAATTTTTCATGCATGGCTCCGCCATGTTTGCTTTTTGGGGTAACTAAACCATTTAGAATTATACATATAACGCATATATTCATTAAAAATGCCTTTGGGTGCAGTAAAAAGCGTAGTATTCAATCGTTTTCAATGATGTTTGATTTCTTTGAAAGGGTGATCCTTTAAAGAAAAGTCCTTAAATATAACTGTTAATTTATCTAAGACGACTGCTTTGGCTGGTCTTTTAATAGTACTGGTAGCCTCGCCAGGCTATTTTGGCACACACGTTTATATAATTTCGGTGCCTTTTTAGCTCTCAATAGCATAAATTACAATGAGCGATATTATTTTTACGTGTATTGGCGTTACAAAATTGATGTAGCCTGAAATTCGACAAAAGCTGTCTAATGGTGTTTTAAATCGAATCCTGGGAATGACAGTTGATTGAGAGAGAACTGCATCAGATGACTTATATCAGGCTCATAAGCATATATTTATCGTACCGTTAACTCCAATTTTATGGTTCTCCTTCAACTTTCTTTCATTAGCTTTTTTAATTTTTCCTCACCAAAAATTTTGTCATAAATTTTCCATTAACAGTTTTTCCCCCAAAGTGAAGAGATTGAATTGAGTTTTGAGGACTTTTGAATTGGGTTTAAATAAAATCATCCAGCATTAGGCCATCCATCCATCCAGATTTACTGGAAATTATCTAGCTTTGTAATTAGATTGCTGAATGGATTTTTTAATGATAAAGATGTTCGGGATCTTCTCTTATAAACCCTCTCATTAACCCTCTTATTATTTCCATGCATCACTAAACAGTCAAGATTCCTATGACATTTCGCTGATAAGATATATATGCGGTATAACAATATCATCTATATATCTTACCTAATAACAGTCATAGGAATATTGACTATTTAATGTTGCATGGAAATAGATATATAAGAAAGAGGGAGAGGGTCCTGAACTTCTTAAGCATTAAACAATCCACTTAATAAACTAATTAAGAAGCAAGCATTTCTCTTCACGAAAAGTTGAAATATTCATTAATTTTAACGATCACGATTTGTTTTAATCAAACTGATATTATTGGAATTTTTATAATTATTGTAAGGCATCAATTTGCACTTGGAAATTAATCAAATCGATTTCGGAAAAAGCCCTTTGAAAATATGCCCAACGAATGCCAGAGCCGACTTTTTTTGCACACAAATATAAATACACACACATTCGTAGCCGTTACAGCAAGCAGCTGGTTCCCTCTGCTTCCATTTAAGCAAACAGGAAGCGAGCAATAAAAACAAAAGTTCACTGAAGAAAGAAATACATACGGATAACTAAAAGACAGAAGACGGACGAACAAAAGACAGACGAATAATCAAAAGAAAGGCCAACAAACGCTTGAATACTCATGACGATGAATGATTATCATTATTACAAAATTAGCCGCTAATTGTTTTTATTTCGAAGCAATGGTATATTCGCGTGTATGTACGTGGCACACCCTACATATCCAGCCTGCTCCATGCCTTTGAATGCTCCAAATGTAGGGCAGGCCCGACATTATTGTCTTCTAGGAAATACTTTAACGTTAAATACATTCAGAAAGTTCACTAAAAACAAAAGTCTGAACGTTTTTCTTTTATTCTTTTTCTATCTGCTCTTTTCTAATCTGCAGCTGTGTGAGCTGACTGTTGCAGCCTCAGCGTCGTCCTCCTGCCTAGCGGCAAATAATTTAATACCGCCACCCATCCAGGATGTCGCATGAAAAAAAGATGCTCGACCGCGAAGCTGTGCGATCTGTTATACAGCAATGGAATGCGAATCGTTTGGATTTATTTGCGCTCTCCGAACCAGATGAGGTGAGCTGTTTTACGGTTTGATCATTGTTTATTGTCTTGTATACCGTGACAATTTTTCATGTCTCTTTATTGTAAATCACTTTTTCTATTTTTCCTATGGAATACTTCAATTTTCCCTTTTGGTCATTATGGATTTTCTCTCGGATTTTCTATCATCGCAATAAACTTTCTCTTGATGTTTGACGACTGGGATTGCTTTGCGCTGGTCTCCTCACAGAATTTATTATTTCACGGTGTGATGCGTTTTTATTTTCAAGACGCTGGACAAAAGGTTGCCACGAAATGCATTCGCGTTGCATCAGATGCCACCGTTGCTGACGTCATAGGTAAGTATCAAGCATAATTGATCCCAAACACTATTAAACAGAATTAATCTTTTCATAATCTCTTTCAGACACACTTATCGAGAAATTCCGTCCAGATATGCGCATGCTATCAGTGCCTAACTATGCGCTATACGAAGTACATTCTAATGGGGAGGAGCGCCGCTTGAATCCCGATGAAAAGCCACTGCTGGTGCAGCTTAACTGGCATATCGATGATCGCGAGGGTCGTTTTCTTCTTAAGAACATTGACCAGAAAACAACAGTAAGTGGTAACGTAGCACCAAGAGCGGCAAGAGGGACGCAGAGAAAACTGGTCGACGCAGAGAGTCGCTGATATAAAACCCTTCTAGTTAAATAAAATTCAACGTTATAGAAGCGTTTAACTCTCGCAACTGTTAGTTCCTCTTTCCGCGGTTCAGCATGCTTTGCCAAACAATTTTTTAGAGTATTTTAAGAACCAATTGTTTCGCTTCACCTTGCGTGATGACCCATGTTTTCTAAATTCATGTATCTTCTATATATCTACCCTTCTCATTCACTCTAACTCGCATTTGTCTTTGCATCTGACAATATCTCTCACTCTTTCGTTCTTACAGCCTATCGAACAATCAGATATGAACTTTAAACGCAAACTCTCGAAGCGTGAAAAAAAGGAGCAAAAGAAGAAAGAGAAACTTGCGAAATTACATTCAGAACCAGGAAGCGGCAATGGTACTAATAGTGGCGTTGGGGGCTATGGTAACGTGAATGGCCCTGAAGGGGAGACACAGGTGGCCGGGAAGCTTTACACCGAACTACCGGACACCTCCTTCACGCGCTCGATATCGAATCCAGAAGCCGTAATGCGTAGAAGGCGCCAACAGAAGCTAGAGAAGAAGTTGCAACAATTTCGCTCACGTGACGGTGGGCCCGATACGGGCGGCACACTCAAAATCTACGGCGAGAGCCTCTGCCAAGATGTTCCCTACAAAACCTTGTTACTCTCGATACGCGACTGTGCGCAAGCAGTTGTACGTGAAATGTTGACGAAGTATGGTCTGGACAAAGCTGATCCCTTGCATTACGGTTTAGTTCAGGTATTTTACAATTGTTCGGCTTTAAACGCGGCTATGGCCTTGGCTTCGGCATTGGCTGCGATTTCGGTCTCAGCTGTTGGTTGAGTTTTTAGTTTTGACTTTTACCGCGTTCGATCAAATGTGATAATTACTTATGTTCGCATTTCCGGTTTTTGTGTAGGTGAACAGTGACGGCACGGAATATATACTAGATGATGATGAATGCCCGCTATCGATACTAATGAATCATCCGACATCAAGGGGTAAGTTTCTTTATTTGTTGTTTTTTTTTTTGGTAAGAGTTTAAAAAGTTGGTTTAGAAGTTATTAACTTCGTTTTATTGTATTGTAAACTATAATAATAATTTGGCTTATTCTCAGAAAAGAAATCTACTAAGTTGTTTTTTGATTTGTCGCGCTTAAAGCCTTTCTGTAGAAATAGGTCATGCCTTGCAAATATCATGTCTTACAAAAGTCATGACCTACAAACACAAGCAATGACCTGTGGAAATTTGCCAGACTTTGGCGTCATTTTAGTTACGGTAACCTTCATAATATTTTACAAAGTTCGCTGCCAGTAGTCTTGAAAGAGAAATTTTGAACTGGCGGCAAGTTAATAAAAGCAGACGACAAACATTAAAAATCGGGACTGTTCGTATGACCCGCAGGGTAAATAGTTTTCCATCCATAAGCACGGCACTGAATTGACAGTTAGTCGATGTTTTATCAATAATATTTTACAGCTTGTCGATGCGTCGCGACGAGCCAAACTCAGTCTAGTCAGGGCCAATAAAAACTTAAAGGCGAACGTTTCTTCTTAATTTGACGATGAAACCATTCGTTTGTCTGAAAAAATGTTTATCTCTCTCGCGCCTCCGAAAAATGTTCACAAATCGTCACGGGCCTCATTTTTAGCAATCAGTTTACTTTTGATTTCTGTGCGTCTCGTACGCATTTTCAGAAAAACTGAAATCATTTAAAAATGAAAATTTTTAAAAAATTTCAAGGATTTAAAAAATCAAAAAACTTATTCCGTGAGTTTATGAAAATATTAAAAAAAAATTATTTGGGTGTTTATGTGAAAAAACTAAATTTATTTTGAAAAAATTTAATTAATATTAAAAAGAGCTTCTCTAAAAATTTCAGTTAAAATGCTAAGATCAAAGTTTTCAATTTATAAAATATATTTGAAATTTTTGTTAAGTGTAATTAGTTGCATTTTCGAAAAAAAAATAACAATTAGATAAACAGCTAATGTTTACATTTGTTTACATTTTGTTGTTTACATTTTTATCCCGGTGAAATATTGCAGTGCACATTGTCCAATAAATTTTGTATAGCGCAGGCTTTGTGAAAATTGAGAAGTTATAAAAAAAAGTAATCATCCTCCAGGATAACATTAAATTTACTCTCTCAATTTCTGACTCTCTTCAGTTTCCTTGATTTTCTCTTCGTAAAAGGCAATAGGAAAAATGATTTCCAGCAGTGTGGCCGGATATTTTTTAACAAAAAATGTGGAATATTCCTAATATTCTCAAAAAACAAATTGAAGAAAAAGCTGGATTTAATTATTTAGTGACTTTCTAATTAATGTATGGAAATGTCTGTTGACGATAGTCGATAAGTAGACTATAAATGAAGTTATAAGCGTTATACAGTGAAGGTACGGGTGGTGGGGAAGTGGATGTTTCCTTATGAGTAAAACTATATCCTGCAGCCATTATTTATAATGCTTTGTCTGGAGGCAAATATGCGTTCTATAAGAAACTAAAAATTAATCAATTAAAGCCGGCAAAACCGGCTGTCGCTAAACCGTTCCTGTCAAAAGATGACTGAACCACCACAAAGCATTTGCCATCGTTCTATAGTAAACCTAAACCCACTATCAAACTCCGGTGGGAATTTAAGCAAATATGAAAATACTTATAATTTGTAATTAAGGCTTCAGTAAGAGGCTAAAGGCCTCTCTCTTTCTCTCCTTCTCCTCTTTTATGCTCGGCACTCATTCCCTCTGTAGCGAGACGGTACAAGTTCATTTCTGTCAATTTGCCATACATTGTACTAGTTCGTTGACTTGAAAGAATTACTGGTCCGGCAACATTCAAAGAATATCTTTATGTCAGTGCCGTGACTAATTCATTTTGTCTAGCTATTTTTGCTTTCTCATCACACTAGTCTAGTTGTTCGTTTAACGGTCATTAAACTAAAGGACTCTAACCCAACCGTTAAGCAGGATTTTGTTGCAAATTGTCTAGTATTCGGTAATATGTTTTATTACTCTCACGAGATTTCGTCATTAGCTCTAATAAAGAGTGGAGTCTACTGACGTTATGTACTTGAACAATTTTAAATTACTGGTGAATAAACCAGTTGACCAATAGGTTAATTTGAAATTCTTGAGTTCTGTTTCATTCTTTCTTCAAAAGCTATGTCATTGTTGTTGTTTTTATGTTGTTGTTCTTTGTTTCTCTTATTATTTATTTATTGGCTGCACGCCCGACTTTAAGACGCCGCAAACATACATATTTATAAAAATATTCATATGTATATACATATATATCTATATAAATTCTTCCTCTACATTCTCTCGAATGTTACACCAGCAATGATCTCTTTTGTGTTTACTTTACTTTAGTGTGTAGAGAGACCATACATTATACTCACGCATGCATACGTACACACCCCCACCCAACGAATCCAAAAAATTATTAGTCATGTGCTCCCGATTAATATCAAGGACTTTCTCTCATTCTTTTCTCTCGTTTTCTGTTTCGATATTACTCTTCTCACATTTCGTCTTATTAACTGAAGATTGAACGGGTCATACTCCCTTCAGTGACCACCCACACTCTTTGCAATGCTAACGTTCCTCGTTCAAAATTTCTGGATTCCATTTACTTTCGCTCTCATCTAATTCTGTGAGTGCAAATGTACTCAGTTTTAACGCAGTTGAGCTCGCGTGTGCATCTGTTTCTTGAGCAATGCTTGATATTAATCATAGAATAATCTTTTCGCCATTTAGTAAATTAAAGGATTATTGGATCGTTTCTTTGATTAAATAATTTTTAAAAAATTGTAAACTTTTGAAAACCTCTTTAACGTCGTTTGTTATAGATATTTCGTTCGTATTAATACGCACTTTATTACCGCCAAGCATTTTAATAGTTTTATTCCTGTTCACCTAAATTCGTTTCTTCAATTTCGTCAATTAAGTATTTTAATGTAAGAAAGCACGTTAGCACGTTTTGCGCTGGTCATGTAATTTCTTGGAAATCTATTGAATGTAAAACCGAATGATTACCGTTGCTCGTTTCTTGAAGGAAATTCCTCTACACCATGATGGACTGGGGCATAAGACGTAAGTGATGAGTGGAAATGAATTATTTGTAATTGCTTAAATATAAAAATTCGATACAAAATTAATTTAATCGCCAAAAGTAGACATTATTGCCTCTTATCGAAAATATCTATCAATTTATTGTTATTCTCCAATTTAATGTGAGTACTCAAATCACCTATTCTCCCCCACCACCCATCCTCCCCCACCTCCCATTCACTTCCTGCACCCTTCTAATTGATGCTACTTGATAATGGTTTTCTTTCGTAATAGCCTCACCTTCTTGAATAACAATGAACATGATTATTACGAAGATTGATTAGGGCCAATGTGAAGGAATGACTTAACCGTGGCAGAAAAACAACTAAATGAAATCAGGATGAAGAAAATAAATTGGTGATTTATTCAGGGGCGGTCGAAGTAGTATAATAAATGATCATTAAGATAACAAAACTTTTGGCGGGTAATAACCATTTAGTAGGCTGGCAGACAGTCACAACATCGAGACTTCAAATATGAAAGTGTATGTTTGATTGGACGGGGTCAGAAGTGGAAAACATCAGTCTCACAATATCCTGTGGGTGGTTGTAATGGGCTAAACGTCCGATAAACATTGTCTAATCGACCGAAGAAAACTTCTTTACTGAGATCATCTTACATTCCATAGTTATTTTTGTGAAAGAGAAAAATAATTCAGGAATGCGGAATAGAAGAAGGAGAAGTTCTGATTTTAATCTGTAGGAAAAATCATAAAAATTAAGTTATAAAAATATACTCTCAATTTTTTTCCATATCCACGTTTATATTGATATAAGGAAAAATAACAATAATGCATCGCAAAATTCGTAAATTTGAAAAGATTCATTCGTATTATGTTTCCATTATTGAGATTAAACTGTAAAGATACCTACATGTTATTTAAAAAGAAAATCATTCAAAATCAAGTAACGGGCGTTTATTGTTATTTAACTCAAATTAAATTAACTTCACACACTGCATTTATATCACAATACAGTACCTGCGTGTATTACAATATACCTACAATATAACTCCTTCTACCGCCTTTAATATTATTATAATAATATTTCTATAATATCGAAAATGAAGACGAAAGAGATACCGAAGGTCACGTCAGTTGTGAGTTATTGCTTCCGGCATAGCAAATTATTACAATAAGCAAATTAACAAGTAACGTCTTTATTGCTGTGAAAATATACGTCGCGCTTTTCGTATTAGCAATTTGTTGATTGTTCAGTTTTATTCAACTAAGCTAAAATATATTCGGGAAGGACAACAAAGCAAAAATGTGGTAATTTGTTTTTAAGGAAGAAAATGATTAAAGGATCCTCATTTAATTTCTTTGAACAAAACGACCCAGTTTCTTCCTTATACGTCCACCATTAAATTCCTTTTTTAAAATGAATTGCAGTTTATATCGAATTTTTTTTTACAAAATTCCATTCCGTTTTTTTTTCTTTTTGCTTTTCCATGAAGTCTTCTGGCATTTTTTATATGGCGTATTTATGACGCAATGCAACGTATATATGACGTCAACTGTCGTCGTAAGGATTGCTGAAAGCTATAAAAAGGAAATGAAATTTTGTCTTCTTGGTTTGTCTTTAAGATTCTTTGAAGAAAGGTTGGTGGTTGGTGGTCTGTTTGTTATATTTTGTCAGTTTCTCTAGTCATTTCTTTCTTTAATATAAGCTTAATAAATAATCCGATAATATAGGTTGTTTTTGTTTATCATTATTTAACCCTTGCCTCTAATTTTTGAGATTATTTTAAAATTATGGGTCAGATGTTCTTGCTGATAATATTGAAGCATCTGATCTTCCTCATCACTAGTCCGATATTCCCGAAAAAAAATTACGACATAAAATTAAATTCGAATTAATAATCTATACGAAAGGTCTCTGAAAATCATACGAGTAGCATTATTTCGCATTTTAAATTCTGACTTTATACTTTTGGATCAGTAAATAATATTTACACCGTTCATTTATTAAAAGTATTAAATTTTTCATTTAATTTGATTTAAGAACGGTCGTTGGCTTATTCATCCCCTCAAGTTCATGCACGGATGAAACCAATGTCTACTGCCACACCGGTAATGATGAATCAGTTGTGACGTTTTACAGGGTTTATAGAGCGGATTATAGAAATAGATTTTCCAAAGGAATACTCGTTATATAGACATGATTATAGTCTAATATGAGATGGTACGAATTATAATAAAATAAGACATCCACTTCATTTATAAAATTATTATTATTAATTTTAGATTAAATAGAGCAAGTTGAAAAAGAAAATGGTATTCATCACTAAAATTAATTATGACATTAATTATGACATTAAAATTAATTATTGATATTTTTATTATGCAATCAATCGCATGTATATATAAATCACAATATTATATTCTTATCCTTTAGTTCATAATGCGTCACAAATAAAGGATCCAAATGTATATAGTACTCTTCCTGTTTCGCTTGTAGTAAAGTCAAAGGCACATCATCATTATGATTTAATTTCATTAAAACGCATTGTTCGTGTGCGTGGAGCAATTTCTTGCTTTGGAAAGTGTCATTTATGGCTTTTACGAATAGCAAAAACCAAAAACAAATACTAAAACACAACTGATGGGTGTTGCTGATGGCCCACTTTAGTTTCTAGTATAATTAAATTATTAATTGAATTGAGCGAATAGCATGAAATTTTCTATTCATTCACTTAAATTCTGTTATGACAGGCAGCACTTTTATGTGCTTTTCCTATCCCTTTCTGTTGGCGCCTTTTATGAAAACCCAATTCAATTTCATCCTACTTTTTTATCCTTCATTTTTTTTTGACTACGAATTTTATAGTATAAAATCATATTTAATTTTGATGGCTTCTTAGTGATGTTTATTAGTAATAATTTTAAGAGGTTTTCTCAATTTTAAGTCAATTTATAAAGTTCGATTTTGTGTTTATTTTTCATAAATTCTTAAACTAGACTTAGACTATTTATAATGTAATACTTCTCTAGAAGATAAATACGAGATGGTACGTGGTTTACTACTTTTCAAGGTCTTATAGCGCTTTAGCAGTTTATTTCTTAAACTTTAATGAAACAAATAATACTGTAAGAACTTTTTGAAAGTCATGCTGCCTTTTTTGCTTCAAGGTCAGTTAGACCAATTTTCACAGCTTTTTTAAAACAATAAATTAAAGTTTTCCACGTTAAATTTTGAAGCATTTAAAATACATTTGGAAACCATGTATTTGTAGTTAAAAAATTACTGGTTATTCAAGAAATTAACAAGTTAATTGATATCAATATTAACCTTAAATTGAAATATCACCATTTGAAGCAAGCAGAAATGCGGCATTTTCTCTGCTTTTCAAAATCCTTAAAACCTTAATCCTGTCATCGTTATATTTTCTCCGAAAAGATTTTGTGATCAATTTCATTTTATCAATGGCCATTCTTTTCGCTTTTATAAATACGAAATTATTTTTTTATTTACGCTTTAATTGTCTAGAAAGAATAATTGAATCTTTACCATTTGTTCTTCTCCAATCTGCAGTCCATCGCTCTTTCTCTCCCTCTCTCTCACACTCACTTTCACTCTCTTCCCCTCAAAATTAGTATTTTTATTCTTTAAAACTAAGCTTTTAAATCCGTTTCTTATGAAATGTAATTTGCCGGAATGATAATTCATTGCGTTGTTCTTTTGTCATCTTCTTTTCATCTTCATTATGGTTTTTATGTTCACAAAATCTATGGATTTATTTTGTTGCCAATTTGTTATACACTCTTACACATAATGTCAGTTTAATCTAAAGATTTTTAGTATATAAAGCCGCTCCGCTCGGTAAGAAAGCAATTGAAAAAGAATAATGAAGAGACAGACAAAAGGGAGGATATGAATGAAGAAGGTGTGGTAAATGACGAAAAGGTAGAGATTGAGAAACGGATAAGAAAGCGAAGAGTGCGAAGGATAATAATTGGCGGCTATAAACAATCGAGACGACGGCGAGGGAGAGCAAATATCTACTCCAGGCGTTTGTCAGCTTTAATGGTCTTTGCACTTTATCGCCTCTTAAAAGGATTCCATTCTTTTCTTTTTATTTCTCAATCGTTAGTTAAGGCATTCTTGATCAGCGGTTAAGGCCGACGAATTTTGGGGTACGTGGTGGAAGGTGGTTTAGTCTGACTTTATATTTTCTTCTAGTAGCTGTTTACTTCACCACCCACCAAATTGTTCTGGTACCACAACCTGCTACCGTAGAACATCCGTTCTGATTGGTAGATTTGTCAAGCTATTTTTTATGGTTTGCCTTTTCTTCTCATTCCACGTTAGTCCTTTATCAGTTATTTTTAAGGATTTCTTGAATGACCCCACCACGCGGCTTTGAACCTTGCGTGTGGTTTAATTCTTTTATTCCTATGCTCGTTTAAATAAAATTGAATGTTCCAATTTCACATTCCTCCGTTTTTTTCCTTTTTTTTGAGAGTTAGCGGGTGGATGTTTTGGTAACAAACAAATTACTGCCCTCATTTCGTAGATTAAAACCAACCAACAAACACCCCAAAAATACCCCAAAAAGATACAAGTTTATAAATAAAAAAATAGGCACATACCCAACGAAACCGTTATAAATTTTCATTCTCTGTCTCGGTCGTGGCAGTAATAGTTTGGTCGGTCGGTTCAGTAACTATGGCGCAGTCAAGGAGTTAGGATATATTTTGCAGAAATAATAATTCAATAATTATAGAAATGTAAATAAAAACAGAAAAGCAATTCTTTAAAAAATCTGTAATTGGTAACAATAATCAAATATATAATAGTTCGTGTTAAAAATATTATAAATAGGGGTAAATCTTAGTAAAGCCGTCTTTGGTATTCCCTCTCAATTGCACTCCTGCTCATCAAGAATACCGGTAAGAGAGCAAATTAATCAGAAATAATATTAACCCTTTTTCTGTGATTCATAGTGCAAATCGATATATGTTAACTAAGTTTTGTAGACTGGAGTTCATTTTGAAATGACGGGCTATTTTGCATTTTGCTCTTGAGGTCATTCATCCATGATTTTATTGAATTAGCTAAATCAATATGAGAAAATCACTGCGATTGAATTAGTATTGCAGTTGAAAAATTATGCGATTATCTCAAGTGTAAATATTATTGTAAAGCATAAAGGACATCATTATGGAAAACGCTAAAGGATCAGAAATACTTTTCCCGATTACTGCGATTTGTTACGTTCGATTGATTATATTGTAAACAATTATTCCAAATGATTTCGTTTGTATCAACATGATTGCTTATTAAGCCAATGTTTTCTTTTTCCCCACGTTCTCTTAAGCCTTATGTCCTCTTTTCACTCACTGTTATTTCGACGTTTTTTCCCTCATTTTTCATTTCAGTTTCTATGTTCGTTTTTGATTCGTTTAACTTTCTTCAGTTTTATGAAAATCCAATTTTGCAATTTTTCATTGTATCTTACGGTGTTTGTATCGTAGAAAAATGCGGCTGAGTGTTTTGGGACTTGCCGCCAACAACCGGCTCTGAAGACAATTAAACTTTGTTTCACGTCACTCAATTGTCCCTTTAGGCTTCCTGCAAAATGTCAACTGTCAAGGATTCGTAGCGTATCTTTCTCTGTTTTTGCTTTTTTAAGCAACACTCTAAAATAAAAAGAACAAAGAAAAAAAAATCCATAAAAACCCTTAGGATATCTCGTGTGACTTACTATTCTCTGGCATACTTTTTCTTCCGCTTGTAGTTTTTCTTGACTGTTGACTTCTCGATTTCTATCACATAATTTATTAAATTTGTTATACCGTAATATTTCTTTTTTTTCTTCTTATTTCTTTTAGAACTTTCTCTGTTTTTTCCAGGAGAAATTTCTCCATTTTTGTTTATTCGATTTTAATTTATCGTATATGAAATTTATGTGATTTGATATTTTTGATTTGATACAAAATATTTCTGTAGGATTTCACATATAAGACTTTTCTAAAATCGTGAAATTAGTTTTTCAATTCTTAGGAGTTTTCAATGTTTTTAATATCTTCAGATTTTCTTAGAAATTTTCTTTAGAAACTAAAAATGCATTGCCATCCAGACGCAAAGTATATAGATTTTAAATTGCAATCAAATCCAAAAGCACTTCTGGGTATGTCAGCACCACCAGACTACAAGGATTCGATTGCTTTACTGAAAAGGATAGGAGTGTTTTTTGGTGAAAACGAATTTTAATCGAAAAAACTGAAAATCGAAATGGAAAAATTAAGCCACGAAAAAATGCGTTATTACTGCATCTGTTTGTGATATATCAAAACTTGACAAACTAAAGACAGTTCGTTTTAATGAAAATATGACAGCGTTGTTGTTGTTGTTGTTTATGTACACATTGCTATTAATCAATTCATTTCGATTCATCAAACTTCGTTATCAAGTGTTGAACTATTAAAGAGATTTGCGTATTTTGCGCATTCTGCATAAGTGCAATCATTCAAATCCAATTATTGCGATAGATAGTAATCTCAAATTTATCAAAAGTGTAACCATTGCATATCATTTCAATACATTTATATTAAAAAACAAACATCTTACTCTTCATTTGAAAATTCTGCAGGAATTATTTCTGTTTCTTTAAATCGTTTTGAATTTAATTTCAAATTCTCTCTCCTGATTATTTGCCAAATCTGTGAGAGAATTTGTGAAAGAAAATTACAAATTTTAATTTCACAAAAATTACAATCTGTTAGAATTGCAAAATAATGAAAACCTAAATTCGCAAGAAAGTAGTTTCACATCATGTTAGTTTTTAATCTGATTTTGACTTTTCCTTTCGAAGTTTCGATGTTTCTTTGTAAGTTCTAAATAAGTAAATTGTTGAATTCATTAAATATTCTAAACAACTGAAGGGCACGTTGCGTTGCCAAAACAGATTCGTCGATGTCAAAAACTTCGAAAAGCATACATTTTTGCATAACATGAATAAATCCAAAAGTGAATTTTGGAAAATCTTTTCAACTTTTCCCCTGCATAAAAGTTTCTATTTTCTTATGTCTGTCTTCTCAAATAATCTTCTACTATTCCCAAAATCGTAAATTTAAAAAGTTCAAGTTTTGATTACATTCTGTTAAAAGTTTCTCTTTCTATAAGTAATATCCTACATCCTAAGAGTAGAGGAAATATCAACTTTGCTCTTCCGGTTGGAAGACACATTAAAGTAGGTGGAGACAGGTATGGAAAAATATATATATTCTTGCTTAGAATCATCTCGAGTCATCTCAAAGTCGATTAAGCCAAGTCCGTATGTCTGTTTATTTGTCCGTGTGTTCGTCTCTCCGGCTGTCTGAGGAAATCACGATTATTGGAGAACGAATAGAGCTACCGTCAAGATATTTGGTGTAAATGCTCTGTCATCACAAATTAGGTAGTACTGCAAATGGGCCAAATAAGGACAGAGCCACCCCTACTTCTTATAAAATAAAGCGTTTAAAGTCGAATATTCGTAGCGTGGCTTAGGGTATTAAGACGAATTCCAATTTGAATGAGTAAAAGACTGCTTTCAAAATAGTGGTGGTCCGCAAATTAATGTAGACGTTAGCGATATCTCGTTAACAATTGGAGATATTTAAATGAATATGTATGTGACTGGTCATAATGCTATTTTGGGAATTATGTAAAAAAGGTGTGGTCCGCCCACTGTCTGATGGATTTAATCTATATGCTTTTATTTCGAGAGTAAGTTGCTGAGCTTCGGCTAGGCCAGAGCTTTTAGTGTTCTTACTTGTTTCATTTTCTATTATGAAAATAGTATGAAATTGCATTACTATAGTGCTTCTATTTTTTTAAATCAGAGCGAAAATTCCATCATTTGATCATCATCAAATAGAATTCTTACAATTGAATGAAATTTAAATTCAAATTTCGTTTGCTTCGTTAAAAAGAATTTATAGGAATAAATAAAGTTTACACGACCCGACTTTTCTACGTTATAAAATCGTTATTGTTAAACGAAAATTTGGCAAGATCTATGGTCACTTTTGGATTGCCCCAAGTGTGACAGATGTGCTGCAACATTTAGTTTTACTGTTGCGTGAGAAAGCTTTGCTGAAGCTTCGATTGCTACGAGATTATGTTTTGGCAGAAACTTGAAATAATAAATACTGTTAAATACTACGACAATTTACGATTTGGTGAATATAAAAATTTGAAAATACAGCCAATAAAAAATTATGGTTTTAAAAAATACCGCAAAGAAAATTTTATATATTTTTCATTAAATATCATTGACTAGAAAGAATGAGTTTCGTGGCAATAATTTGTCGGGAGTAATATTCGTTTCATACACAAGTTTTCATCATTTTGATTCTTCATCTCTCTTTCTAAGATTTTTATAGCGAACATTCTCATTCCAAGATCGAAGCAAGACTAATCCTAAGAAATAATAAAATTAATATGGCAGAAATTACAGGAAATTCTAAACCACCATTCAGCATCTCTCTTACACGCGTTTGCCATAAAATTACGAATGTTTCAGTTTAGAACATTCACGATAATTTAATTTTCATGTGGATCTGCTTTTTAAAAAATTACGATTTTAGCATCCACACACAATCGCGTTGAATGCATAGACTAAAACAAACCAACCAAACTGCTAGGAAGTCGCAAAGCAAAAGGAAAAATGTATTTACTTCGGTTTGTTGTTGTTGTTGTTGTTGGTTTTGTTGTTTTGTTAAAATTGCTTCATTTGAATTTGACCCAATATAGCCGTTAAACAGCAGCAACAAAACGGCAGCGAGCACACTTCAATGAATTTCTTTAAAATAAACAAAAAAGCAAAACCGATCAGATTTGTTCAATCTGAATCGAGCAATACAATCTGTTTACACGGACTAATAAGCACTGCCCGACCCATCTGAATGCAAGAAAGAAAAAAATAATGATTTTATGAAATTAGAGCAAACTAATATTTGTTCGCTTTATTTGGCTTTGTTTCGGATAATTTGTTTTCTTGGAAATATTTCCTGATTTCTACATAAGCTCATTCATATTTTTTTTTTTTGAAACTCATTACATCTTTTCTTATGTTTTTTCTTGATTTTTTCTACTTCCAATAGGCTCGATCATGTTTCATGTGAGAAGACGCCCAGCGGACTCACAACCGCGTCGTCGGAAGAAAAAACCGCTGGGAGCATCGAATGGAGCAAACAGTATTGCGAGTGATCGTGAGGGCCCGGTTCTAGTGGAGGTCACACATAGTGGCGACGGTGGAAGACGTATTAAACTAGGCAGCGATCCCGTCGAGGTAATTCAAAAAAACATTGCAATATTTTACGAAATGATTTAATTATGCTCTGAATTTGCATTTTCTGTTTCTCTCTCTCACACACACACCGTCTCTGTATCTCACTATCTTCATCTGTATTGCTCTTTTCGTATCTTATTAGGTCGGCTCAGCGAACACTAACTGTTTACAGTTATTTGGACCATCCATACAACCGCGACATTGCCTCATCTCCTTACTCGAGGGGGTGTGCACCGTGACGCCATTACATGCTGATGCTTTGACCTTTGTTAACGGTCATCACATAACGCAACCAACAATTCTACATGTGAGTATTTATTATTGGCGAGGTTAGAGCAATTCAGTAATAATTTCAATACAATCCTAAGCAAGGGATCGACTCGTCGCTATTCAACCAATTCATTCACGATCTGGATAGGAGAAATTAATTTACGGGTTTATTCTTTAACGATTCACGTTCAAGTAGTTTTGTTTGGGTTATGTAATACATAAATTCCGTTACCGAAATGAATTTCTCTGATAAAATGCTAAAATGCTAATTTATGGTAGTTTCATTTTTATGGTGGTAAATCAACAATAACCCACGGTCAAATGGTCGTGCGTCGAAATGGCCTCCGAGGAAAATATTTTTTTTTATAAACGCGCAATATAAATTTTATGGTCATTCCCATAATTTTGCAATATATTTGGATTTATTCTGCAACCTCTCTAATATGGCTGATTAATTGGTGAAGGTGTATAGACATATTTTATATATGTTTTGGTTAATAAAACGATACATATTCCAATTCTTCTTTTAAATTTGCTAAGGACCAATGGAAGGGATGATGAATGCTAATAGTGAATAAAAACAAATATCTATAACGCATTTTTCACATTTTCTTCCCTTAAAAATGATTGAATTATGATGATGATGACGAATTTATTCGATAACTTTCGCAACTCTCAAAAACACAAAGGCCTTCAACTTATGAAGAACAATTCCTCTCGTATCCTGATAGATATTTTGCCTTGGAATTATCAGCCATAAATAATTTTGGAAAAATTAATTTTCCATTTCCTTTCCATAAAAATGCTTCAAGGCATTGCAAATGAAAACCTGTTAATATTTCAAAAGAAAAAAGTTCATAAGCACGTATTCCTATGAAGGACCAGCATTGGCCTTTTTTTATATAGCACGTTTGTCTGCGTAAGCTATTTATCAGCACAAAGTGTAAGAAGAAAAAATTAAAAAAAAATCTGAATAAAAGAAAAACGAAAATTAAATTGAACAAAAGCTAGTTTAGTATTTCAAAAAAGTATCAATCGATATCATTTTTATTATACCGTATACCCGCAGCTATAGGAGGATGTTCTGCATGCAGAACATAGTGCAAAACATAATTTCATCATTTTGTAACACATTAGATCCGAATCGCCGTTAGCCATGAATCGCTGCAGTCTCGTTAGCGATGGTCCCCCACCTGTCTATCAGTTTGTCTGTCTGCCGGTCTACTTGCTTGTTGAAATCACGATTACAGCCGAACGGAAAGATATATCGTCATGAAATTTGGAGTGAATATTCTTTGTTTTATAGTAAACATAAATTAATTAGCGTTTATAATTAAATTTCTTAGATCTTAACTCAATTTTGTAGACTCAATTGTGTTTAAGGATAAAGCGTAGAAATGGGCTCCGTCCTCTACTAATTACGGCTCCAATACCACGAAAACTGTCTCCTCACGGGGTTAACTCTTGCATATATCCCCTGCCTTAGTAGGCCGCTTAGTTAAAAATAGGCCAGCGATATAGCCGTTTATTGCTAACGATGCAAGTATATCTTCCCTTTCGCTTTTTAAGGAAAAATTTTAGCTGAATTTTGTATTTTAAAATTTACAATATAAGGTGTTGACACTAAAAAAATGACAGTGTTTCGCCAACTTATGCGATTTAAGCCAAAAATTTGTACTACGTGTGTGAAATAAATGAGAAGTTCGATCAGGTCGAAGCTGATGTTCTTGTTTCTTAATTGTTTCTTATTTCTTATTTAATTTGTGAATTTTTTCAAAACAAGTACGCTGTGTAATAAAGATAACCGTATATTCCCACCACACGGGAATATTTGGATGCAGCGGAATTTGATTTCTTTTTTTTTTTTGTTTTTTTTATCACGATGCGCGATAAAACTTGTTGATGACGACGTTGACATTTCTTTTATTGTTGAAATTTTTAAATATTCTTTTCATTTTGATTGGTAATGTTTTTTACAAAACAAAAAAAATTGGCTACAGATTTTCGAGGGGCGTCAGTCAAATTCAAAACAAACGAGACTGCGTCAGAAATAATTAAAATTTGCTTTTGTGTTTTTTTTATGCAATTGTATTGAAGACAATTAAAATTTCAAATGGGATTCAAGGCAGAAGTTTATAGAGAATATACGCCCCTGCTTTTAGTTGAATTTTTGATGCGAAACAAAACGGTTAGAGTCGATTGATTGTTGGTTTGATACTTGACGAAATCGATTTTGGGTGTAAAATTTCTCTTTTTAAAAATTAAGTTATTTATAAAAATAATTCTAATAAAAAGATTTATAAAAAAAACTTGATTTTTATACCTTACGTTTAAAACAAACAGAACGGTTCAGTGGTCATGTTTGGCAGAGTTGCTTCATATCGTTTTATCGATTCACCAATGGATGGCCGTTACAATCTGGCGCTCTCGCAATCGCAATTGGATTCGGCCTGCTTGTATGAAAGGTGAGTAAAAAAAAACAATTATATCCTGTAGGATTATTAATTTGTGAGGAATAAATCGCGGCGCTATCTGATGCATTTCAGAGGCTTTAAATTGTACAATAATTTTGTTGTTGTTCGGTGTTTTGTTGTATTGCAATATTGTGGCTTTGTCTGTTTTTCTATAATTTTTTCTTGTAATTGTTTTGTTGTAATTCCACATAAATTTTACCTTTTTATGTTTTAAATAATAACATTTTTTTAAAATATGTTTGTTTTTCTTATTTTAATATTTAAATTTTTATTTTTCTTTTATTGTTCATTTTATGTCTCATTGTTTTGCCTTCCTCAATATTAATTACGCACTCCAACAACAATAACGAACCAAAAACACATACACGCATACGCATTTCACACACAATCATACTCATGCATATAAAAATAAATACGCTACCTTTATTACGTCGACAACAATCAACAATAGTCGTTCACCGACCTCGCCAGGATCCTGGAATGACGAAGATGGCGGTTTAAGCTCGGTAAGGAATTTTCCCTCCAACGATTTTATTGTTTAATTTATTATTTTTATCATTTATTTAAATCTTATTTTTTATAATCAAAATGAAGACACATAAAAGTGAATACGATGCTTATCAAAATCATGGTAGCAATAATACAAACAGCAGTGGCGGGGGTGGTACATCGGAAAATTCTCTAAATTTACGCGATTCCAATGAGGAGACGAACAAAATGATAGCAAGACCAAGTGTACCACCAGCGCACGCCAACAACAACGATCAGCAATATCATCATCATCATGGTTACGATGCTCAAGGACAGGAAACGGGTGGTAGTGGCGGGAGTGGTGGCAGTGGTAATCAGGAGAATGAAACTAAATCAATTTCAAGTTTAAAATCAAATGGATCAAATAGTCAGGAAAGGTAATGCAGAAAGCAAACAAATAATAAAGAATCAAACGAATCAACAAACAGTAATAATGTTTGCTTTGATTTAAGAGAAAATTTATCTCGATGAATTAAAAATAAATGCAAAAAACCAAGAAATAGACTACAGACAATTCTCGAAATGAGAATTGAACACGAAAGCACTCTTAGAAAAACACCATCAAAAATCATTCACAATTAGTTTAAACGAATCTACGCTTCTTCACACATTTTCCCAATAATTTTGTTTCCCATTCCCGTTTTTTGTCTCACATTTTTCTTAATATTAAAAAGTTACCCATAATTAATTTTTAACTTAACTAAAAAATTAATTTAATTTGAAACTTAAATAATTCTAGTCTTTGTTTGGCTAAAAAAATTATTAAATTTTTGTTTGTTTTTTGTACGTGCTAAAAATGTTTTTGTATTTCAAATCAATTGAAGTAAATTGCTTTTTCTTTATATTCGTAATAGTCCTTTTACATTTCAAAAGGAATCCTTCATTATTTTCATTTCATTTCAGGTCCCCTAAGATGTCTGGCAGCTGTGTCGTCGATAATTCTGGTCAAGAACCGATATTACCTGCTGTTTTAGAATTCCCCGAAACGCATCAGGAATTATTTCTTAAACAAATTATCTCTGAATTAGACGTAAATGTGCCTCATTTCAAATTGGCTCCAGTCTACTCGCTTTATCTTTGCGCCAGGTAGGTAATAATTTTCCTGTATTTTCTTGCATTTGCTGCAAATATTTTTGCGATTTTCTAAAGCATTTAATATTGTTTGAATGGTATTAAAATGTTGCATGAACGTCGTGAATGACTTTAAATATATATATTCTAATTAATCTTAAGCAGCTTGAGTTTAAGCCTTTTAATTTTTACTTTCTTGACTTTTATTTTTTAATGCGATTAATCATCGATTGATTATTATTTATATTCATCGCTTTAATTAATTAAAATTCGTCAACTAGTAATGAATGACTTAAAAAATAAAGCATTGTTTTTTGAAAGCATTCTTTTTTTTTTTTTTGAATAAAGGTTCCCTAGATGTAAAAAAAATAATTGATGAAGTCATCCCAAATTTTTTATATAGATTGACTACAATCTTATAATTTATTGTATTTATTAAGTGCAGGGTATTAAGGGTGTTTCATCAGAATTATACAAAAAAATTAGGATGACTTCTGGATCGAAAAAAATAATTAAACAAAAAGAAATATTTAAATAATTGAAACCATAAATAATCAAAGTAATTAAAATCTTAAATAATTTTTGTTTCCGAGACAGGAACATGAATAGGAAGTGTGAAATATTTAAGAGGAGTTGCGAAATACATTGAATCACGATTCCTTTTAAATTTAAAATTCCTCCAAACCGGAAGGATCAATATTTTTTTGTAATTTCTCTGAGAAATAATGCTTCATTTTTAAAATAGTTTCGAATACAATTTTAAAAAGCGCCCGCAGGATATGACACCCATAAGTCAAATATGCGACTTCATTAAAACAGGCGTATCATTAAAGATCTTTGGGCTAAAATATCAAAAAAGTAAAATATTACAAAAGGTTTATTTCAATTAGTTTGATTTATGCAGATTATTTTAAATTACCTTTCCCATTTTCAGATACCGAGCATCCACCCATTACCGTCCAGAACTTCAGCCCACAGAACGTGCCCACAAACTTACCATCTTTCTACATCATGTGGCCAATCTTATTTATACCGTTATCCAAGACCAGTATTCGGATCCTCGTATTCTCGCTTTCTGGATGGCCAATAGTTCAGAATTTCTTCATTTTCTTAAATCGGATCGGCACATAAGTGCCTTCAGTGTACAGGCGCAAGAAGTATTGGCCGAGAGTGTTCAAACAGCCTTTCAGAATTTAGTGAACTGTTTCCGCTTAGAGCTCGCTCAGACTCTAAATCAATTTCTTTCGGAGACCATTGATCACGATTCTGCTGCCGGTTTGGTACTTACCGTCTTGGGTTCGGCTATGGCGTTGCTGCGTCGGTGTCGAGTGAACGCAGCACTTACAATTCAATTGTTCTCGCAGCTCTTCCATTATATCAATGTGATATGTTTTAACATGGTGAGCGTGAAAAGTTTCTTGACCTTTAATTTTGTTATTCTTTTTCGTTTTATTTTACGTGTTGCTTTTGCGAGTTTTTCATCTCATTTCGTTTGCTACGCTCTCGCGTGCATTTTGTGATCATTTAATTTACAGATTGTTGGTAATTCGCATATGTGCACCGCTGAATGGGGTAAAGTTATGACAGAGCGTCTACAACTTCTCGAACTGTGGGCCGAACGGCAAGGCTTGGAATTGGCTGCTGATTGTCATTTGGCAAAAATCAATCAATGTGCGCAATTCCTACAGGCGCCGAAGACATCAGTGGAAGAAATTCAACAGTTGGCTTGCTCTTGTTTTCGTCTTAATTCGCTGCAAATGGCAGCCCTCTTGCAGCAGGAAAAAATTCCCCGAAATCTGGTGGACACTGCAATACGTATGGCGGAATCCGTGGCGGATGAACTGACGCGCGCTGATGGCCGTGAAATACGTTTGGAGGAGTCACCAGAATTACACCTGGCCCTTTTATTACCCGACGATGGTTTTAGTTGCGACGTAGTACGAGGCATACCATCAGGTCTTGTCGATTTTTTAAATCCATTACAGAAGCAAGGCATGTGCCGTTTGGCCGCACAGCCCACATCAATCGGTATGTGGACAGTCTACATGCACCAATTTAATGTAAGTGATTTCGGTTTTTGTTTTTACGCAACGTAAATCGTGTTCTATCTGCTAACAAAATTTTGTTTTCAATTTTGCCAGGCCCGATCCTCGAGTGCTATGTCGAATAAAATGCCGCAACCGGAAATTCAATTGATACGTTTACATAAGAATGCTAACGGTATGGGCTTATCGATTGTTGCTGCCAAAGGTGCGGGCCAAGAACGTTTGGGGATTTACATAAAGAGCGTGGTGCCTGGTGGGGCGGCAGATGCAGATGGTCGCCTGCAAGCTGGTGATCAGTTATTAAGAGTGGACGGACAGAGTTTGATCGGGATCACACAAGAGAGGTATAGTGATGCGCATTGAAGCAACATCGATAATGTGGCGTGGGTTTTTCCCCTCATTTACATATTATTTCGTTTATTAATTTTAGAGCTGCTGACTATTTGGTGAGAACTGGCCCCGTGGTAACATTGGAGGTGGCCAAACAAGGAGCAATATATCACGGACTCGCCACCTTGTTGCAACAACCGAGCCCTGTCATACAAAGAGGTAAAGCCTACAAAACGTAAATTTCAACTACATTCGGTTGAGGCAAATCTTTCATGGTCAGAAAATAGATGCCAGTTTGAAAGGCATTCTTTTTGTTTGTTCTACAACTGGTACCATTTTCTGCAAAGAAATAAATATCATATATGATAAGGAAACTCTAGTTCTCAAACACTAAGACTTATTACTAATTTTTACTAATCATAGCTCGTACCGTATCGCTAACCGCTTCTTAATAACATTCCTTTCATGCTGCCTCGTAACTCATTATCATCTAATTAATTTAAACTAAAATATGCTACGCTCCACGTAGATCCGGATAGACTCTGCTTATTTGATGCACAATCGCGTCGTCATTCACTTAATCCCAGCCGCTATTTTGCATCTGCGTCTGACGACAGTCTAAATCGTAGCCGCCGCGAATCCTTCTCGTATTTACATTCGAGTTCACCACCAGTGCGCCGTCTTAGTGCCTCTGCTTTGCATGAGCAATTGTGCGCTCAGGGCCATCAACTTCACATCGATCCACGCTATCGCGATACGCGACCCATTGCAGGGTCCGCAAGTAGTTTGTACCTGACTAATGATTCTTATGGCATTCTAAATGCTTTGACCAACTATAAATTAAGCAGTCCCAGTCCGTTGAGAGGCCGTGCCAACAGTGCGTGCGCCTATAGTTCACAGCTATCTCCGCCATCTATTTATATAGAGGAGTATAAGGACCCAGACGACAGTACCGTCAATATGGCATCGAATGAGTCCATAGCGAATTTCGATTTGTCACAAGCTCATCAACCACTTAATGAAGAAGGTATTGCTTCTGTATCAGATCCAGAAGATATACCTTTCATCGATGAAGATGATGATCCTAAGATTGTTGAAGAAAGTGTAGGCCATCAAAAGGAATTTCAAATAGATATCAATTCAAAAGAAATCACTTCACAAAATTGGAAAAATAATTTAGTAGATGGTGGCAACGATAGTGGCGTTGGCCACAATACCAAAATTTCCAAAGTACAAAGCAATGACGCCGTCAATCGCAAGACTGTTACTTTTGAACTAAAATCAAAGAAACTTATTCTCCATAATGCCGTGGACATGAATCGTGATGTCATAATTAATCGAAGATCTCAAGCGCGCGATACAATCAATGATTGCCATGATCGCAAGGAAAGTGGAGTCTTCGATCAAACAACAACAACATCAAGCAATGAATCGCTGCCTAAAGAGAAGTTACCCAAAAAAATTACTTTAATTCAAAAGATTCGCAATGAACTGAACAGCAATCGGTCCACTTCTGGCGGGACTTTTCGGAGTCAAGAGAATATATCTAATAGTCAATGCATTTCAAATGAATTTACTGACGCTGTAACACTTTCATCTCGTATGGCGCGTGTAATACCTGAAGCCAGACCTCGTCGTGAATTAAACCCCAACCGTTCGACTTCGACTGGTAGCCGAAATGTAACGAGATCTAACCGATCCAATTCTCCGTATCGAAAGTATTCGTTAATAGCTTTAGAAGCGGAACCATTGCTAACATCGACAACAACAACAACAAACGCCACTACAGTAACCAAAGTTCCTACGACATTATCTGTAAACGAAAGTTCCTCCCCAGATACGAACTACTTTTATCCTCGACGGACCTTAAGTCATGCCGATATACTTAATCCATTCTCTCATTCATTCGCTAACTATAATCAAATCTATTCACCAACATTGCCAGAATCACCACCACTGTCAACTACCATAAATGTGGGTGGCAGTGGCGGCACACCACTAACTAAAATTATTATAGAATCCCCTTCACCATCGCTCGAGGCTAATGGTTTTGACGAAACACCTTTTGGTGAGGGTAAAGTAAAACAAATGGCCAATTTCTTTAACCGTCATCAAAGTTTTGACCGTTGCAATCAAATCGATATTAATGCGTCCTTATCGAAATCCACATCGGATTTAGATGGACATCAGATGGTGACAAAGGATAAAAAAACCACAAAAAATGAACAAATAGATATTTTGAGACAATTGAAAGAATGGAGTTTATACGGTACGAGTGGTAAGGATTACTCTCTCGAATTATCAGAAAAGCCTGAGGCGGCGGTTGGAATTGCAGCTACAAAATCAGCCGATGATCTTACCACCATCGCCAATACCGCAATGGACGGAAGGGAGTTACACGAGAATGAACAACGAATCAATATTTCATCATCAAAGCCATCACCACAATCACTATCAATATCACCATCGTGTTCGTCATTATCTTTAACACTAACTACAGCAGCATCATCGCAAGCACCAACTATACCGTTACATCAACACCCCTGCCACCACCACCAGCAACAACAACAACAACAAGCCACTAACACGCCTGAAATGAATAATTTAAAAGACTTAACTGCTAGAAATGCACACACTTCTGTAACATGCGCCACCGGTTTGCGATGTATCAACTGCAAAGAATTAACAAATTTTTCATTACAAAATGAAAGTGGTCGCAAAATGAAATGCGGGGATATCAGACGACACATAAGCATTATATCATCAATAAAGCCAAATTCATTACGTGGTATTAAACGTAAGCACCAAAGGCAAAAACGTCGTTATAACTTTGATGGAGAGGTAGGCGGTGGAGGAGGAGCAGCAGAACAAGCACCGCCCAGGTGGTTGCTCTCCTTGGCAAGCTCAACCAGCTCTATAGCGGCAGCAGCTGCAGGAGAAAAATGCTCCAATTGTTTCTTTTCTAGTGGACCAGATGCAGTTAATCACGAAACCATCAGTTCGTTATCAGATCAGTCGGCAAAAAGTGAACCGGGATGACAAAGAGATCTGAGGGAGCAGAGGTTGTGAAGAAGTGCATACGGATTAGACAATTTACAGACAAGCTCAATAGAAAATGACTATGCAGGTGGCTTTTTCTGTAACTCGTGCGACTCGTTCAATTAAAGTAATTTTAGAATCACAAAACTCAAAAAAAAAAACAACAGAAAATCTCACTTAAATCAGACGGTAGATGAGACAACAAATACACTTTAAATTAATTTTAATTGTTATATTTTCAAAAGTTTTATTTTTCACTTTTAATTATATTACTTTCTTTATTCAAATCGATACTAACATATAGTTTAATGACTAACAAATGCAATTAGATGTTCATGTAAATGCACATGTAAATATGCAATAAAATCAAGCATATCCATTCTCACTTTAATTCTTTTATTTTAATAGATAATTATTGTTTTTGTGACTTTTTTTTATTTTATTCTGCCTCACATCACGATTAATTCGATTATTTTTCTTTCTGCTTTCTTTTCTGTTTCATTCGAATATTCCGCACTTACACGCTCACATCCGTACTCACTCGAATATGCACCAACATAACTATCATCACTGTCACCATCACCAATATCACTGCCATTAATTATTAATTGAAAATTAGGTAATCGTCGCATGTCTGAACGCGATCTCACACGTATGAGTGCTGGCGAGCCTAAAAGTCTTGGTTCTCTTGTACCCAATGCACATTTGCCTAATAGTAAATCCGTACCAGCACTTCACCATCACACCGGAAGTGGCACTATTTGTAAGTTGTTCATATTATTTTAATGTTACTTTTCAAAAATCTCATCGAAAACTTTTATAAAAATGATTCTTTATCTGTTTTCTGTTTTCTGCAGCTATGACCTCCACGCGGTCTCGCAGTACTCACAGCCTTATTTCTCATAATAATAATAACACCAACAACAACAACAGCAACAACAATCTCTTGACCAATAACAACACCAACTGCAACGAACAAGGTTTCTATCAAAACTTAAGTGTTTATAGAGCACAAAATCAAAGTCAACCGATTCTAGCTGAAAGGTTTGTAACTATATTTGATTAAATTAATATTTATATAATCGAGCGTATAATTTTCTAGAGTATGCCATTTTTTCTTCTCCCATAAATTGTATATAGTTCCAAAGAAATGTTGAAAAATGTAAAAATAATGTAATGTCTTAATTAATTTTCTAGGATAACTTTTCGTTTAAAAAATTTACTCTATGGTTTCATACCAATTAAAAGCGAATATCAACTTCTAGAAATGACTAAAGTACGTACGTATGTGAGTGTGAGTAATTGCTGTGTAACGCCAATACAACAAGTAACATCGTTCCTCTTTTACCATTTTCCTTAATTCCGTAGAATCGATTGATCTTTCTTTTTTTTTCTTTCGTTATTTGTTGAACATTTTTAGTTGCACAGCACCGAAAGAACTTTTATACAATGCATTCTTCATGCCATTTTACTTCACGCTTATTACTTTAAAAATTAATAATAATTATAATTACAATGACTATATTTCAGTTGGAATGCTATCGTATATAAATGAACTGAAAAGTTCTTTGTATACGCGTAAAATATCACTCACATATATTTGCATATTATGCTTTTGATAAAGTTTCTGTATATTTGAAACAATTCGCTTATAATTTTTTTTCGTCGATGATTTTTCCGAACAAAGTTTCTCTTTTGAATTCTTAGAATAAATCGTTTTGAGAGGGAGGAGGCGCGATATATTTGATTTCAATTCTAATCAGCCTTTAAAGCAAACTTTAAATTCATGATTTCGATAAGTCTTTGGAATCTGAAGAGGGTGAAGACCTTTAGACATCTTTAGACAATTAGGAAAATCTTTAGACAATTTTAACGTAAAACCGAATCCTGTCGAAAATTTTAATCAATATCAAGAAGCAATCATTATTTACTGTTTGAACACATTGAACATACTGTTTTACAACAAATTTTTCCTTAAAACACATTTTTTGAAGAGCCTTTTGTCTTTAAAATAGTGTCCAAAATAGTTAGTTAATTATTAGTTGGTTTCTTTTAGCAATTGATTTATTAAGCAATTACTTCTATCACATGCAATAATTTTTGTGTATTTAAAAAGAAATTAAATGAATAGACATCATTAAACCATGATTTTACTGGTAATATCATGACCGTCATGAAATGCAACAAAAACCAATAATGAATCTCTGGATACGTTCCCTTTTTCATTTTAGAGCTCTTCATCAATCCGTTTCTTCGACGAGCACATACAATGGAAATTCCCCGCACAACATACAAAATACCATGATGCTTTCATCACTAAATGGAACACCAACGTCGGCAACGATGCACCAATATCAACAGCAATTGCATCAACATCAACAACAACAGCAGCAACAACAACAACAGCAACAACACATCAACCAGTCTTCTTCCATTTCATCGCAACTGAACTCTAATATGCCATTAAGTCGGCCAGTTTCTGCGTATTATCACAGCAATATCACAAGCAATAGTAATAATAATCCACAACAGCAACAACAACCGCAACAACAATCACAAACGCAGTCGCAACATATTCCACATCATCCGAACAACAACACTAACTCAAGCAGTAATACTTTGAATGGCGGTAATAACTTTTTGCCGGCGAACCAACAGCAACATAATCATCAACAGCACCTACAACAACATCATCATCAGCAACAACAACAGCACCATATACAACATATGCAACCGCATTCATCGCTTACCGTAGGCAATCGTTCGAAAAGCATTCAAAATTTCAATCGTGACATCCAGAGCCAGCAGAGTCTTCGCATACAACAGATGATGGCGCCGTCGATGCCGAATATTGCCAGTGCCGGTGCTATCAGTGGCGGTGGCGCGGCGGGGAATATGGGTGGTGTGACAGCAGCAAATTCACTTTATCAACAACATCCAATGACGGGGGGAAATATTTCGAGCAGCCAGAGCATGCAGAATGTTAATATACCGCCACCGTTGCCACCCGGATTGATGGGTGGTGAGCAACAGCAATTGCACTATCAGAATGGGGTAGATTATATACATCAACACCATCAGCAGCAGCAACAAAACCACCATCAGCAACATTCGCCAGCAAATGAAACATTACGTCGTCATCCACGTCATGATCTCATCGGCACGCAGCATCAGCAGAGTGGTCTAGACAGCGCAGCTGCAGCGCCAGCGAATCCATTGATGCATCAGCAGCAACAACAGCAACAGCATCAACAGAACATGGTTACGCTTCCGCCCAAACCAGGCGTACAACAGTTGTCTCCCACAAAGCAACATCACCACCACCAGCAGCAGCAGCAACAACAACAACAACATTTACCACCTACTGCGCCCAAGCCGCAATCGAACCGAATGCAACAGCAGCAGCAACAACAACAACAACCACAATTGCATACAATAACTCGCAGCAATTACGAGCAGCATCATCATCAGCAGCAGCAAGCAGAAGACAAACCTCCGTTGCCACCCACCGCCACACATCCTCTCTTCAAAGCCACTCAACAGCTCACGCCGGCCATGAACTACGTTGCCAGCAGTTTGGAACCACCGAAAGGAGGATATGTCCCAGTGAATGGCAATAGTGGTGTAGGATTGCAGAATCAAAAGAATTATATGGGCACCAATCCCTGGGAGAGAGAAGAACGCGAGAAAGAGGTAAGTCGATAAAACCTCGATAAAAACGTATTAAATTTTTATATTAATATTCTTTATTTTGGACAGTTTGAAGTGCGTCGCGAGCATATCCGTCATTGGCGTGAACAACAAATCGCTGAGCTCTCCACGCTACCACAAAGAACGGCCCAACAGGAGGAGCAATTGAAGACTCTTATTCTTGAACGCGATTTTGAACGACGTGCTCAAGAAACTGAAGAGCTGGAAGATGAAAGTGAGCCCTCGTACGAGAAAGACAGTGGAGTGCAGGAAGTTTTCCGACTAGCCAGTCAGAGGAATGCCATACAAACGCCGGTGACGAACTTCCGGCAGACAGAGATTAAAGTCGCCACCGTATTAGATAGCATCGGCGGTTGCAAGTCTTCGCCCTCCGCGATTGAAGAGAATCCAACTACGACATCATCTTCAATTATCCCTTCCAACAACATTGATACTCTAGTGACGACATTTGCAATCAGCAGCAGCTCTTCCAATGTAATTACCGTTGCCGCAAGTGCCAATACCACCACTGCAACAACTTCAACTGCTGTCTTGCAGCCGAAAAGTATTTTAAAAAATAATCGTAATGATGGATCTAACGGTACCTCATCGTCGACATCATCGCCATCGAAGACGCAGAAATCGACCAGTTTTGCTGATGATCATCATCTACACACAGAACGGGCCATATCGCATTTGGCAAAAGATTTAACGCAACAAATGAATTTAGCCGGCGGCAATGCGAATGATGTTGAAGGCCCGGCGATACCGCCGCCACCTCCACCAGAACGGAATAGTTCGTATTTGATAATGTCGCAACAGCAACAAAAATTACGCTCCAGCAATGCCGCTGCCACTGCAGGTTTACTACTGAAGACACAACAAACAAGCAATGCAGATGCATTGCTCAATCAGCAGGCGAACTCGATCAAAAAGTCGGCCATTATGTCTAACAACAATTGCAATAGTAATAATAATAATAATGCCAACAACACCAATAGCCATAACTTTAGTAACAATATCATATCGCACCAAGCGACATTACATCGTCATCATCAGCATCAGAATCAGCAATTACAGCATCAACAGCAACAACATCATCATGAACAACAAATTACTTCCTCAGCTTTCGATTTATCGCATCCTCATACGACTAACAGCGTCGGGAGTGGAAGTATCAGCAGCAGCAACAGTGTCGGCAACAACAACAACAGTAGTAGCGGTATTGGCAACAATGCAGGGGCTGCCGTTTATCTAATGCTGCGTGACAACAAACGTGTCTCCTTCCACGATGAAGAAAACAATTATGTTTCCGGCACGCAGCAGCAACAGCAACAACATTCATCCAAAACAGAAATACATGACTTGGAAGCCAAAAGTTTATCAAAAGATTTCGACCACCACCGACGTGACGACCCGAATGTAAGTGTAAAGGGCACACGTTTGTTTTAGTCGAAGATTTAATTACTTTATTTAACTGATTTATTTTTTATCACTTCCTTTTGGTTTCACAGTACTTGCAGCTTACTTTAGATACATCTTTGCTGCCTTCGATGCCTGCCACACCCGACGCAGCCGTGTGGAATACTTCAGTGCAATCGACACCTGGCGTTATTGGAGCTCAAGAAGTTTACAGGTAATCCAATCAAGCAGGCACTATTTTTGGCCTTTTCTAATCCGTCTAACATTTTCACTGCAGAGATCCACGTACACGTCGTTTAGCCGAAAAGCAGCAACAACAACAGCAACGCTCTCAAGAAGCAGTCCCAGAAAAATTGTCGTTTAAAGAAAAGATGAAAATGTTTGCTTTAGAATCGGGAGAGGATAATACACCAAGAGATAAACTGAAAATATCCAGAGCGCAAAGAGATATCGATGCAGTGCGTTAGAAATATTTCGAGGATATTTTCAAGAAAAAAAAATAACAAACTTCCGGTCGAGATTTTTTGTGATCGAATTCAAAAGAATCTGTTGTAGAAGATAAAAAACTGGCTATGTTGTTATTGCTGAGGTGAAACAATAATGAATATCTATTTTAAAAACATTGACAGCAAGATTAACTGTTAGATTGCTAGCAGTAAAACATAACGATATGATTAACTCATTAAAACATTATATAGTATATAGTGAATGTTATATACATATGAATGTGTAAATGTATGTGTGTATGTATGTATTAAGGAATTGATAACTAAAATCTATTGAATTGAAATTTTTTCATTCATTTGAAATTCATGAAAAAATTAAATGGAAAACATTATTCATATTTAACCGTATACGTAATAGTCTCATATAGACTGCAAGTTTGGCGGAACGGAGCGTAATGGCATTGTTAGTATTTTCAAACACATTGTGTGCTTTGAAAATCTTCAAACGTAACGAGGCGTAAATGAATGTAGCGTAGATGATTGTGACTTAATAAGATTAGGGGTACGTGAGTATAAGCGTAAGAGCAGATAAGCGTAAATCGAATTATACGCTTGGTTCAAATCCTAACCTTGCAGAGTGCGATATTAATAATTGACTCGTCAAGAAGTTAAGATCAATTGTAGATTTTTGAGCGGCGAGTTCTCAATGGGGTTTGAATTTGTGACTATTTACTCTCAGCTATGCTTTTGTGCTTTTAGTCTCTGTAAGGCATGGGATGTAATACATATAGAGACGAAGTAAAACTTTGTTCTATTGTTATTCAATTAATAATTACAAACAACACCAACGTCATTTCCCTTACCCCTTCCATTCATGTACCCTGAGAAAAACAAAAATTAGAAAAAATATATGCAAAGGTAGAAATTATAGATCATAAAAAATATTAAAAAATTATAGATCTTAACAAAATTTCACAAAATCAGCCTTAAAACAGAAACCACTGGGAACCACTTATTACTGTATCGCATACAAACACCAAACAATGGCTTTAAACCTGTCTAAACGAGAAACGAAATTAATATTTAATTCTTTTATTTCGAAAAAATGCACATCCATACTATATATCGTTTATATACATATTGTATTTATGAATATGTAAAAAAATGTAATGCATTCCACACGACAAGTATTTTCAAATAATTTTAGAAAAAAGAAACAGAATTTTACGATTTTAAAACTGAAAACTTATTTTAACAATATTATTTTATTTTTTTAAGAGTGAAAATATATTGAAAATATTACTTCAATCCATTTATATGAGATAGCGATAGTAATAATGAATATACGTTAGAGGAAGAAAGAGAAATTGTTAAAAATGTCTTCGAATTCAACTAATGATTAAGAGTTTAGTGAATTTGAAATTTCTACTAGTTTAAGCGAAATTTATGTAAAGATAAATATCATTAGAAAACTAAAAAATAAGAAAAAAGTTAAAAAATGTATTTATTTAAATTACGGTATGAGAATACATTATATAAAAACGAATTGCATACCTTACTTTCAAAAACGTTATAAGCTTAATCCTCTCCCTAAACTTCGAGCTGAAGAAAAATAATGAAAATATAATTATCAGCAATTTTAATAATTAACAATTAAACGAACGGACCAACAAAAAGCATTGAGGAATTTATTTTTTATTATTCTCAAAATAAATATATATGTATTTGTTAATTAAAAAGAGCAAATAACTTTTGCAAGTAGCGGAAAAAGTTATAAAAATTATAAAATAATATCGTAGATATATATCCGTATATAGTATATACAACACCAACAACAATTTATGCTAACCGAATGAGTTTTATTTTGTTTCGTAGAATTGTATATGAAATATATTTATATTTATTAGATTTAATTTTATTCCTAGCAAAACATTATAATAATGATGATAATGATAATTATATTGCTTCTACTTGCGCTGCTATGTAGCTCCTAACATATTATTCAATATCCTCAAGAAATTGTTGTTAATTTCGCATTTATTGATCTTTTCGAATATTTAATTTATTTTTTGTTTGTTCTTCATTTCGGTAGTTTTTCCAAATTTATCGCCTGGAAAATATTGTTTGTTTTTTCTTTTTCTTTTATTCCCTTTTTTGTTTTTGCCATTTTGTCATTTTTTGTTGGTGAAATAGTTTATCTTGGTTTGTTTTCTGTTCTCGGTCCCTAAATCCTCTTATGCTTTCCTGAAGTATAATTTTCTCACAAATCTCATATCAAATAATTTCTATTTTTATTACAATTTTCTCAACAAACTTATGAAACCGTATGGTGAAATTTTATGTATGAATTTTTAACGTTTATTTTTTAATCGCAAAACACTAAAAATTTTAATTTGTTGTGTATTATATTAAAATTTCGATAATTCTACTTCATTAAATATCGATTAACTTTCTGTGTTTATTGAATTAAATAATATATTTTTTAATTTGTCGAATTTCATTTTATTTAAATAAAATATTAAGAATTATTAAAAAAGCGTTTCATTTTTTAAATGAGTTTGGTATTTGAACTAAAAGTATTTAACTATACCACTATATAACATATGATTAAGATTCAATTAATTAGCCCTTGGTTACAATTTTTTTCAAATATAAACAAACTGTTTGTTTTCTTAGTGTTCGTATTTCATTTTTCTTAATTGTTTTCTTTATTCATTTAATCTTAATATTTTTCTACAAAGATCTATACAAGCTAAAACACAAATCTTCAAGAAAAAAAATAGAATTAATAATTTCACTAATTTAAAATGTGTAAGCAGAACGCATGTAATAAAATCTAATATTCAAAATCAGGAAATGTCTTTAATAAGCACATTTTATTTTATATTAAAGTTAATATTAATATGATGCATTCCCACAACAAATCCATACTTTCTAACTTAAAACTATAAATTATCGTCTTAGTAAATATGGCTGATAATCATAACCAAAGCCGACACAAGATCATCGATAAAGGACTAAAAAAATTGACTAACCGATGGAAACTATATTTTATATGAAATAAATAATCCAGTTATGCCTCTTGACTTGAAGACAATGATCGGAATGTTGCGAAGTTGTTGTAAATATTCTTCATATCTACCGGCAGTTCAACAATATCGGCAATTCTTAAATATTGATTATAATATATTGAAGTTAATTGTGTCACACCAGACATATCTATTTTCTTTGGAAAATCTTTAGATTCATGCCAATCCTCTAAAAACAACTCCATTATCCATTTTGAAGCCAGGTCGGAGTAGTAACCTTTTCGTAGAGGATCAATTTTTTGCAATTTTCCTAAAATTTCTAAACATGCATTGTGATGGCGTCTGCGATCGATGGCTCGCATTAGAAGCGATGACGTAAGTAAGGTCCATTTGCTATCCGGTTCATATTCTAAAAGACTACTACAGGATTTAAGTTGCGTCTCCAATTCATTGATGACCGCAACTGAAAATTCTTGCAATTTGGAATGACTAGGAGGTCTAAAGTAGCAGAATCCGTCAGAGCAAAGATTAAATTGAATGTGTTTAGTACAGACGTTCGGAATGGTATAGCTTAAGGGCTCCAGGTGTGAGCTGGATGTAAACTTTGTGGTTTTGTCTTTGCAGCTTATGGTTGATATCCAAGTGGAATCAGCATATGCTAGATTTAATGGCTGCCAATCAAATCCTGAGAAGTCTGGCCTTTTACTCAAAGCAGCTCCGATGATAGCGTCAAATTCCTGACTCGAGATAGGCTTTGTGAAAACCATCATTGCCAAGCGCGTATTCATGCGAAATGCACACACGTCCAACTCCGGACGCGAATTTCCGAGTAGCCACCGTTGATAAAACCACGCGCTACTGTCATTGGGATCGGTGAAGGCAGCCGTTAAAACCATTTCTAATTCTTCCTTCAGCTTCTGCTCACTCATGGGTCGCGCCGGCTCATCTTCTTCTGCCCTGTCACAAGGATACAGAACAGGTAGCAGTTGACTGCGGTAATGCCATGACGAGTAATTGGAGAAATTGGTTCTAATCATCTCCGTGCAAAATTCGAGTTCTTTTTGTTTGGCAACGTTTGCTTTCGCCACTACGTAACGTCGGTAATCCCATGTGTGGAAGTTACGTTCGTCTAATTTCAAATATTTTCCACAAATCTGAACCTCCCGATCCCAATTCGCCTTGGGACAGTTCTCTAAAACCCAACAACGTTGATGCCAGCCAGCATAAGATTTTGGATTCACCATCAGGCACTGTTCTGTTAGCCCCAAATCAGCGTCAAATACTCTTTGTTTATCCGTTTCCTCTTCAACTTCCTTGCTTTTCTTTAGAATGCATTCACGTCTTATATTCCACAAGGTTGCAACATCCGGATTCCGCAGCAATATTTGTGCAGTCAGTGTCAGCATTTCATCATCGAACTCTTGTTTTGCTCGTTTATTTTGAATTTTTGCCATAGCCGCGCGGTATGCCTTCACTTTTAAAGCTTGTTCTTTTTTCTTACGTGCCAATTCTTCTTGAGTTGTACGAACTTTAAGACGGCCGTGCATTTCGTGGCTTTTGTATGGGTTGCTTGCGAAACAAATGGAGTTGAAGTCAGGAGGTAAGTATTGGATGATATGTAGAAAAATTAGGTCCAGTCATTGATTGGCAAACAAAATTCTAATCAGCTGTTTTGTTAGCACTTCAAAATATAACGAGTATAACTAACTAGTGTTTCGTCATTACCCACCAAACAAGTTGGCCGCTGAGTTATTCGTAAAACTGCTTCCTTCACGCGAAATAGAACTGGCGAGTTCAATATTTTCCAAATTTTAAATTCATATATTAAAAAAAATATTTTAATATATATTTAAAAATTTAATATCAAAACATATAGATGTGTTTTTAACATATTAAAGTAAGTACATTTTATGATTTAAATGAAGGGCAAAGAGAAACAAAATAATGCAATAACAGTGTCAAGATTAAAAATAAAACTATTTTTGATAACATACTGTATTTAAATGTAAGTATTTATGATATCTCTTATGTACCATCCCAGTCTGACTCTCTGCTTTTTCGATTATACTAGAAATAAAAATTCATTTATGCAAATAAATTACATAGTCGTGCGGGAACTTGAGGATAAAATTATTTCACAATATTGTTTCTACAAACATTGGAAGTGCTTACACACATATAGGTCTATTCTACACATTCATACACATTACACATTTAGGTCGATTCCTGTTAAGAATAATAAGTGAGCGTGATTTTCGCTGAATTGATTTTGTAACTATTATGATAAAGCAAATTCGTGCTAATTTAGTTTTCTTTTCGGTTGCAATCAGTGTTTCTTTCAGGTACTTCTCCGGAGGGGCTCAGCTCCCCCGGAGAGGACCTAGCGCCCCCCCGAAGAAACCCGAACCCATTATTTAAATGTTATTTAAACTATCATTTTATTCAGTCTGCCCCCCGAATCTCCGTAGCGCCCCCATGAAGTGCAGGTGTCTGAAAGAAACACTGGTTGCAATCGTGGCTTAAACATACAAATATTCAACCACAGTCACACATACATACAAGCAGATAGACAAGCACGTAGACAGACGGGCAATGCGCAATCGATTCAGGAGGTGATTCTGAGCAGGAATATATATACGCTTATATACCTACTGCGTTACAAACGCAAACATAAAGTGAATATACCCTATCCCCTCGGATGTAGGGTATAATTAGACAATGCCCAAAGTTCTTGAAAAGGTGAAACATATGTTTCTTGAGGATGTTGGTTTTCGTGGAAAAAAATTTTTTTGTTGAAAATAAAAGCAAGCTAAAAGAATATTGTAAAATGCATTTCCGCAATAGCGCGATGCCAATTGATCCTCTGATAGGAGACACCTGTACATGAATCTGGCAATACCGTGGCATAGCTTTAATTACGGTAACCTAAAAATTGCATTCAGGCGTGAGAATAATCCGGGAAGGTTTGAAATACGTTCGTTATAGATGTGGGTAAGCTTAGTTCTAAACGCGGGAAATTATAGACTTAGTTGTTCATGGACATGACCGTTGTGTCGGGGTCGCGAATTTAAAAATAATTCAAAATCCTTAGCGCGAAATTATAAAGTGGGATCGACATGTGACCGAGAAACCGTAACCGTTATCAATAAAGAATTCGGCACGTGTGAGAATGGAAAAATATGAATGAAAAAACCATTTGCCGGGAGTTTAAATTTTTGCGAAAGCGAGATAACGTTGTGAAATAACAAATGTGAACATTTGCCAGTAATAAATAACAAATTTTCTTGAATCATAAAAAATAATGAAAAACAGTGTGATCGCATATAAAACAGTTCTTTCTATGCACGAGAAGGAATCCCAACCGAAAGCCAATTTTAGCACTACTTGCGAGTAAATCTGTTTTAGATGGCGATGCAAAAAATTTAACTGACTTCAATCCAGTCAGTCAGTTGAACTGATTTCAGTTCAGTTAGATTAAATTATACAAGAAAAAGCAATGGATTTTTAATGCAATCAATCAAAGGCAATAGCAGATAAACAAGAAACAACAACTCGCACGATGGGTGGCGATATCCTGCCTGATGTTGCTGACGCAAATCCTCAAAGAAGAATACATACTTTTCCGCTAATCCTTTCGAGATTTCTCGTCACGACCAGACGATAGAAATAACAACAATAATAAGACTAGCAACAGCAATGCCGTCATCTCCAAAAGGGTTTCTCTTTGCATTTATGAGCGTGGCGAAATGTATTACGCGCAGCTCAGGCAAACAACCTCATTATTCCCGAACTGGCTGTCTCAGTTAATATATTGAATCCTCTGTAGCAGCAATAACGATAATAACAACAACAATAATAATCATAATCATAATTACAACAACAGCTACAAACAAAATAAATATTGAAATAATCATTGTCTGCCAACAAATTCCTCGCTCCTTCCTCGGTCAATTAATTATTTCCTCTTGCTCGAATGGGATCAGAGAAAACTTTACATATCGTTATCTCGCTTAGGTTGTAAGCTTACCCTTCTCGTGTTCTACGAAAGGGAAAAGGATTGTAATGTAATTTTCATTATTGCGCTAGTGCTATTTCTGTCATTTCTTGTTGTTGTTATTATTGTTAGACTTTTTTTCATTAGCATAAAGTATTTTCCTGTGCATGTGCTTGTGTTCGCTCCCTGTGTCATCGTGGTACAGTGGGTGAGATATTAAAAGAATTGGCTAAAAATCGGTAAATTTTATACGCCTTGAAATATTTTAAAATTGATGGAGGAAATGATGTGATAATCATAAGAATAAGCAAATAAGAAGATCAACATCGGCCTCACCGAAATTTATATAATCTTTACATGATTATGAATCTACTTCAACGAGTCTTGCTTTATTGTATGATGTTGAGATTTATGAAAAAGACGTGCAATTATGAAAAACGGCAGTCGACATCAATTTTTGAGGTAAGATGTTTTATTAGAAGTTTCTTTTATGTATAAAATTTTAATTACAAATTCACTCTAAAATCTGAGAAATTCAGCTCCAATCGTGGTTAAATCTATGCAAGGTTTAACAAGTAGACGTGATACTAATGCGGTTTCGTCTAAAGGCTTTTTTGATCAGAGGAATATATTTTTGATAGATTTTATAACAACATCTCAGAACACCTACCCCTTCCAGGCAGCCGTAATTTTTCAAGAGATAAAGACATATAGACAAACAGACGGGTAGATCTAAATCCAATAAGAAAATGATTCTGAGGTCATGGTATTAGACACAGGCACTTCCAGATTTTATTACAATTTCGTATAAATAATGAAAAGTATTTTAGTAATTTCGTATAAAATTATGTTATATCTCATAAATTCACTTTACCAAGACCTGACCGCGATGTGTTCCCTATGCATGAATTTACTCTGTTCGAAAAAATGACGTATCGTAGACCAATAATTTTAGAAAGAACACCCAGATAATATCTACAGTCTTTTAAAATCCTTTTGAAGAAGCCAGCCCACAGTACATTGTTAGCATTAATATTCCGGAACAAATGTTTCGACTTAAATACTTGTGCTTAAGCCTATTGCAAATAGAATAAATAAAACGTTTTAATCCGTCACAGAGTATTTGAAAATCAAAGAGTTTTAGTCTTGTGTATTTATCCCTTTTTGCAAATCAAAAATTTCATTTCATATTTTTGAAATTTTAAATAATTAATTCATGCCGGGATGAGTTTAAATTTAATTAATCCTACTTGAGGTGATCCTAATACTTCAAATAATGGTAAAGCTTCCAAATATTAAGCTTCAATCCAACAGAGCGTCAATACAAGCCTTTATTAAAATATATTTTAATGAAATGAAAATTCAATTTATGCTGCTCGAAAGCGGAAGAGGAAGTGAAAGGTGAGGGTGAAGCTAGAAATTAGAGCCGTAATATTCTTCCATATCTTCCCACTCCTGAGAAAAGTATGTGTGCGTGTGTGCTTGTGTTTCTGTGAAACTCTTTCAGAAGTATCCTCCCCCGGCAATCTTTCCAGCTCAGTCTTCATTAATTCTGTAAATAAATGGCCTGTAAATGATTTTAACATCGCAAGACGGATTTTGAAAATTCGAAAAAAACCCGAAATTATAGTGAAACAGTTGCTTATGATTGAGAGGGGCGTTTCCAAATTTTAGCATTTTTAAGAATGACGTGATTAGAAAGAACCACATGATACTAAAAATAATTCCTAGGGGAACAACCCTAACTCATGGCGTGGTTTCTTTTATCATAAAAAATCGAACCTCATTGTCACCTTGAATTGCTCGCTTTTTGTTTTTAGTAATATTTTTGTGTGTGTGATAATACTCATTTAATGATAGGAGTTCACATAACCCAACAACAACTCGCAACAACAGCAGCAACAGCGGCAAAACTTAATGACGCACTTGCCACATCGAGGATAATTTTTCGGAGGGTAACGATGGACGCACGAGTCTTTGCTCTATCAGTTGGTTTCTCTATCATGCCATCATGTATGGTGGCGTGACAAGTGGCCACCGGATGTGTGTGAATACTGAAACAAATTGCTGAACAACCAACAATCGGACGGGCTATTGCATGAATGACCAAAATAGTATTTGGGAGAATGAGACGGGAAGGAAGGAGCGAAAAGAATCCTAAAATAAAAACCACCACCACCGACGGCAATGACAACATACCGTAACTGATGTATAAGAACATGTCGGAAAACAATCAGGAATTGAGAAAATGAGACGCGACATGCTGCTCAATGGATTTTAGCTGTAATTAAATAATAATAATATCAACATAACAACAACAACAACAACGGCACACATATTATGAAGTCAAAACGACCAAACGTTGAAGTTGGCCATCGTCAAGATCAATAAAGAAGGAGACAATAACAACATCAACAATAAAAAAGCTTTATTGAAATAGGAAGCCGGCGATCAGACGTTTGCATTTGATTAAAAAGCAGTCAAAATAAAGCAACCACACACACACACACAAACATCAAAACAAACAGACACGCGCAGATATGTAGTAGCACAAGTGGAACAAGCATGCCATTTTCAAATAATGCAACTAACACGCGCACCGCATTTACCAATTACTATCTCCCTCCACCTTCTAACAGCCTGCGACTGACTCAATATATCAAGAGCCGTCTTATAATTGAAGCAATAGCAACCGTTGTTGGTCGTCATCGCCGTCGTCGATGTCGTCGGCAATGCCGACCAAACCATCGCCACCGTTCAAAACATCCCCCGTACGTCCGTGGCGTAGCTTGTTAATTTGGTGCATTCGCCATATGGAAGACATAAACGTGACTCGAAGTGGTCGAGTCTGACGGCAATTGACGTGACTTGAGAAAAAAGTAGCAGCGGCAGCCCTTCGTCAGTACGATTTTATTTTAGTCAGCCTGCAAAAATAGAGGAAGACATACGAATACAATATAATTATAAAACACTTGAAAATATAGTGGAGAGAAGGAAAGACTGCCAGACGAAACACTAACAAGATAAAATCTTCCTTCGAACAAGTTGAGTTTAAATTTCTGGCGACCGCTGGCGATAGCTCTTGAAAATCATTAAAATTCACATAAAAAAAAACATCGCTAAAGTCTAACAGACACCCCTTCGAAAAGAAATGGGAGGTTAGAATGAATAAGAGCGTAAGTACTTCGTAACGAGTAAAGAAATTTGAATGCGATAAAATTTAGTATTGCCATTAACGAATTACTTCCCATCGTTAATATTTATTTATATCACCTCCCTCTCCGCCTCCACCCTCTCCCCAATGACCAATCGACGAAATAATTTTCGAAAACTGGATCGAGAGGAAGCTCTGAAAGTACAAGTGGTTTTTTTGTTTAAATTAACGCAGCGCCGCTAGAAGAAGAATGGAAGTGACGAGACGAAAGTAAATCGCTCGAAGGAGGAGCGTTTTAAATAATTGTGCTTAGAAATGCTGTCGATATTCCACAAATATTCAACAATTCATTTCCGACATTAACAATTCGAACAATTGAAATACGAAGCAGCCTTTTAAATACTCGCGCATTTATCGAGCGAAGTGCTGCTTTGGATGAAATGCACTTCACCAAAAATATTTCAATACCAGGCACAGAGGCATCAACAAAATTTTATGTCAAGTGATACGCCACTTTCGGATGCATAACAAAGCCTTAGCCTCAGCCTCTTTCAAGAGATCATCGCGCGACATGACGTCGAGGGATGATGTGTGACTACGCCTTTCAGCAAATACTGAAGTTGTGGCTTGGTATTATTGGGTGCACATGCTACGCGCAGCACATCATTAAAACGTATCGTAGCAAATAGTACCTTATCGTAAATAAACGAAGAATAGGAACCTCAAGTATGGCTTCTCACATTTTCCACAGAGGATTGCCGATAATACAGTTCGGGACAAGAGTCCGGGACTCCAAGCTCCAGACTTGAATTCAATTTGAATGCATTTGCACGCTTTCATTGAAAACCATTGAATGCGAGCATGAGTTTTCAATTGAATTTACTGATGTTGAGCGGCATAGATTTTGGTAGTTGATGCGGCAAAACTGCTGGCAATATCAATGGAAGCAGTGATGGCAGCAGCACCAGCAACAACCAGCAAATCATAAAGGAAAACATAAACAACAACAAGAGGGATATTCTATAGAACAATAGAAAAGAAAAAACTTAAGAAGGAAAATAATTGTGAAGCAACAAGACAAAACAGCAGTAAAAGCAACAACAACGCCAAAAGAAAAAAAACAAATATGTAGTAGACGAATAAGAAAGAATAGTAAACCAACAATGACTAGTAATCGACTCGAGTTGCCGAATATCGAGCGTTCAAAACAACGAGAATAATCAACGAGACGGGAGATTTTCCGCATCAAAACACTCTTCCTTAGAAGACGCAATAACGGCGGCACAACGAAGGATTTCACATGGTTCTAGGAATGCTTACAATTGACCCTGTAGATACTATATATAATATATAATATCCTTTCTGGTATTTTATCTGGCATTTAAGGAATTATATGGAATATAGAAAACGTTAAGAATATTTACTTATTTTTTTTTTGAAAAAAAGGATCAAATAAATCCAATCAATTTGAAAATAAAAATAATTTTTAGTCACGTCTTTTTCAAAAAAAAGGAAATCAGAATCAAACAAATCCTTATGTATACACGTAACACTCCTGAGTCATCGTTTTGTCCAAATAAAAGAACAAGAATGGAAAGGAGGAGATGACCAGAAGAGAAATGGCCGGGGGAGGAATGACATGATTTAAAACATTTGTTCCTATTTAATATTAAGCATATAAGCCCCATACGCGTATTCCCATGTATGTGTACGTCCATACCATACGCGGTAATCTGTGCAATATGGTGCAATATGTTTGCTGATTTGATTAAAAATTGAGTCAATTTTTACCCTCATTTACATGCGGTTAACGAGGGCAAGCCTATAGAAACGGTCAAGGATTATTATTGCTAAGTTAAACGATAAAGATTAAAATGTATATCAATTCGGGGAGGGTGAGTGCTTAGACAAGAGGGTTGGAGAGAAAGACGAGAAGATAAGCCCTCTTCTACAACTCGAACATTTCAGAAGAGGGTTATTTCATATTTCATAATACTAAAATCATATTCCTATCAGAGCCGTCGGAGGAAGAAAATGACTTTAATTTTCTCAGAAACTACTCAAACTATTGCCTAAACTTTATAAGTTTTTAAGTTTTTAAATAAATCAATGGCATTATGCTTCTTTATATATAATTACTAGTACTATAATTACAATTTCGAAAGAAGATTTTGCCCTCATTTTCCTCCCATACTCCTCCATATTTCTTTCTTGTTTCGACTTAAGTTATCGAAAGCGATAATGTTGCCGCATCTTATGCATAACACACTGTCTGAGCTATAAATTTCCTGTCATTCTTCCCACCTGATCCTAAAAAATCTGTCTTTTTCAATGAAACCTAAATAAATTATATTAATTTGGTTTTTATAAAAAATTTGTAAACTGAGGATACAGAATTTATTTGAATTGCTGACAAATTATTCCATTATTTTTTCATAATTTACTGCCATCAATGAACGAACGAGCGGGTCAAGATCAACCGATCAACCTTGACCTTGTATTTTACGTTTGTTGGTCTCGTTTACATAAAAAAGGTATGGAATTTTTTCTTATAAAAAATTACCATATTTTATTATATTGAGGTTTTTCCCCCGAGGCTTAAAAAAGGTTAGTCCTTGATTATTTTACAACACGTAAATAATTATAATTAGAATCATTAAAAAAGAATTTATTTAAAAAATAATTCTAGCACAAAAAGGCAGCCCTCTTCCCCCTTTTTCTGCGGGTCGTGGCAGTGAACAAGTAAACGTTAAGGTACAATGATTGACCTGCTTTTTTACAGACTGGATGTCGTGTAAAACTTTTCTCATTTTTTATTTTATAATTTAATTACATTGAGGAAATATTTTAATGAAATGAAATCGTGACGCTCATTGCGAAGGTTATTAGCTTTTCAATTACTTAATCTCCCCTTCTCTCCCCCCCCAACTCTTTCTATCTCTTTTTGTTCGTTTCTGCTGAAGCCAGAAAGTACTCTAGTTCCCCGTTTTCGTGCTTTACTAAAAGAAATCTCTTTTCGCGTCTCACTCTGTTTGCCTCGTGCAATATAATTAGTCTCGAATAAGTAAACTACGGTATAATCATTTGTTTTAATTTTTTTGTTGTGTCTAAATTGTCCCGTGTTGTCGCTGATTTAAAAATTAATTCGATTTGTTATATTTTTCTTTAATGCAGTTACAAAGTAAGAAAATGAAATTGTTAAATTTTTATCATTAAAATTAATGAGGGTAAATCCTGTTTTCTGTGGGTAAAAACACTTTAGAAAAAAACACATAGTCTTTTATTTTAGATCTGGAATTACATATTTTAACCTTTTTTTCATATTTTATTATAAATATTTTTTGATAGAAACTAGGTTTGATCTTAATAATCCAAAGCAAAGATTATTTAAAGAGTTATTCAATAAAGAGATAATATAGCTTAAGCAAGTTTCATTGGCTTCAGCTTTATATAAGTTGTCAATATTCAGATACAAAATAATTAGATGCCTTTTGGAAAACCTGATTTATTTTTGTTTACGTTTTCCTTATAATATATTCCGATATTTCATTGCAAACCGGCTTGTCATTTTATCGTGGTGAAACAAACTATTTTCTACTAAATTTTTATTAGATTTTTAATGCAAACAAGTTAAAGGGAAATTAGTTCATTCAAAAATAAATTCAAGTAAAATCCAGAATTAAAAGGAACCGTAACTCAGTAAGATGAATTAAAATTCAGAATTAAACTTCTATTTCGGCAGAACGTGCAAACAATCGCCACAAATGCTGAAGACAAAATGAACCCATGCATACATAAACCGTTATGCTCGTTCGAAAATCACATGGAAAGGTTTGCAAAGCCTTTAAAAAGTGCAACGTCATGATTACGATATAGAATTACTTCCTGTATCGTGGCCTTACCGCCATCATCCCCTCTAAATATTCCGATATGGCAAATAAATGATATAAAGGATTGCTCACAGCAATTACAGAATGAAAAATGAGATGGCTACATAGGCATTAAACACCAGACTTAATCACTTGGGATGGTCGCTTGCAACACCCAAATTCAAATCAAACGAACGCAAGAAGAAACGAATGAATGAATGAATGAATGAATAAATCAGGCAACCCAATTTGATTTTAATTCGCGATATTGCCTTAAGCATAAAAACTGCGAATTGGGTAGAGTAAATTACGTTCAATTTGTATCAAATAAAACAACAACAACAACAACAAAATTACCATCATTTTTACTACTCCGAATATTCAGCGATTTACCATAATGCAAATGTAAAGCATTTGAATTGAGCGCTAAAGGTGTCCATAGCGCCAAACTGTTACTTCGCTTCGATGTTCGGCCTCATCTCGTCTCATGAAGCTGTGGCAAGCTTCTATTAACGTACTCTCATTAAATATTTATAGTACAAACATTTCAAACGTACATCTGCGATAAAGAACAATGTGAATGAAATCAAAAAATTGCTTGCCTTGCTTCAATCGCATTCTTGGAGAGAATTCAAAATAAGCTCTGCCCTAAGTCTTTAACTCCATCATTTCATTAAATTTAAATATGGTTGTTGCCAGCTACGTTGAAGGGTTTTACGCCACTGTCACCCACCACCACAACCGGAGCAGCAGCGCTGGCAGCGGTAGCAACGTCAGCTCCAGCATCAACAGAACCAGCCGTCGAGCCAGAGAACCGTAGCCTTGTCAGCGTATTGTCCTAGATCGCAGCTTTAAAGTTATATTTCCTATATACACTCTCACTCACTTTTTATAATTGTTTCTTTCGTGCGTTCGTTTCTACAACTGGTTAGTTAGCCAGTTGGTGAGTTAGTCGATTCGTCGGTTGCCTGGACGGTTGTCTGATTGTTTTAAGCTCGACTGAACGTGATACCTATTAAACGAAGCGCAAAGAACAACCTGCGGCTGTAATCTCTACAGGATGCTTAATATCCTGGTTGGAGCGGGTGGAGAAAAAAGATATAAACTGAAGTGAACTGAGAAACTGGAATAGCCTAAAAGACTAAAAAGACTGAGATACGATAAAGGCATCACGTCTGCCGTTTTGTGCTTACGTTAGAATGTTGGGGAAGCGTAGCATGAACACTGAAGTGATGGGTAAGGCGAAAACGGGGGTAATGAGTCTGCGTCTCATTGATGCTATTCCCCCACACTACAGAAATTAATATAAATTTATCAAATAAAATTATTGTTCGAGGGAAAAAGATACGAACATTTGTGTTCTCTGCGCGAGGCCGTTCGTTACTTCTAAAATACTTGGTGCCACTTTGCCCGAATTATAAATTTCTGCCTTAATTCATTCGGATATAATTTTGTTATTGTTACAATTATAAACGCTCCAGCTGTTGGATTATTTCTACTCTAAAGAATTATTAAAAACAGGATTCATTTTAAAAGAGATTTTGCAATACAATTTCCTAGTCAGAGTTAATGACGTAATTAATTTTTTAACTCTTGAAATCTATCTAAGAGATTTTTAATTAAAGCATAGAGAAACATCGTTTTGTATGCTAAATGGAAACATTTTTATGAAATAAAAATCTACCTCAAACGATCAATCCGCCTCTGTGCATTTTCTACTATAGGTATTTCATAAATACTTTTAATAGTGAATTCCCTTGGCCCTAAAAATTTTTTTATTCCTGAAATTTGCTTACTCTTCAACACGCTTCACTCCCATCCACCTCTCGCTATTTCAATCTTATTTCAAAGAATAGATATAATTTATTGAGTACGCTTGTGTGTGTGGAGGAAATTTAATTAATTTTTATTAAAAAGTTTTCCTTGTTGTTTTTCTGCTTAGAATAATTTAAAAACTTTTATCGTTATCATTGTCATCAATTATTGATTTGTTTAGTTGCCCTCGTTTTCTTCTGACTTTAATTATTGAAAATTTTGAAGGCTTTTCTCGGCTTCCTCTTCTTTTCCTCTTTTTCTACTTTGTTTTCCTTTTATTTTATGAAATCGAACACACCCAGTAGGAAGTACCCAAACAATTTCGTTAAGTATTCGTTGAAGAATTCCGAAGAGGTTTAAAAGGTACAACGGGATTTAGAATACGAATACGAATACTGTCTTTTCCAATTAATGAATAATTCGTTTAAAATTGATGAATCCTTGAATGAATTTGATTATGTTTCCTTTACCTCGAACATTAATTTGAATATAAATTAAATTTATGCCATCGTCTAGATGATTTAGGAAAAATCACATTAAAAACAACGTTGAATATGTTTTAACAGTTAGATATTATTAATCAGAAGAAGCAAACTTCTCGATTAATTATGAGTGTTAGGTTCAGTCGAACGTTTCCATCATGTAATTCTGGAATAAACTTGGTCTCGTCAACTCAGTTTGTTAACCCATTTCCGATGGGATTGTATTCCGATTCGTGACAATTGTACGGAGAATATTGTGTTTAAACGTTTGTGAATATTGTCTGGATCACCTATCGATCTATACCTATCGATCCTTAACAATAAATGAGTTACGATATTAGATCATGTCATCAGAATCACTGATTTCAAAAAAAAAAAAAACCACCCGAGGGCCAATCCATATTTTATTGCATTATTTTGTTTATGGGTTTATGGGTTTACTATTCAGTATTATGGGTTTACTATTTACTATCAGCAATTTCGTTTAGGCTTCTATCCTTACTCTTTGCCTCTCCCTCTCTCTCTTTCACCAACACTAACTGTCTCTTCGTCTCGCTCTCACCCTACATTCCTTTTATCACTTATCTGTTGAAACGTAAACGAATTCAATTTGAAAGGAAAAATTGTTGTCCTAAAAAGAAGATAGAATAAAGATGAAAAATTCAAAATTAACAAAAGAGAATTAAAAATGAGAATTCTTTATAAATATTTGTTATAAAAAATTCACAAAATTTTCACCTCACAATATTTTACAGTTTATAGGAATGAAAAATAGTAAGAAGAATAAACATAAGAAGATTGAGCACAAATAAAGGTGGAAGGTATTTTTCCTCCCCGCGACATGCTCTACCTCGAACATTTGCTTTCAATCTTCAAATAAATCAGTTCGGAAAATTTCACACAGTTACCAAGAAACTGTGCCGCAAGTTGCGATAAATATAATACAAAACAATTAAAAGGCAAGGTGCAGCTTATCTTTCCTTGACGGCCAACAAAAAGAAAAAAAAATCGTAATGAAAACTGAAAACCAAAATCCAATATACGGCGACCTTTTCAAGTTAAAACGAAGCATAAGGCAGGTCAGACTTACTAAACTGGCAGAATGTTCGGCACTTTTTTCACAAGGTGTTACTGAGTTCGATGAAAAAGAAAACATAAATATTTAATAAAAGCCTGACGAAGAGAGCGAAAGAGAAAGAAACCAAATAGGAAGTGAGAAAGGTCGTCAGATTTATACGGGATTTCAGTATTAACTATTGGTGCAGAGAAATGAATAAATATCAGTTTAGGGAATGCGGAACAGATGGTGCCCGCATGGCATGCATTTTTTGTAGTAAACGAAAATTAATCACTGATCAATCGATCTTTATTTATACTCAACCGATTAAAAAATAATCCAGGAATAAATATTATTTTGTAAACAATTTCAACCTTTCGGTGTCTTACCCAAAGTTTGCAATTTGTCGGTCTGTCCATTTGTTTGGTTGATTATCAACTCGTCTCAGCGATTCTAGGTTAAAAATAACGATAGTTTGAGGTTTAAATTATTCTATTTCATGCATTTAACGGCGGGTATCAGTCACTCTAATTCGCGTCGGCAACTTTTAACGTGCTATCGAATTGACAAAAACAAGCAAGCCTCTCATTGATCACGAGTCTATTTCGTGGAATAGTAAAAAATGTCAAGTACTCACACAATCAAAGTGTTCTTGAAAACTAAATGCGCTAGTTCCGAAGTTTTAAAACACCAACCAATAATATCAATAACGGCTGGGGATATCAATCATTGATCAATTAACTGTCAGTGAAAAAAGCAACAGATTGATAACTGATAAAATCGTGTGAGGATCGGAATGATTTATCACAAAGATTAACTATTAAACTATCTAAAAGAAGATAAATAATAAGATGGCTTAATAAAAAAGTGGGCAAATTATTCAAAGGGGCATAAAACACCCATGTGCCCATCAATAGGTTGGGTTAGGTCGATTAATTAAAAATTGAGCAAATCATAATCAAAGAAAATCAAGCTGATTGACCAACAAATGCATTTTGAGCGAGTTGTCAACATATTGATTAATGAAAGGCTGAATAACAGAATGAAGTGTTAAAAAATTGATAGATTTTAAAGTGAAAAAACCGATAGAAGTTGAAAAATAACAGTTAGTCTGATTAATGAAGATACCAATTTGATCAATGTGGTCAAAAATTTTTTTAAAAATCTGAACGACAGAAGGGAATCAGATAATTTAAAGATAAACAGATTGATTGAGATTTAATTAATAATTACCTAAATGGTTAAAGACAAGCTAAAGCACTAAAACAATGTATCTAGGCAGAGCTTATGGAATTGATTACCCAACAGGCTCAATAAAAGACGACTAATCATTCAATTGATCCACATGTTTGATAAACTGCATGATCGATCAAGGATTTGTTAAACAATTAAATGAACGAACTAATCAATCGATAATTGTTGATGTTGTTGTTGTTGCTGTCGAAGAGTCTATCAGTAGACTGAATCATTAAGATATGAACGAGTCATCACAGTTCAATCGAAAGACTGAGCAAATACGTGTTTGTAGGCATGCGTGTGTGTATGAACTCGTATACGCATGAGTATATGAATTTGACTCTTCCTTTCGGTTTTTTTCGATCATATATTATTTTTTTTATCTCCACGATCATTCTTCATTGTAATCTGCCACGATATTTTCGTACCTACAATTACTGCTGTTGCTTCTGCTCGCAGTTGCTGCTTGCGTTGTTGTTCGTGTTGAGCTGAATTTTTTCCATCAAACATTAGCTTCAACGGACGAAAGAGTAAACGGACGGACGAAATTGATGTGGTGTAACCTGAGATTATTTTCTTGAGATATGAAACACTAAATAATATTTGCCGGTAAAATTATGCTCCCTCGGTGCAAAAGGAAATAATATATGAATGCATGCAGTGAGAATTAATGGAAACAAAAAGAGATTAAGATCAAATTCGGACTCAGTTAACGCAAAATGATCATTATGTTGGCCGTGAGGCTTATTTGATATTCGTAATTTTAGGATTCGTTTCGCAGGTAAATACCCACAACATACACGCACACACATACTCACTCATTCCAGCTAATACACGATTTTAGTCATAGAGTCATGCACGTTATGTGATATCCTTAGGGAGGGGTTGTGTGGTTAGGTGAAGGAGGCCACCAAATGAGAAGGCTAAGACAGAAAAAACATCAATTTTGTTTAGTTTTTAATAAAATGGAGCACATTGCGACCAGCTGTTAAAAAAGTTTGCAAGCGTTAGCATTTTTGAAAACCACAAAATAAGTAGCGCAGTTGTCGAATGAATAAGAAAATATGCAGTGAGTTTTATAATAGTTCAAGTTAACTTTAGTGGACGTAACTGTCATACCTTTTTGTAATGAACGAAATGACAGATAACGTTAAAGCCCAACTTTAGCAAAAGAAAGCAAGCAGGGGTCCAGGATTATGAGTTTTTAGTATTTAATATATTAATATTATTCAGTCATTCCATTATTCAGCATGAATCAAGGCTCTTTAGTCAATTTCTGGTTTACTTCAGACATTCCCTTCATGGGAGGCAATAAATGGCAATTTTTTGTTCTTCAAAATTGCTTGCTGTTTAATTCGACACACCAATAGCACAATTGTATCCGACATTACAAATCGTGCCGCAACACACTGAGCGATCGCTCTATAACCGCACTTAATCATATTCGATACAGATAAGTTTCACTTAAAACGTGCATAGAATTTTTTATTCATAATGATTGTCGTCATCGTCATCATCATCATGATAATCACCATGATCAGCATTGTTACGACTGGATTCAAGTGAATAGCAGGGTTGGTTTTATGGACAAATGAAAAGTTGTTCTTCCAACCAACCAGCCCGAGAAAGGTTCGTTATAATTCTTTTTATTTTTTGTTTTTTCTAAAACCTTCCGGTTTTATTGTCGATGCCGATACTTTGCTGTCCCTGGTGCTGCCGCCGCTGATGCGACTGCCTATGCTTATTTATAACAAACTCTTTATAATTCCTTTGAAGCTCTTAGCGGGCTTTTTTCGAAAACTCCGTCCTCTTGGCTGTTTTTAGTGAAAAATAAGTACTCTCTTGGGTCTGTTTTTTTAATGCTCACTAATTGACTGACTGACTGAATATCTAACAGAGGTAAACTTCATTTGCTTTGCCATTCTTACAACGCTGCTACTCGTTTGGTCATTCCTTCAATATTTATGCATGTCTCTCGTCTAGCTAGCCGCTGCTTCTCAACTTTCATAATAATGAACTGAAGGTTTTTACAGCGTAGACAGGATTTTGCTGGTCGCTGTTTGCTGGTTCCTAGCATAACTAACAGCCGATGTCCATCCCTTCCGGTATCTGGATGATGGCTGACTGGCTCGTTTAGTTTCGGCGCGACCGTGGTGTTTAGTTCAAGCTCGACAACTGAGTCTAGCTGCTTTTTTTAGGCTTTCGTAGCTTCTTAATCTGTGCAGCCATCGCTCACTCTATCGCTATCGTACTGCCGGTGGCGGCGGTAATGCTGGTATATTAAGCTGAGGGTTTGAGGCGTTTCCTTGCCTCATTATACCGTGTGCCAAGAACGTCTCATTGTCTTCTATTGCTTTGTTCTCCAACTATTGTTATTTAACTGCTGCCTTCCTATCAGACCGCTGCTGCTGCTGCTGTCTGCCTGCTGGCTAGAATGTTTTTCTTTTATTTTTCTTTGTTCTTTAGAATACGTTCCAATGATAATTTGTTACTCACGTTATCGAATCGAAACGAAATTTTTAGGTTTTCAAAGCACACTAGGCACACAAAAGGCCATGATTTTAAGACGATCCAAGCGTAATATGGCTGCTCTAAGAAGGCACATGGAGTGCTGATTGGAACTTTTGTTCGATTTAATCTCTTTTGATTTATATACGAATATTTAGTTGTCCGCCATTCTGATGAATGCCTGAGTTTAATAAAAGTGTTAAGCAACAGCAGACGGTTGCAGCAGAATGATAAAATGACTCAATCTACTATTGTTGGATTATACGTCGTTATTTTTTGTATATCCCTTTGCGTCCTTGATATATCTCTTCCTCGTAGTTTCTTCGAAAACATTAAAAAAATTTAAAAAGGGAAAAAGAGTTATTGCCTTAAATTAATTTGGCGTGTAGCTAAAGTTTGGAGAATTATCCCTATAATCGTGATGATGATGCTGATAGTTACGAGGAATTTTTTAATGAAGCTTTTTCCTGTATAAATTGTTGACCTTAGATGTTTCTCTCTATCTATCTCTGTTTTAATGAATTTGCTATAGCAATACTAAGAACAAATACTGACAGGATATTATAAAAGATATTAAAAATTTCACTTAATCAGACATTTCGAAACAAAAACAAACGCTAAATAATGAAAATACCAAAAAAAAAAAAACAAAAAAAAAATACAAAATAATGGGGATTAAACAAAAGGCTGGTCGGTTGATTGTGGCAGTTTGTCAAACAATGAAATACTTAAAAATGTAATCGCGCGATATTTATTATTTGCAAAGGAATCTTTACGGGTTAAATAGTTCAGAATATGCATATGTGTGTATGTGTTTCCTGCATTTACTCAAATCATATATTCATACATACTTGTGCATATTCAGTAAAAGTCATCCTTCCTGCATTTTGTTTCAGTTCATTGTTCTGTGAATGATAAGAAGTACCGCGAGTGTGATTAAAACTTATTCAACATTGACGACAAACGCTCAAACAAACAAACGAACAAACAAGCGAACAAACAACCAGACAAATAAATAGCTAACGAACGAACCAACCAATATATTCGTTCTTACATCTCTTTCCGCGAAGCCTCCTCACTTTCCAATGCTCTGATCGCCAACCCTCCGCCCTTCCCTCTCTCCTTCCTCTTTAAAACAAAACCCTTATCCCTGATACATTTACTAATAAAGCCTTTCTCATACCGCCCCCCCTCCCCTTCACCATTCACTACCTATTGCACCAACTCACTCTCACCTCATCAATATCGTATGCACGACGGAACTCCCTTCGCTCAGAAGCACTCAAATAGCACTCCTTCGTAGCACTCCGGGTATTAAATATCACAAAATGCGGCTTCACCACATTTAATCTCAGTAGTTGCAACCGTACGTGAAGTTGAGTTGTTGGCAGATATGAAGTCCGGTCCTTACCCCGCAATTTCTCCTTTTCTCAACGCCCGTTTTTGCTCACAATTTTTCATACATGTCTACCCTGTCGATGGGATTCTGTCTGCGTGAATTTCGAGTTGTACGCGGCGAATAGTCGCCGTAATCGTTCATTATACGTCAAATACAGAGATGCATATCGAGACATTTGATGCCTGTCGTTTGTTAGTTGTTGGTTGCTGATACGGATGCTGTTTGTGAAGGACATTTGTTGTTCGTGCGGTTGTTGTTGTTGTTGCTCAACATGTGATGTGTAATGGCAACGTCGGTAGCTGGTCGTATATAGAGTCGGCAGCTTCATTTCCAATAAATAATTACATTGAAATCGAATCTTCAATGGTTTTGAGTTCTGGTATTTTAGACGTATGTGCTGTGAGTCATGGGAATATTGTGCTGATCTCAGAGAGACGGTTGAAATTAATTCAGTTTTAATTTTTAATGAATAATAAAATGTCACACTTGAGTGGATTGGCCTGGAATAGTTCAGATCAAGGACTAAATTAGGAGAGGAGAGGGTTTTGTTAGATGCCATAGGGAAGTGCTTAATCCGTTGGGTGCAGATGATGATCTTGAATTAATAACGAATTTATGCTAAATCAACAAAATACGAAAGGATGATTGACGCATCTGAAGCATTAAAACAATCACTGATGCCACCAACTAATGGTGTAATAATGAATGAAATAATGATGAAAAGATTAACTAGAAACCGAAGGAACCAACAGTATTGCTTACAGGAAAGTAAAATACGATAAAAGTGGGCTCCGTTTTTGACCTGATGTGTCGAATACCTATGATCGCATTGAAGGATCCTTGTATGTAAAACATCAGTCTCCTTCATCGAAAAAATCATATCCATCTATCTACTCATTGTTCCAGTCATCTATGCATTCATTCTTTTGTTTTAAATTCAACAGTCAATATTTATCCATCGGTCTAGTGCTCCCCGTCAAAGCTTGATGTCAAATCCGCTGGAGAGAAATAAGGCTTGTAACAAAATTGTCTCATTGTTGTCTGGCTGGCTATTATTCTGCTCGGCGTTATTTATGTTGGTCTATCTGTACAATTAAGCCTTGACCCCTTTCCCTTTCTTTCCTTCTCGATAGATGTGATCTTGTCAAAATACATAAAAACCTTCCTTTTTCAAATTCATTGTTATTGTTATTGTTGCTGAAAATGCCGTTTCATATATGAAAAGTACGAAATGAAACATTTCGAACTGAGCTCCAACAAAATCATCAGTATTTGCTTAGCTTCATCCGCTTTTTTTTGTCTTCACTCCTCACCGTGTAAGCCTTAATTTCTGATGTACTTGCTAAATTTTTTTTAATTAACATTTTTCTTGGTAATTTTGTCGCTTTTATTTGTTTTTATTATCTGCTTTCATTATCAAAGTGTCTTTTATTCTAGCTTCACTTCTCTTGCCCTTTTCGTTTCTTTCTATATTTTCTTTTATTTTACAGAAAACCAGAAAAAATCGTAATGAGTGAGCGCGACGAATTACGAAACAGCCAGTCATCAGCGTGAATTCTACCCTTATAATTTTTCACAAGAAAGGAAATGAAAAGATGATTTTATATTTTATTTTCTAGTACTTGTCCTTGTACTTCGTTACTTTATATTTTATTACTTTGTTCTCCGTTACTTTGTGAACGTATGTCGAATATTCAGTCTTTGATGTTCCTTTGGATGGTTCCTTTGGGTTTTTTTGATCTTGTTAACGCAAAGAGGGGAACATAATTTTGTAAAGAAATAATTTGAAATGTTTTTTTTGTCTTTAGGGTGTAGATCTTCATCTGGTTGTGCACCCTCCATTTAAGGGGAATAAATACATATATTATATAATTCTCCAACAAAGTGGAATTAGTTTTCTGGGGGTGGCGAGGGGGGTTTGCAACTCATTGCAAAAGGTAATAACTTTTTTAATAATTCCTTTGAGGGGAAATTTCTCAAATCCTTGAGTAGAATAGATAGAAGAAACTATGAAAATAAGGTCGAGCAGAATAATAATTATTAGAAATAATTATTGTTCTATCGAAGTTAATTAGAGCTAATGATATTCAGAAGATTTTGCAAGTAACCGCAACTGTCATTTCGTGGGAAAAATTCTATTTGTGGTTATGATGGCACGTAATTGTTGTGAGAAAAATATAATGTGTAACTATATAGAATTCTCAAAAGTAACAGCTGCATAATATAATTCGTAGGAAAAAACTTTGTGGTTAGTGAGGACACGTAAGTATTTACTTAAATAAGTTTTAATGTCCATGACCTTTTGAATTACATGGAATCATTGATTTTATTAGAATTGTTGATATTGCAAAACCAATAATCGGGAGATATTTTTCAGTAGTCTAGCGAGCGTTGGGGATTTTAGTGTCCGTCTATAATATCATTGTCCGCCTCTTATATCGGTGAAAGGAAGCAGAGGGTATTTACGACGGACTTTTTATGAATGTTTGAGGAAAAGAAAAATATATGCGGAAATTAGGAAATGTATGAGTGTTGAGGAGAAGAGGCGGAGATACTGTAGATGCGCATACGTACAACCTTCTATTTGAGTAATTTTTCGCTGAGTAATTTTAGCTGTTTTGAAGAGTGTGTGTTCCATGGATGTCTGGGCGTATTTGCTCTCACTAATGGAGATACGTACAAAAGCAGCCATTAATTTAATGATTTTTCATTAATACAATTCAACAGTAATGAAGTCTCATGAACAAGCTGAAAAATTTATGGGATCTGAAACAAAAGAAAGTGTTCAATATGAGTCTATGATTTGAGGGTAATATTCAATCAAATTGAAAACTAAAATCATTTAAAGAAAAGTGGAATTTTTATATTCTCAATGTAATCGCTACCACGAGTTTCGGTTTGTATAAAATTTAAGTTTTGGAATAAAAAAAATGTGGACAGCAAGAGTTGTTGCAATAAATAAAACTTTAGCTTAAAAGTATACGCATAGACCACGATATATAAATTTAATAACCTCGACCCATAGTATTAATTAATTCCAATAAAATCCGAGTCACAATAAAATGAGATTTTGTACAATAAGCATTATTTTCTCTTTTAATCAAGATAAAAATTAACCGTGGAAAGGTTTTCTTATATTAACTAATTTTGATAAATAAAATTTATTAAAATAAATCTTTTAAATAAGTCTTAAGTATTCTCTTAAGTATTCTCTTAAGAATTCCAATAAAATTGTTATTATAAATTCGTGGCCAGGGAGAAAATCTGTGAAAGTCAAGAACTCTTAAATAATAAAATTCTTTTAAATGACGTTAATAAAGCGATGAAAGCAGAAAGAAAGGTGAAGGCTGTAGAGAGGCATTTTTATAAAATGCTAAAAGTAGAACCATAAATTTTATGTTTACCATAAGAAAAATAACGACAACGACAACAAAAACCACAACAAAAAACGGCAGGAATTGTTATTTCAAACTGGTGGTGTTTCACGTCGGTTGGTTGGGTAAAACTGTCGTCGCCTCCGCTTTTGCAACTGCTACTGGTGTTCGCATGCTAGCAGTAAGCGGCGGAAGGAAGCCTTCAAGCGGCGGCTCGTTCACGTAAAACGTGTGTTTTATGAGCTTCAAATCAGAAGCGTTTTCTTTCTCAACCTCTATATAATTTAATGGGCGATAATAGAAGCCATATAACAAAACAGCAATAACAAAATGATAGAAAACAAGAACAACAACAAAAACAACAACAGCCGGAACAGCATTCATAACGAACAGAAACCAGACTAATAAAAAACCCGTAGACTGTTTTTTCCTTGAGCCCAGTTCATGTGAAACAAAAAAAAACAACAAAAACAATAAAGAGAGGAATAACCAAAAATAACGACAAACTAACGAAATAAAATTATACGGAACGAAATGAAATGAATTGGAACGAAATGAAATGAACTGCCAAAGCTAACCGTACAAAGCCTTTACAACTTAGTTTTTTGGTGTGATCTGATTTTGGTCGTCTTGGCTGGCACGGCCGACTTGGCCTGGTCTGGCCTGATCGTTTTAACTTGACATGGTTTGATTTGGTGCGGTCTCATTTGGTTGGCTGCTTTGGTTGGTCTGGTGACGCATTTGTACAATATAAGTCGGTCAATTTGTAATGGGTCGATTATGGCCAGAACTGCATTGGTTGGTACGTTTGGGATGAGTTTTACGTAGTTTATGGTCAACATACGATTAAAATAGAAACGTTGTTTCTGATCGTCCACTTCATTCAATGTTGATTTTTCTTTCGATATATTAATAAATGCTGTTCACTCAAAGAAACGTAGTCGATTCAGTAAACAAAGAATAAAAAAATAACAATAGCAATGGTAAAACAAATACAATAACAAATATATCAAACGAAATTATAACAATTTTAGTTTGAACAAATACATTTAGGCATTGAGGTTATTTAATTTTTTAAGAAATTACAGGCCGTTTACCTCGATAGGCGGCGACACGTCGTTAAAATATCGATAAACACTGAATATTCGCTCCAAAGGAATGCCATCAAACACCTAAGTACCTTAACTATTTGTGTGGTATGTTGTGCTTTATAGATGCTAAAGATGACCGCGATTGTTTATTAATAAAGTAGAGTAAATTAATGAAATGAGCAGTTAGCGAAATAACAAGTAATGGTAAGAAGAAAGGGAATAATAATAATCTTTATATCGACGTGAACATCGGATACATTACTGGTGAGGCTACGAGCTGGCCTGTCTGTCATAGATGGCGTGTAAACTCAAATAATCGCCATATGTAATCAATAATCGTCTTTAACCACTATAGAATAAATATTGTGTTTAAACGGTGATCAATATTAGACGAATAATTTATGGCAGAGCAATAACGATTTGTGTAAAATTATATATTTTTAAATTATATTTTTCATACACTTTTAAAGTATTTGATATGTTTCAGGTTTAACCCTGAAATGTGTCAAAAATATCGATATATTGATATTTGCTTTCCACGTTTTTTGAAGCTCTTCTGATATCTTCCTTTACGATGGAAAGTTTTGTCTCAATCGATAATTTTTTTCTCCGATTAATTTTTAACCGAGAGTTCTATGGGAACCATTCATAGGGTATATTCGATTGTATGTATAGATATAGTAATGTATAGATCCATTTAATTGCGCGATCAGAATTTAGGTAATATGAACTTTTATAGAATATTCGTTAAATCAATGGGAAAATATATGTAATATATACGACCGTAAAAGATGGAGTTATATATATAAATTCATATATACATATATATGCTCCTATCAATTTCTCCTTTCTAAATTTCTGATTTTACAAATTTTAGTTGTAAATTGTTGTTTCTGTAATGTTTTTAGTTTCTATTACTTCAGGTTTTTCCTTATTTTCAATATATTTGTCCTTGTATTTTAGCTATTGTAGATTTTTCTGCTTAGTTTCTTCTTTCCTTCTTTTTTTTTTCTTAACAAAGAAATGTTACAAGAAATGACGTCGTTAAGAAAAACCTTCAACCACAGACCAACGCTATTACTCGGCATCGAATCCATCAACTGATGTTTCGTAAACATTTTCTACATGCATTTTCCTCCAAATGCTCTCCCGCCCCACATCTTCCCTGCAGTCTTTCCCTCCTTCTTTATTCCTTCATCCTTACTTGAACTTGTAGTAATTTATTTTTTTCTCATTCTCGAAATTTTATATTCTTTAGAATGTATATTATTTTTTAACAAAATGGCATCGCGTCGCACCGACGGATATATTTTAGTTTAATGTCAGTTACATGTAGTTGTTGCAGATACTTTTATTTTTTTAATTTTTTATTTTTATGTAAAATTTTTTTCTTTTCTCTACAACCAAAATGGCTTTTTGTGGTTGGAATAAAAATGTTTCATTGCTTTCGAAACTCAAGTCGGGTCGGACTCTGTACATGCGATTTAATGGTGCGTAGTAGTTTTTTCAAGATTCTCGTAAAGAAGATTGATTTCTATATAAAATATAATGACAAAAGCGGAAGAAGAAGAAAAGAAGGTAGAATTATTCTTTTGGTTGATTGATTAAAAAACTTCTTTTTCACCGTTTCTTTTTCTTTTGAAACGAACATTATAAAATAATAAATAATGGTAAAACGGATAATGACACACAAGTAAAAAACGCAACTGTTGCAACAATAACAAAGTAGAAAATTGGAACAGCAATGTCAAATCAACAAAAATGTAATAAATTTTTCTTAATAATGCTTTAGGATTGCATAATTGTGCAATAGTCAGACAATAAAACGACTGAGCTTATAAATGAAGCGATTATTGAGGTATAATCTAAATAATTTTGCCGGCACAATAAAAAGCAACAGCAATGAAGTAATGAGAGCAGAAACAACTAAATCAATAAAATGATTCTGTGATGAATAATAAAATAGACTGAGGTCTCAATAACTGGCACGCAAACACTTCATAAACACCAGATTACGCCAAATACCCTTAAGAGGAATTGATGTAAGCATTGCCTCAATTATTCATAGGAATCATTAATAGCGGTTTCCTGCAGAAAAATTGATAGCTTAAGCAATTATCACAGCAATATTCTTGGAATTTTCTTCATGATTTTTTCCACAATTAATCGATAAATCCCCGATTTTGAAAGTTTAATTTTGTTTAATGATGAAATATATTTTAAAAATTTAAAATTTATTTTAAACTTCCTTCGTAACTTACAAACTTTATGGATATAGCGATTTATTGATATTTAGTTGGCACTCTTCCCATTTCCTTTTGTGCGGAAACTGCTGGCACATTGAATTTATTTCCTACATTTTGGTCCAACATCCTTAAAGCGAAACTGGTGGGCTAAGCAACTGCAGCTACTCATGAACTTCTATCTTTTGTCCCTCAGCCGCTTCAACTTTTTAAACATTTTTCTCTTTAATAGAAATAATCAATAGTCTTATTATACTTTGATATTGAAAGATTAAAAACTTGAGTTTTCTGCTAAAGCGTTATTATTCGTATTGAAGAAAATCATTAAATATTTCATACAAGTGCCTTATAGATACAAAACTCATCTCGGTAAAACTTCTGCCGCCAAATACAGAAGTTCTGATAACTGGAGATTTTTTCTATTCATTTTTTTAATTTATTCGAAAAAGATGCAGTCATATACTCATACATCTGTCATTTCTCGAATTTGTCAGTATTTGCTGTTGTTGGTGGATGTTTTTATTTTACCCTACACCTAAAAAGTTGAGGCTATATTTACTTTGGGCTTCCGTGTGCAGCCCATTAAAGGAGACACCGTCGATATAGGAAAGTATATACACCCAACTCTTTTTTTACACGTGTAAAAAATACATGTGTAATCGTGTAAAAAAATACACGCGACATATGGTAAATTTGGGGATATGTTCCACAAATTTAAAAAATCGTGTAAGACGAAAAAACTAAACTATTTTTCTATGAAAAACGTGCAAAAGAAATATAAATGAAATTCATATTACATATGTATTTATAAAACAAAAATAATTAAGTTTTATTCCAAAAAAAATAAAATTAGTGTACATTGAAAATTCAATTCATTAGTACAAAACATATAAAACTTCAAATTGAAATTAAGAATAGAAATCAATTTTGCAACTATTTATCGCTGCCTTAGTCAGATTTGTCTAGCACAACTAATACAACTAAAGAAACTTTAATTTGGACATTAACTTTCAAAACCTTACTAAAATTATTTACATATCACGTCCTGCGAATAGAACCTTTTAACACAATACTGAATAACGAAATGCTGCGTTCAAGTTGAAGTACAACGAGCTAAAGAAAAAAGCGATAATAAAATTTGGGTATTCCCCGTAAAGTAAACAAGCCATGAAGTAGAAAGCCTCGTCCGCTTTCGCCTTTACCAAAGTTCATCCTCTCACAGTCGAACTTAAACTTAGAATTGGAAGTTGAAAATGTAAAAAGGGACTTTGTTTCTTATATATACCGGTTACGGTATTCCCCCTATTGTATTTTGTTGCTGTATAGATAGGTTTATGTAAAACACTGCCAAAATTAGAATAAAAAAAAATTTTAGAGATTCGTGCTAGGACAAAAAATTCGTGTAAAAAAGTATATTTATTCTTATTTGTGAACCGCGTTATTTTAAAATCGTGTAAAAAAATACCATGTAAAAAAGGAATTGGGTGTATGTTTTTTTAATAACGATTACAGAATTACAAATAGAGATATTTTCATAAAGTCATGACATGGATATTCTTCGATTTTTGCTTTTTGCAGACTACATAGTGTCACTTCCTATTTTTGAAGTTAACATAAATATATCTGTATTTGTCGCTCAATTTTTCTGTGTTCGGAGTGAGTTTGGGGCGAAATTTGGCTGCTGTAGTTCATCGTCTAAGACGGAAATATATCAAAAGGATTTGCATGAACTCACTGTTAGCAAAAATTACGATTATAAGAATGAAATAATCGCTGTGAATCTTCGGGTATATCTAACCATCTCGACTATGTAGTGCTGAAAGCGGTAGAATATCGATCAGGAATATTTCAGACCACACCCACTTTTAAAAGCTAGTATTTTAACAGCTCGTTTAAAGCTAAAATAGTAAACGAGAATTTACAGCTTAACAAAAAGTATGTTAAAAAATGGGTGTATTTGCCTTTAGTTCGGGAGTGTAACTACAATTATGTACCACGAGTGTAGGGTATATAAAATTCAGTTAGGCTAAAGTTTGCCTTCTTACTTCCCTTTTCTTGTTCTCTTTTGCATTTCAAAAGACTTTCAAGTTGAAATGAAATTCTGGAAGGACAAATCGGAAATGAAGGAGAAAAGGAGAGAGATGCAGATAGATACAGTAAAATGCGAGAGCAAGATAACAAGTGATAGGCTGGCATATATATTGTAGATTTAATTTAATTGTTTTTCGAATTTTTAAAAATATGTGAACATTGTGCGCCTTTGTCTATTCAAAAGATAAATAAATTCAAAAACACTGCTATATTTTAATTAAGTATACATATACGTATATGCATATTCTCTTACAAAACTTAAGCTACCGATGATTTTGCTTTCTCCTAGCATTTGTAAATAGTTTTGCTCTCTTTGGTTTTCTCCAAGATTCTGCTTCTTCACCGACGATAAATAATGACGCGTTGTGCATGTTTTATTATTAAAATATATCGCCAAAATGTACAACGGACCGTCCCTTCATCTATCCATTGCAATCATTAATTTTGAGCCAATGGTAAACATTTCATAAATAATTAATGAAACTTATTAAAGTAATTTATGCTTCGACAAAATTACCAGAAAATTCGTACACTGAATTCATCTCCATGTAGTGACATCAATTTAAAATAAATTTAAAATAATATTTAAACAAAAAATTTGCATATTTATTTGAAATTTCGTAATAGAATTTTTTAAGAAAACCACATATACGTTCCTTTTTGAAAAAGTTAATCACTTCAGATCTGTGAACTTAGTTGGTGAATTAATCAGTTTAGACGGCGGACTCGAATGCAAAAGTTTAGTTTTGAATTCACTCTCCAAGCTGAGAAAATGATGTATGCTCACATATAAATTTATTTTTGCTTTAAGGAGTAGACATAACGCTCGCCTGATTTTACCAATTTTCATTTCAAAAAAGCCGAGGAAGGTAGAAAATATTCACACCAACTTTAGTGCCCTCTATTTCTTTTCATGCAATCGTGGAAATCGCGTCAATCGACATGTCGACAGACAGATAAAGAGAGAGGGGAGAGGGAAATAGATAAGCAGGAGGGATGGACAGGCATACAGGCATAAATTGAATAGCGGACTAATTCTGATTCCGAATACATATACTTTCCTATACCTGTCATATCTCTTTCAGTACGTTACAAACGGAAATACAAAGCGAATATACGCTTAATTTCTCTCTTAATTTATTTCTTTGTAGGGTATAAAACTGATTGAAGATGACATCTAAAAGACGACATCAAAACAATATTTAATGATTCGATTATATTCAATAAAAATAAATAAAATTCCTTTGATAAGGACTTGCTCATTAGTTTGTTCGTCGACTTCTTGTTGAGACAATAGCGTGTACACGCCGTAATGTACATAATCACATTTGAAAATATCGCCGCATCTTTCGCTAGATGTCAATGAATGATATTTCAAGATATATTGAACATGACTACGTGATGCTTCAAATAAATTCATTACGGAAATAGAAATTACATACATACAGTAATGCAACGCGACACAACGCTATCTACAAGATATATATTGAATTTCATTATGTCTCGTCGTTTATTGATTTGTCGGAAGTGGTAGGCGGAGACAGTAGGCGGTAGGCGGAGACATACACATACGTGGTAATGAAGAGACGGAGGCGTTGATTATAGAAATGAATCGTATGGAATACTCCATAATTCGCCACGAAACATGAAACTTATTGCCTATCGCCCCTTTCCGCATTCCAACATCGAGATCTACACAAATCGATTTAATTCTTTCCCAGGGCGTTCCCATCTATAGCGTTTCCATCAACCGTTATATTTCATGCGGCCCCTGTATTGCACGTTTGCTCCTTTTTTTCTCTTGCAACGGAAACTCACGATAAGCTTCCTTACGAATTTCCGCTGTCTCTGTGTCCGCTTAATTTTTATTTACTTTTTATCTTCACATGCTATTTTTCCATTTCTTAATATAATTTTTTTGTCAACCTTCTCCCCACTGCCGAACTGTTATCGGCAAGCTCCATTCCGCAATTATTTGCAAGCATCATCTGCGTTCGTGAGGAAGTATTTTTTTTGCTCGCTCTTTGTTGAAGTCTACGGCGGCACGAGTCATTCGTTGTTGTTGGTTGGTTGATGCTGTGATGCTGAAGCTGAAGCTGAATCCCAATGAAGAATTTCTTACATGCCGCGTAACTCTCAAAGCGATGCGATGCGTTGGATTCAGGCATTCATAAATCAATATTGAAACTTTTTATTGTATATAAGTTTTGTAGCAGGAAAATATGTAGCTGCTTGCTACAGTTGCAGCCGTGGCTAACACCGTTGCCGTTGCCGCAGCCACAGTTGGATCATCGACCAAAGATGGCACCAGCGCTGAAGGAAGGGGTGTAATCGTAGAGGAAACAGAAAGAAGTCAGCGGGACGCTCCACTCACGTTTCACGACCTAGCCTAGGTACTTAACACAAAAATGGTTTTGTCGGTAAATGGCAATCGTCATTTTATTTTATTTTCATTTAACACGAAACATTCAATAACGTAAGTTTTACTTTTTTCTGTAAATAAAAGGCCATGCAAGAGAAATAACATGAAACTTAATAAATGCACTTTTTTCTTCTCAAAATTAAAAATCTTATGAAATAATGGCTCTGTTTTGAGAATACGGATATAAGTCCAAAAAAATCAGACATTACAAAAATTTGGTTGTCTTAAAGAAAACTTCTGAGCATGGGGAAAACGTGAATATCAATTAAGCAGACCATCACGAGCGCACTGAGCGACCATCCACCCGCATAGGGAATGTTTTCATTCCGCGAGGCTATCCTACATTATTTTAGTGAAGGGAGTCGCGGACAGGGTTGTAAAAATACAGCCTTTGGGTTTTTCTCAGGACTTAAAAGTTTTAGTTATCGAAAATCAAATCTTTGTGCTGAGGTATTTATAAATGTAATAGGATAGGGTAGGGTGGGTTTCAGAACTTTCTAGAGTATTGTTTAAAGCAATAAATTAATACTGAGTTGTCCGTTGAAATTTCAATTAGTGTAAGGGACAAACAAAATCAATTAGACGGCTGGGATGGCTCTTTCCACCTTCACTCGGTCATTTCACATCACCATAATTTGAAATCTCAACGATTCCCATTTCTCAGTAATTCTCATTAACTATAGGGTGTATATGCAATACAGGTAATGTGTGTGTGCGCGTGTGCTTGTATGTACGTCGGTCAAGGGCCATTTATGGTCGTGCAATATCATCTATAGATCACACGTTGCGATGTGGTCGGTCGAAGTGATTAAGATTTCTTGTTACTTCTTATTCGATTAATTCCCCTGATGGCGCTTCTACCAGTTCTTGGTATCGAAAATTCTCTCTCAGAAATTATGTACGATTTCCTCTTATTGTCCATTAAGGGTTTTTGCTAAAACAAAAATTGATAAGCTTAATCATACATTTAAATCGCTACATGTTTGGACGTTATAAATTACAATATACTTTCCCTTTAGAAGTAAAACCATCAATCCCTAGTACTGCAATTAATAGTCATATCAGTTTCCAGTGAACAATTCCCTTTCGTAAAAATTGTAAAACAATTTTTGTCACGGTCATGTTATTTTTTTGTTTGTAATGATTACGTGGCTGCGTTCGCATTGGTTCGCATTCGAATTGACATTAGAATCCCTTTCGAATGTCGGAGTACGTTGTGAGCTGAGTATTGATCGTTATTATTGTTTAAAATTCAAGGAGAATCGCCCTTTCGCCCCTACTCGTTCCCTTTTTCACCCTTCTTTGAAGTCGTGGCCAATTGGCAGAAATATTTCGTACTTTTCCTAAAGTCGATAACGAGTCTCGGGAGAAAAAATTAATTGAGAAAATTTCGAATTTTTATGGCTTTAGTGTTACGCTGACAACGAAAGACAACGATGGCGATGGCGATGCTCTGATGACGATGACTTGGCAAGTTACCGATTTACCGATTCTCCCAACTTTGCCGATTCCCTTGATTTCGTCGCTTCTGTTGATTCTGCCGGTTTTTTCGACTTCGCCGCTTTTGTCGATTCTTTAGATTCTACTACCGATTGTCTGAATTCTGCTGTTGTTTCAGTTTCTTGCCAATTCTGTCACTTTTTATCTCTTCTAATGCTGTACGCGATGGTACGTACATTTCCATTTTGTTTCCATCGATGAGTACGCCCGATGTACCCAATGAGTGTCTGGCTCCTTCTATAGGCTTGTTCCCATTGCGAGATTCCGTGTTCGATTCTATGCCATGTGGGGCCGCTTTTTTTATTATTTTGTGTAATCTTATGTTAGTCGTCATTGTCATTGTCTTTGGTTCCTGGTTGTTATTGTTATTGTTATTGTTATTGTTATTGTTTTTGTTTTTATTTTTGCTTTTATATAATTTTCATCTTTCCATGTTTTGCTGATATCTCTTGATGCCACCATTCATTTGCCGTCAGGGCCTCAGCATGTTGTTTATTACCGTTGTTGCTGCTATTGTTGTTGTTGTTGTTGCTGAAGTTCCTTTCTTTTACTTTCTTCGTTCTTTTCAAGTGTTTTTTATGTGTTTCCTAAAATGTTTTTTGGGGCTTCTTTATTTACTGATTTGTGTGCATTGTTTGTGGTGGATTTTACATAAAAGCAGCAATTACAACAACAATAACAACAACGGTACCACGTAAATATCGCTAACAGCATTCCCAATCGTTGCTGCCGTGGCTCAGTTTTCATCTGATTTGAATTTAAAAAATGCCGATATTGCTCGGAAGTCGTTAGCATCGCCGCTTCGGAGGGAAGGCTGGCAACAAAGTCGTTAGTGCTTAACTTTTCCTTTTTATCTTCCTCTTAATATTCTTTGTTTTTTTATATAAGAGTTAATTAAAATTGGAAAAATTAGTAAATCAATTTCTGTAAAGTTTATTTGAGAACAAATTTTATTATTTTTCTATTTCTTTTCATGAAATTATCCTTTTATTTTGAAAGACGTCTACACGTCTCCTCTCAAATAAAATTGAGACTCAAATCAATTGATTGATTGGTTTATTGATCAAATCTAAAGACTTCTCAGAAATATTTATCCATCATTATTATTTGCCTCATTTTTTCTCCCTCTGTTTTCTACACACACCCGTTCAAGTCTATATGTGTTTGAGTATTTTGTTTCTTCTTTGGGCTATGAGCATTTCAATCTTGTTGGACATTTAATTTTATTACAATTTCTTTATTTCATATTAGCCCAAAGGGAGTCTGCAATAAATGGGAGAATATCGAGCAAGCAATTTAGCGACTTGACTCGGGAAATTAAATATTTCTGCGCAAATTCATAAAAGAAATGGAAAAAGATGTTGAAAGAAGGCACGTCTTATGAATGCTAAGTGTTACCAAGACACAAACGCGTTCAAATGAGATTATAAAAGGATAAAAAGGGCGCACGACAGCAAAAGCACACAAACAAACACATGCTGCAGCAGATATCAGACAGAATAAAAACGATTTTATTCAGAAACAAGAATTTTTCAATAATAAAATAGAAGGTTTGATGAAAGCCGCTTATTGGCGAATATGTGAGGGGTCGAGGTGGTGGTGGGAACAAAATACTGAGAAATATATCTTCGCCAATATCCTTGGGTGTCTTGATTGCGTGCGTGCGTTTATACATGAGTGTTAGAGAAGTGTTGAAAATGGGATAACAGTTGAAATAGGCGATTATCGAAATGCGACGAAGAAAAATAAGCTGAAATTTTTTACGGTTGGGCGACAACTGAAATGTTTCATGAAGTATTAGCAAAATGCACCAGAAAAATAATCAAATAAAAGCAAAAAATTATATAAATATTTTCAGTTAGAGCATTTGGCAGAGAAGGAAAAGAGGTGGAAACCGATTTTATTTGCCTTACCGAAAAGGGTAAAAAACAAAAAAAATCGTAAAAAGCCTTACTCGCGCAAGAGATAAGAGTGTTAAAATAGTTAAGAGGCACAGATAGAGACATGGGTAGGCAGGCAGAGAAAGAGAGAGAGAGATGGAAAGATACAGGTCTTCTTTATCTATTAAAAACACAAAAATGGAATTATTAAATCAAATCAGTATATATATATATATATATATATATATATATATATATATATATATATATATATATATATATATATATATATATATATATATATATATATATATATATATATATATATATATATATATATATATATATATATATATATATATATATATATATATATATATATATATATATATATATATATATATATATATATATATATATATATATATATATATATATATATATATATATATATATATATATATATATATATATATATATATATATATATATATATATATATATATATATATATATATATATATATATATATATATATATATATATATATATATATATATATATATATATATATATATATATATATATATATATATATATATATATATATATATATATATATATATATATATATATATATATATATATATATATATATATATATATATATATATATATATATATATATATATATATATATATATATATATATATATATATATATATATATATATATATATATATATATATATATATATATATATATATATATATATATATATATATATATATATATATATATATATATATATATATATATATATATATATATATATATATATATATATATATATATATATATATATATATATATATATATATATATATATATATATATATATATATATATATATATATATATTAATCCAAAAAAATCTCCTACGTCGATGATTTTATGGTGGGAACACAAAAAAAACATGGTGGACGTGATTAGAAGCGATTATTATCGGAACCGGTCGTTTTTATTATCGGCAAGAGGTCATTTTATATCGATTAACAAGAAGAAAGAACAACAACACCAACGAGATCACTAACAACAACAACGAAATCCATGCAAGGAATTAAATTGCTTAGAAGAACTACAAAAACAGAGATAAGAACTAGTAATGAACCCAAGGTACCGTCTAAATAGCTGCATATTTACAAAAGAATCAATAACAACAACAGCAAACCAGATTACAAAAGGTTAACGAGAACAACAGCGGCGACAACAGCAATAAATTCTGTTACAGGAACATTAGTTTGAGGCGGCTATCTCCGAAGTATTTAAAAATATAAGCTATTAAAATAAATTAGCTTAATCTGACTTGAAGCATTCGACGTTCTTATATTCGATTCGTTCGAATATCTCCTGCAGCGGATTTAAATATTTAAGAAACCATTAAATGAATCCAAAATAAAAAAAAAAGTTATTCCGCCTCTGAGACACTGAAGAGAAATTATTGTATGAATAGAATATATAGTATCAAGAACAATAACTACAACAAAATTGTCAGCTAGCCCAAGGGTAATAGAATTGAAATTATGTATACATCTTATGTACATTCCGAAGATTTGGAATTAAGCATGACAATCCTATAGGCCACTCTACAATACCAAATAATTATTATATAAAACTATTATAACCGGCTTCTCAATAATGACGTAACATAAATGTTAGCAGAGGTGTATAGAAAACACTTTGGGGCTTCGTATAATCAGGAGGATTGAGGACTTGAGGATTTAGGAAGTTGTTTTGATCGTTGTGAGGATGTAAACCGTAATGCGTAAGTTGTTTACGCAAAATTATCTTTGTAACTAAAGAAAGTTTTTGTTTATGGAAATTACTCATTCTGGCTAAGGAACCTACAGTGCAATATTTCTGGTATTCTCACGTATGCCAGTAGGTCGGGCATAGAACTGGCACAGAAATAGATTTTAATAATTTTCTGAAGTTAGTCTCTCGCAACCACGATAAAAAAAATGAAACAACGACCGACGTTATCGCTTTGACAAATTACAAAAATGGGTGTTAAAATTTCATTCGAATTTAAATTGGAACAACGCTATTTGAAAAGTTATTAAATACCACATAGTACTCTACTGCAGGATATGCAAAACTACAATAAATTCAGGGCATGGCACGCGTCAATAACATGAAAGTCAAATGAATAGAAACACAGAATACCCGCCCGTTCGAATTGTTTTATGTCAGAACGAATAGCTTTAGCAGACAAAGGCAGTACAGAATTTATGAATAATAGAATTGTTCGCTTTAGAATTAATGCTGCGAATTCAAATACAATCGGGTTCTTTCACGCTGTCCCGCTATTTTTAATTTTAAATTTATTTGATATTCTAGAAAATATTCAAAGGAGAACTTATTGTTTTCACTCACAAAAAGAAGAAATAATGCTAAATTCGCTTTCTTTATTCAAATCGATTTCAAAAAGATTTCAATTAACATTTCTTTAAACAGGAAACGAGGCTACGCAACGGGGCACAACTATTTCTCAAAAGATAGATGACTATAAAGCATCCTCTATATGAGCTACAGAGAGATTGCCTCAGTTGTTTTATTATCAAGTAGTTAGCAATTGATCGAAATTGATCGTTAGTTTAAAATTGTTGTGTTTGCTTCTTAAAATAGACATAACTGGAATCTAGGTATCATGTCGTATCGTTTGGTATCTACACAAAAAAATAGACTACGTGGTTAAAGCGGCATGATGTAGCTTCTGGGTATTGTCTTTATTCGATGCTTTCTTTGGAATTTTAAATGAGGCGTACAAAACAAGAGGAACAAGCGCAACTCCGGCCTAAGTTGAGATACATATTTGGGTATGTGAAATATTTCCGGGAAACTTGAATTATGCAAGATTCTTAAATAGATAAAAATTTTCAAGTACTAACGAATAGTAATAGATCATGTTGTCTAAATAAATTCTCCTTGGTAAATTCCTCTTTCAGCTCTTTTAGTGATTACAATAAAATAATGTAACAAACATTTTCAGCGCGGTCTGTAATACCATCATCCAAACATACTCTAACCCCACGTGGTTTGTTTAAACAGATGTTTTAATTATCTAATCCTCTTGTAATGAAATTTTATCTCCTTTTCGGCATAGACTTTAGTGTTTTATTTTTAATTATTTTTATCTTTGTTAAAAATCTACTTAATTTATATGGCTTTATATTTAGCCAAGTGGTAACTGAGTATAAAAATTTCGTCAAAATGCGGCGTGTCTTTCTAAGGAAAAAGAGACGGAACGACAAACACAGACCTCAAAAAGGTTTGGTTTTAACAGACCTCAAAAAATCCTAAATAATCCCATAAGTTTCTCAGGAATTCCTAATGCTTTTAAATTCGTTTTAACTTAACCACCAAGAAGGCGACTCCTCCCTAGATTTTATTCATATACTCGTACAATAAAAAACTATCATTCGTCCATTCCCTTTACGTTCCCTTTATAACTTGATAAATTCCTTTATTGGATACTTTGAAAATCCTTTGCTTTTTTATTTAATACGAAACAAAATTTAAAATTACAAACATCTTTTGTGCGGGTATTAAAAAAAGATATTAATAAAAAAGGAAAAGAAGGAAGGATCTCGAGGGTAAAAGCTTTCAGGCATCAAAGTACGTAAAACATAAAGAGCTATCACATGCGTTCACTGAAATATCACACGTTTTTTGATTACAATAAAAAAGAAAGAAAAATGAATAAACTTTGTCTTTGAGGAAATTTAGACGACTTCGTTCATCACGATGATTATGACAATAATAACGATGAGCCCGAAGCAATAAAAGACCAAACGAAGGACGAAGAAATAGTTTCGAAAAGAGGTCGCAGTAACTTGATCAAGGAAACGAAACGAAATGAATGAGGGCCAGTGGGTTCGCAACTGTGAATGAAGAATGATGGCAGGGGGGAATGCAGAGGGTGGGAGGAGGTACTGGCTACACATGACGCATTTGAAAACCAGCTTTTTTCATACGTCGAATTAATTTCGCTTCAACAAAGTACAGACGAATGAATAAACAGACGCACGCAAAAGTTGGCAACGAATTTATTAAGAATTTGCCAACTTTTTATCCAAGCAAGGAGAGAAAAAAGGAAAGAAGAATAAGAAGAAGAATCAGGAAGAATAAGGATAAAAGCAGGAATATTCATACTACGCATATTGCTCAAGGATACGAAAGAGAGTAGTTTCTTATGCAATATATGGTCTTTTATTGTTGTTGTTGTTGGCACATTGTTGTTCTGTAAAGTTGTGCCCTGCTACGCCCAGAATTTTTAATGCGCTCCTTTAAGATGTTAGATGGAGATCTTTAGGCGCTTCATTGCGACTGCGGTGAAGACCGTGACGGAGACTGCAAAATCTTTGAAAGTGTTAAGGAAGCACAAAAGCAAGATGTGCATACGAAACACTAAGGAGAAGGAGGAAGCGAGATTACGACTTTACATTGAATTGAAACTGGATTTACTTTGCATTCTGTCCGTTCTTTTGAATTAATTTTTTTATTTTTCTATTATACTTTTATTCTTTTTTACCTAAATTTATTATTGTTTTTTATTTATGTTGCTGAATTCGTATTTGTATGCATTCGTACGTTTGTACATCCAAAGGTGTTTGTTTTTTCAAAATAGCTAGATTTCTACAAGTTTTCAAGACTCTCCTGCCGTCATCGTCGAATAGGAAAGTTGTAAAATATCTTTGATTTAGGACTAAGGCATTCTTAGGCATCCTTGTGCATTCGTCCTTTCATTTCGCATACATTGCCTTGGGTACTCGTGTCATATTCTTTTTGAGAATCATATCTGTCTGCCAGACACGCCTGCCTGCTTGCTTGCTTACTTACTTATTTTTACGTACTTATATTTCTTTACGGCTCTTTCTATTCCTCTCGTCTGTTTTCGTGCCATTCAATCGCTTGTTTTACGTTCGTCTGTCGATCAGTTGATCGTTTCATCTCAGAATGCCTTTCAATTTTTTTCTCTCCTTAGCGCTTCTTTTACTTTTTCAACCTTGCGCACATTTTCTTTTTATTTTTTCTGTTTTTGTTTTAGGATTTTATTGTATTTTCCGATTTTAATGACACACGGTTCTGCTGCTCGTTACCAAATCTTACTTTGTTTTTCGAAGTTTTTTCTTCTGAAATAGACAAAGTATCCTCTCCTTCATTGTAATCGCACCGTCTGTTTCAAAGTTGTTCGCACTTAAAATCGCTTGCAAACAATAGAAAATCCATTTTCAATGGAAGTACATTGCTATTGATTGAATATTGTTGTTGTTGTTGTTTCCGTTGTTATTCATACTTTCATTAGCAATATGATGAGATATAGAAGAAACCAAACTTGGGAAGGGAGCGGGGTAAAAGTGACTCAAATTATAGAATTCATGAGTTCCTATACATACGATCAAGCAATTCATTGCTCGTTTGAATGGAAATTTTGCTTAATTATTCAACCAAACATTAACGACTCTAAAGAAAGCATACTCAAGCATTCTCTCTTTATTTCAGATCCTTATTAATTGTTATGAAACTATATTTCATAACTATTATAAAGGGTTATAACAATTGAACGAACTCTTAGTATTTTCAGCAAAGCCATTTTGCTCCTTCTTCTTTTCCTTGATAATAGAGTTCAAATATTTTAATTAGGTTAATAAAATTATTGTGCTTTTGTCATTAATGCAAATAAAGTTAAGAGATACTAAAATTCAAATTGAGGTTAATGTTGTGATAATGGTTTGTCGAAAATTCAAAATTTTTTGAAACTTCTATAGAAGAAATATTTGGCTTAGTTCAATTTGTTGCTAGCACAGACTCTATTTTTAATGTCTCCTCGCTTACCTCTCTCTTTGCCCCTCCGCGGATTCCATAAAAACTAGAGCAATGGAAAATAGCATCATATAAATAATAACAAGAAACAATCGATTCTAATTAAATTGAAACACATACGGAATCCATATTTTATTATCTTGTTTTCAAACTTCGTTTAGTTTTCAATTTCTAAGTGTTAATCGATACAATAAGTAAAAGTTCTGAACAAGTTTTATAATTTTACGTATTATATTTATTTTTCTTTTGTTTTGAATTGTTTTGAATTCTGACAGGGTTAGAAAACTTAAGTAATTGGAACGGATCACCGTCATATCTTGTCAAATTTGGTTAGTAGACAAATTCGTTTCGGCGATGTGTCGATTCTCGAAAACGAATGAACGAAAAATTTACTGAAAATTCATCATCGTCGAAATCGGCTCGTCGGCAACTTAAATTTTACAAGGAGTGACGGCAAATCGTTGGAGTTATTTAAATATTATATTAATTTTATCTTGAAGTTTGCTTCTTTACTCTTTATGACCCTTCTCGTTATTCGTCACCTTTCACTTTTCCCCTTTCCGCAACCATCTCGTCATTTTCGGGAAGGGGTTCTCCTTTCCCATTAATCATTTTTTTACCTAAATCTTACACGCTTTCTACTTTAATAAAAATAAATTGGCAACATTGGCAAAATATTTTATACCCTAAAGTCTCCGTCTCCAATTTATTCGCATTTAACGGAAATTTTTTGTCGTCGTTGTCAAGAATCTTCTTCAGCTTTTATTTTGGGTTGCATGCGTTGTGTTGTTGTTGTTGTTATTGTTGGTGTTCTCGTTGTAACTGTTCTTACTATTCCTTACCACAAGTATTGCTAATTTTTTGCTTAGTCATTTTAGAATTTACCTCGTTATAGTTACAATTTTATTGTTGTTGCTTCTGCATATTTTTTATTGTTTTGTTTTGAATTTTTTTTTCTTTGTAATTGTATTTGTTTCGCTAAATCCATGACAAAGCATTGGAAATTTGAACGTGCTGATGATATTGCGCCAGATACGCAAGTTCGCTTGTTCCCTCTCTCTCTCTCTTTGTCTTTCTCTCAATCTCTCTAACTCTCTCCAACCAAGCAGCCGATAATCGTGGACGTTTGCGAGTATTGCATACAAATGTTGGGCTGCGTCGTGCTGTGTGTGCAAAATTATGCAGCCCCAGGGCTCATCATCAATATTATCCTCATGTTAGAATGCTCTAGTGACTGTATGCTATTGTTGTTGTTGTCGGTGTTTCCATCGTGCGAACTTGAAAGAAACCCTTCATTTGTGACACAATCACACACACACGCACGTCATGTTTTATAGGTTTTTATCTAAAGAACCTCTACTCGCTGCTTATTTCACCGTCCCGCCGCTTGGTCAAGCTCTTACTGACTGCCTAACTGACTGATTGCATTAGGGTCTATCTACGAGTGTGACATTTTTATGCGTCGATATTTTGTTGTGTTTTCGCTTTTTTTCGTTGAATTGAGTGAATTAAACACGTTTGCTGTAACAGTTATTTTTATTTCTTTACTTCTTATTTTTTTATTTAGTTCTTTTCTAGGTTTTTTTCTACTTCTTATCCTTTAGCGGTTATTGTTGACGGAGCGCCTAAAGTAATTGTTACGTTTTTTTTTAAAAGTATAATCACGTTTTTCAGTGCGTTCCCTTGATATTTGTGTGTAATTATCATAGCAGTCAGCAGGAGAATGTGTTCCCGGGCGATTGCTTGATTACGGGTACTAGTGGGGAGTCGAACATCCGGTGATGTTGTTCTCTACGGCGTTGTATTTCCTTTCGTTGTATTGCTTTGCATCATGTTATCCTAAGCATAACAGCTGAATATGTTGCCCCCATTTGTTGGTGCTTTATTACAATGACGTAGTTAGTAAGCTGGTTATTTTGTTTTTTATTTCATTTTGCGTGACAAAAATTGCTCTCATAAATTTTGCAATTTTTTTCGCTTATACGCATTCGTTATTTTGCTGATTCTGCTTTTTTTCTTTTAAATTTTCGATTCCGTATTTGTTCAGTATTTGTTGGGATTGAGAATTAATCCCCTCGAGTCTCTAGAATCATCGCTGTGTTGAATGAAAGCAGGACCTTGTTCTCGAAACCAGCTTGTCTGACACGACGACTATATCTGCCCCTTGCTTTCGTAAAGAACCGCGAATCCTCCTGAAACGAATCCATTTTCAATTTCATCTGCGTGTCTGTTTCCTGCATTTATTGTTGTTGTTATTTCTTCCCATTGCTTTTATGTTTTTATTTGGACTCTTAAGTGCATGGGAAATCACGTCGTTTATAACTTAAGTTGGTTGTTCTCAAGGGCGCAAATCTTTTGTTGGGGGGACCGGTGGCGGGGTACCTGATGCTTTCCGCCAGCACCTCGTCGGAAAATTTAATCGTAGCACTTGAATTAACTTCGGTTTCTATTCTGGTCGTTGTTGTTTTGCGTCGATGGTTTCGTTTTTATGCGTTTTATTTTGCTTATTTCTATTTCAAGGACTTATAGATCCTTGTTCCTTAATGTGTTTTCATATTGAATAGAGTTCCTTGAAATTTTTAATATATCTCACTTTCGCATATCCAATGTCTTTAGTTACGTATTAAAGACTTTTGAGAAGACGAAGAAAATGTAAAGTTACAATAAATTCCATTTTGATCATTTCAAGGATTTTGTAAAAAATTATTTCGCAATTATTTCGGTATTCTTTTTCGCGTCAAGTCTTTTCGTGTTATCTGATATCTCATCAAAAATACCTCGGGGATATTCTCGTCCGTCCACTTCTCAATACGACTCGCTTGGGTACATTATCAATAAATTGCAAATAAATTGTTTTAAAATTATTACTCCGTTAACAAGTAGCCTTTTCATTTAGCAGTTTTATAATTTTTTTTCATTTGTTCAAACGCCTGCCGTCACCGGCACATTACACTAAAACCCAATCCTGCTCCGACATTCCAATTACTTCGGGATGTACTTTGAAAGCAGTAAAGAATCCATGTATTTTTGGCGCGTAAATATATTGCATTGTACTTTATTGTGTACGAATTATGATGTATCGTCGTGGCTTGTTTTCATTGATAGTTCTTTTTATTTTAGTTCTTTTGATTTAGAATTCCAAGTTAATTTCCTCTATTCAATTCTTATGGCTTCTGAACGGCAACAAAATCAAACCAAGCAACAAATTAATCGAACCTTGAATCAATGTACCGAAAAAAAATTGAAAACACCATTGGCGGCGGACGATTTCGCTACCTCAACATTTCGATGCAAGGCAAAATTTTATAAAACGCTTTGATTGAAAATTAATGACGGAAAGCATTTCAATGCCACATAAATAACTAAATAACTAAATAACTAAATGCCTAAACAGAATTACACACATACACATACACACACATGTACTGCAAACACTGCCGTTGCCTCTGTAAAGTACGAGTCGTATAGAATTTAAAATGGCTCAAACAGAGTGGTCTACGAAAAGCGACAAAATGTGAGAGAAATTGACCCATACAAAAAGTTAATAACAGAAGGTTTTATGATGCGATTGGTTGGATGGCAATGTAAAGGAAGAAGGGAATGGAAAAAGGAAGTAAGAGAAACGAGGAACCACTTCACTTCAATCGTTACGATGTGTTGCTGTTGCGCCTGTTTTCGTTTATTCTCTATAAAAACTGACGTGTTCATAAACGAATGTAAAGGACAAAAATAAAGATAAAAATGTCCTTCCAATTACTTGATAATTAGGACAATATCGCATACATGACATATACATTAATTTTTAATAAACGAAGCTTACATAAATTATCTATTAAATTTTAATCGATATAATAGAAAATGGAAAATATTGATAAAAATTAAGTGAATTTTTTGCCATCGATGGTGGTGGTCAGTCTTCTATCGAAACAATTCTCATGGACGAGAATATTCTCAGGAATAATTTTTCCTTTCGTCTTAATTATAAACTATTTCTAAATTTTAAACATGCAAATGTTTAGCAGGTTGATTTTTTCAAAAGTTTCTCTTAAATGTTTCTGCAACGTTTTCAAACCTTCCAAATTAATATTCCAAAACATTCTCTCTCTCAGCTCTTTAAAATAATTTTGAATGCTTTGAATGATTACAAAGCCTTTTAAAACATTCCCAAATACTTCTCCGTACTTGTAAGCTATTTCAGTGTTTTAAAATTTTCCAAAATAGTTTTCAAAATAATCTTAGTAGATTTGAGGCAATTTGTTTTAATATAATTTTCTTAAAAATTTTCACTACGTAGGCTCAATATATCATAATATTCCACAATTTTTTTCTTAGTTCATAAAATTGGAGCAATGGTTAGAATACTTTTTTTCATTCCAATAACAATTCAAAAGCGTGAAAATGAAAGTTTAAAAAAATAAGAATATGGTAAATTCTCGATCAAAGAGTCGACGATGTTAAACAAAAAACAGCAGGAAAGAATAATAAATAACAAGATATAGATGTACGTGATCGCGGAAAACAATAGCGAGAATACGCCGACTCTGACCGAGAGACTCGGCTGGGTTTCTTCTTCTGCTGCTTCTTTTGGCTGCTGCTTCTACTATTGCCGGTCTTTGTTTATGTTGCTGCTGCTGGTGGTGATGTTGCTTTTGCTAATACAACTCACTCATTCGTTATTAGTCATAAAAGCAAAGGAAAAAAGTGTAAGATTGTTGTGAGAAAGCGAATTTCTGGGAAGAAAAAAGAACCATCAAGAAGAAACCCCTCATTAGCATTCTGTTATTATGTGTATTGTTGTTGTTGTTGCTGTTGCTCCTTTCCCTTCTGTTTTCATTTGTATTCCTGTTGCGGCTTCTGATAAAATTTATACATCATCGATTATTCAAACGTGAATGACCCTGTAACGATAACTTTTTTCAATTAAACTGCATCTTGATATGTTTTTATTGTAATTCCATCTACGTCTTCCTCTCCTTCTTCTTCTTCCTCTGATCTCCTTTACCAATTAGAGAAGGAGTGTTTTTACTATTGTTATTATTGTTGTAAAATTTGCAAAGGTTTCTTTTTTCATTCATGCATTGAATATATTCAAAGCATATACAATGCAAAAAATTGTTGCGGTTATCGTACGTGTGTGTCAACAACTGTCATTGTGGTTTGCTTCGGCCGTAAATGTTAGTAATTTTGTACGTCTGAACCATAAAGCCTTTCTTCCAAAGAAGAAACCACAAAAAACATAAAAGGTTTTCAAATTTTCTGTAAAAAGATTCGATAAATTTCACACACGTTGATCTAAAGACACTCTAATTTCATATTCATCTTCGCCTGGCTCGAGATCAAGATTCTTTAGAAGTATTTGATAGAAAGAAACGAGCCGCTTGGGATCACTTTCTACTAAGGGTGAATAGCATTTTGTTCGGGCGGCCACTAAGGATAAACGCTGGCCAAAGATTGCGAGTGTTAAAATGATACTCATACCCGTTTGGATAGAGTTTCTTAATAATTTTTTCAGAGGTTGAATTCATTATCAGTAAATGTTGAATATAAGAGCCGAGGTGTTCTGGAAATCTAAAAAATTTAATGAGTTTATAGAAGCTAATTTATAAAGGCTTCATAGTGTTCGAATTTTATGGATCCCTTAGGAAAGGTAAAATAAAAATTGATTCTAGACAATCTAAATGATTAGTGAATTCATTTATCAGATCGATATTATAAAAGCATAAAGAATCCAATAAAAACATGCGATGTTTTTAATGAAATAAATGGAGTAGTTTTTTTTTCTCATTCCACCTTTTGCTAAACAAGCAAAACAGTTTTAATAATAATCGATAAATTAGAGTGTTGTTTGTTTCGCTGTTGAATTTTATTACGTTCTGTCTCTCCCTCTCACTTCACCTCCCTCCCCCCCACCACTATTTCTATGTTTCTCTATTATAATTACTTTATAAATTTCTATAATTTTGAACAAAACGGAAAACCAATTTTATCTGCAACAGACACAACAATAATAACAAAAATGACTGAAAGGAAACCATTATTAGCAACTGTGGTAGCGACAATCGCTGAACCTCAATAACGGAAAACTAGTCAAATGTGGCACGACGTCATCTGTTCGTTCATGGAATTGTATAGAGGAATTAATAATTATTTACTTTATTTGTGTTGGGATGATTCGAAAAGAGGCAGAGAGAGAGAGAGTCTGATGAACAGAAAAAGAAGGGCAGGGTAATAGAGGGATAAAAGAGGGATTGGTCAATAAAGCGAAGCAAAACTTTTCAATTAATTTCGGAATTTACAAGTATTTTTATAACATTAACAATTTGCCTTTTGGAAAGAGCAAAGGGGGGCGAACGGGCAGATAGACGGACGGATAAATTATTTATTCTTCCGATTCATTTCGTACGCTTTGACTTCAACGACCGCGACCAATACTTGCCATGGGCCTATTCATTCATCCATCCACCCAACCTTCACGTTTTCACTCATCAATTTGTCCATTCGCCTGTCAATGCCTTTGCTCGTCCGTCCGTTCATTTAACTTCCTTCTTCGTCGCAGCCTACCCTGCCTTTCGTTGCATTAATTTTCCGATTTTGTTATTCTTTGATTTTTCCAGTGTGATAAAAAGGCTTCGTTTATGAAACACATCTGACTTGGTAATGAAGCGATTTTTGTGTTGTTTGAGCTGCTATTTCTGAGTCGTGTTGCGTTGTATGGCGTTGCATTGCATTGCGTTGCTGATTTCATGGGATTGCTCCACGAGGTTGTTTACGTATTTCCTACGTGTACTATTATTTTTTTTTGTTACAAATTTGTGTGCCTTGTATGCCGTTCATCGTACCATTCAAATGCCAACCCTATCCCTGCTCTCCCTTTTGTTATTTTTTCATTCTTTTTTTTTTTTTGCTTCTTTACCCTTTGCCTGGTTAGTTATTTTCTCATTTTCACAGCCGTGCGCGTTGTTCCTCCAGATTATTGCGATCTTGTTCCCTGCGAGCGGATTTTTTTGGGTAAACATAATCACAATCGTACATAAATAAATTTTAACAATCTACAAAATTTCAATAATTCGCTTCGTCGGAACTCAGGTCAGGCCCTACTCTATTCATTCCTAAACCAACAACAACAACGGTAATGATAAGAAAAACAACATCAACGTTAGCCAATGGTATCGTTTCCTCTACTCGCACACACTTGTGATCAATTTGAAATTTCTTCAGTTTTTTTTGTTGCCTTTCCTTTTGCCTTTCACCTTAAAAGGATATACATATCATGAAATTGTCATTGTCGTTGTTGGTTTTTTTGCTATTATTGGTTTCCGTTATTGAAACTTGTTTTTTGTTGCTAAATTTTTGTTATAATTTTGTTCGTTCAAAATGTTCCAATCATTAAAATTTGAGCCGAAATTCACTTTTTGCCGCAGATGGCGCTCCTGTTATCAAACAATTCGATGCATTCAACTTTTTATGGTAAGAATTGAAATTGAAATTGAAATTGAAATTTGGTAACAATAATAATCATTCGGGCAAGGCCTCTTGTTATTTTCCTGACAGGTATAGAGAAATCTCATCGAACGTGAATTCGAAAACGTGATTTTGATTTTAATACGATAAGATACTAAAAGTTCTTATCTTTGCGATATTTTAATTCGCGGTATATCGTTGCGGTTGCACGACTTTTATCTCTTTTTTATTCCCCTTTCATTCTCTGCCACCGTTTCAAGTATAATAATGAAGACCATTTAAAAAATAAATTAATAAAATAGTTATTTCGTATTTTAGTCGAATAAAGATTTTATTCATTAAAAAGAATTTAAAATAGCAGAAAAATTTACCGAAAAGGTAAGAAATCCTTTTTAGAAGCTTCCCTTTGGAAAGGCCTAAACCTTTACATTTTTAGCAATTTATAAAAATAATAAAAATCCTGTCAGAAAAATTAATTCCTGAAAGTTGCATTTGCGAGCGAAAATATCGAGGAAAGATTGAGCTAAAACATACACAAATTATATGGACAGGTTCTCCCTCAATTTTTAAAAGAGTGCTGTAAACTGTTAAGTCTATGTTATGCGAGTTCGTAGAGAATCTTTATTTGGTTTTTATTCATTTATTTATTTAATTTTCTTTTTTAGTTTCTATCTTTTTCTTTTCTTAGTTTTTGCTTTTTGTCAGAAATTCTTTTGATCAGAATCTGTATGGTCCCTTTATTAAAGTTGTTGCATTTTTTTTATCATCTTTCAGCTATCGCTATGAATAAATGCTAATTGTCTGCCTCTTTTCGGTTTTCAGTTTTACAGTTTTACAGTTTTGTTCAATTACGCGTAAAATTAAGCAAGTCACTCTAAATATAAAAGCTTCAACTGCATTTGTAACCTAGAGAAGAAACTTGTATCTCGCCAATGATTAAGATCAGGTTTTTTAATATTAATGGACGTAATGGACGTATGGTTTTCGTTGGTTATATAAATGATGTCAAAATTAATATAATACCTACCATAATTAACAAAATAATTAATGTTAAAAATTGTGCGTAAATATGCCCGTAGAAGAGCATTTAATAATCTTATTTACTCTAGTGTATACTTTTCTATATAAGCATACTACTGGCTTGCAGCTTAATAACACACTAATGAGAATACTTACAAATATTTTTGTGTTGTTTGACATTTTCTAACATGAAGGTTTTATTTTAAATTCAAATAAGTTCTTGCAAAGCGAGATAAAATTTAGAATTTTAAATTCTAAATCTTATTTGTCTTTTTAATCAATCCAAAAATGATACCTATTATTGTATACATATTTTATATAACTGTGATACTTATGATAATTATGATATTACCTACTATTTCTATTCTTACTCCTGTCAAAAGTAAATAATGCAAGACGTCAGCTGTTATCGAAGAATGAAACGTATTCTCTATGATTACACGAATCACATCAAATATTCATACAAATATACAGATATACCTGCGTGTGGATTAACGTATGAATACATTTAATACTTGCAATCGATTCCTTCTAAACCCCATACCTCATAAACCAGAACCGAAATTGTTCTGTTTCGTCGTTTCCCATAATTATAAACATGTCGTTTGCCATGTCTGTTCATTCGAGGAATTAATGTAAAAATAGTTACAATAGATATTTATATTTACCTAAAGTGGATGAAAAGAAAAACAAATCGGCTGGGATTAGAAGAAATCAAAGGAAGATTTTATAACAAGGGGAAAACATACTCTTAAAGGATTAAACCAAGCACACATTTTCAAGGTTAGGAAAAATTTTGGTTATGAAAAGAGAATTTAAAATGTGAAGATAATTGAAAGAACCATAGAAAGGTATTCAAAAACTTAAAATTCGAAAAGGAGTGTTTAATATTGCAGTGAATATTAATATATCAATTCAGAAGGCGTTCCATTTCTTCGTCATTTCCATTTCTTCATGTGCATAGGTTTTGATTTAATAATGGAACATGTCTGGATTATTTTGATGAGAAAAAATTATGGAAAGTTAAAAAATGTTATGGAAAGAGAAAGTAATACAAAATGGAACAGAAACTGACAGAAGAAATTACTTCTACGACTAGTTTATTCTTGAGTACTTAATTAATTATTTGAGTAAATGTGAACACCTTATTGTATTCTGGTCGCAAATAACACAAATTTTCGTAAAACTTAAAGTATTAAAATGTCTATATAGATCTTTAATATTTTGTTAGGTAGGTTAGGTTTGTTCGCAAAAATTAAGTAGCCAGATTTTTTATTCAAATTAAACAAGAAATCAAAGTAAACTCATTAAAATTTTAGCTTCTTTTTGTTTGACTTGATTTTCCTTCCAATTATCCCCTTCAAATGCCCCTTCTTTTAAACTATCTTCTCATTTCTTTCATTAAAAATTCATCTTGAATTTCGGATTTGGTTTATGCACGAATGACGGCATACACTCATACACATGAACGCAAACACAAACTTGAGCTATAGACGAACATTCGCAATCAATTTGAACAGATACCCTCGTTATTTCATTATTTATCGTTTACAAAAACAACGAAATAAGTTTCCTCTTAAATGGGGTGAGATTGTGTGAGAGTTTGCTATAGCTTAAATGTATACAACTAATCCGAACCGAACCGGGGCCAACGATTAAATTCAATAGTCAACAGCCTCGATGAAAACGGAAAACGTGGCAAAACCACAACAAATCAGTTTTTCTTATACGGATACAAATTTTCAATGTGTGCAAAAGGCTTCTGTTTCTTCGTAAACTACCAATTTTAAGTCACTCTACCCATTTTGGTCCTCTGTTCCTTACACCCCTTTACACCGAATCATTCACCGATCTAAACCATCCTAGCCTAGATATGCTTGAAATAAACTCTCATGAGCTTTACAACGTATAGAATACATTAAAATGTGGTTCACACATGCGACAGATGACAGCCGCCTGTCTGTCTTTAGTAGAATCTCAATGAGTCGCATTTATAGCAAAGTAAAATCTGTAGAGTAAACTTCAAGGAGAATGAATTAAAAATAGGACGGCCTGTTTTCTGTTTTCTGCCTGATGGGCAGACCGATAAACAATGAGGCAGATCAAATAAGCAAAACAAATAAACAAAATGATTTTAATAAAGGATGGATAAATGTAAAGGACAGATAGATGCAATTTAGTAAAAAACATAAAGTCAGGCTCAGCCACGTTTTATTAAAATTGGGCTTTCCTGCGTGGAAGTGGTGAATAGAGAGGGGAGGTAAATGCCAAAGATATTCCTCTCTTCTATTATTTCTATTATTTCTACATATAGTAATTTAGATCAATTCATAAATTTTACTTTGCTTCAAATCTGATTTTTAATCGTCTCGCAATCGTTTGAATTTGCAGTCAATTTAAACGTTTTTACTATTCACTTTTTCAATTGATTTTGTGTGTTTGGCTGATTATTTTTAAAAGAGATACTGAAAAGCAACCAATTTGAACTTAATCTCCCAAAACCCTGAGAGAACATCTAAAAACGCATTGCTTACGTTGCTGATATTGTTGTTCTTCTTGCTGTTACTGCTTCTGTTTCTGCTCGTCAAATTGGTGTTTAACCAGTGGCACAAGAACAGCATCAAAAATAACAATCAGTTTAATGCTAGTCGTATAATGTCAATAATACTAACAACAATAATAATGCCTTAATATCCCATTGGGGCACCATTACGGCAGAAATGAAATAAAGATACAAGACAATCGTTACTGTCAATCCATTCAGTATTTAAGCACTGATACCACACACACGCACACCTTTCACGGATCTTTTGATGGGGAAACGTTTATTCCTCCTCTATTTAGTACTAAAAGCCTAAAAGCGTCTGTTGCGAATAATCTGAATGACTTTATTTTTTGGAAAGGTTTCCTCGAAGGAATCACGGGGAGCTTTTAAGGGTTAATTTTTTATATTATCGTATACAGGTATAATGGAGAAATATTTCTAATATCTTGAAAATGGCTATAGAGGTAAAAATCAGAACGGAGTAGATGCTTTTAAATTTGTGACAACAAATTCCATTGAAACATAGCTTTCGATAATAAACAAAAATACTGCGGATTTTATCATAAAAAAACAAAATCTGGATTTGGTTTTAAATATTATTTGATTTAATTTCATTATAATTTTCTCATACTCGCATTAAAATTCAAGCTGCACGCTGTCGGAATTGCACGCCATGCATTCTATAAATTAACCCCTTGTGTTAAATTTTTTATTCGTTAAATATCGGGGTACCGTCCGTTCCTCATCCGGTCTGGACCAACGCAATCAACTTGAAATTATTGTCACAATTCTGTTGTTCTGTCATTCAGTCTTTCGCGGATCTTTCGGGTTTGTCTCACTACTTTTTTCATAATTCATCAGTCAGTAAATGAGAAATTCGGGACAACTGTGAATGGTACTCATTATCATGACGACGACCATGCCGACCCCAAAAACTTAAATGTCAGTCGAATTATATTAAATGAATGAAGCCACGATAATTTCAACCGCTTGAATAATTAGATGGCAGCTGATGCGAAAGCAGCAACAAAAGCACCGCGAGCAACAGCAACAACACCAATAAAAACACCAGTCAAACCCGTCGGCCTTAAGTCAAAGAATCTCAAAACTTTTCATGTTTTCATGCCGAAGAACGAACTTACGAGATTCCTAAATCTGAAACCAAAGAGGCTGACTGAGATTGCGTCAATAAAGGCACGGTGCAGATGTATCACGTTTAGGCAAAAGAAAGCTCACTTGCTGAGAAGTCTGGCGATAGAGAATCGCTACTAAAAATTGCAATAAGGAAAACGAGAAACAGCCTCGTAGTTAATGAGGAGGAAACAAAGGGGAAGAAAAAGATGAGAATAAAGAAGGAAGACTCTCATTGCGGTAGGAGTAGGCGGAAGAATGAATAGTGATTATCAAAGAGCAGCGTGTAATGAAATGAAACTACTCACGTCGGTATGAATGAATTTCTGGCATGGGAGTTGCCTGATGGAGACTATGAAAAAAAAGAAGTAGTAGAAGAAGAAACAGTCGTGAAAAGGGCTCTGTCAAAGGGGGAAGGTACAAATGACACAAAAAATGGCTCGGCATGGCATGCCCAGAAGCAAACATGTGTGAAATTTCTGCAAACTCAAGTCAATGCATTCAACGAATAAAGGATAATAATTACATATGCCAAAAACAAGCGGCAAGCAGCAGTAAAGGCCTGTGCGGTAGAAGTACAGGCAGAAGCATCAACAGCAACATTCGTGCCAACAGTCGCAATAATTTTGTGTTCCAACGGATTCAGAACACATTCCCGTTTGGTATGCAGTCAACCATAAAAATGTTGCTTATCATTCTTTGCCAATGAGCGCACCACATAACGACGGTAGCGGTAGTAATATTCAAGTAAAATGAGGGCCCGATTACAAGTATGACGGTGTCGGGGACGATGATGGTAATTGCGTAGCAGTGAAGGTGGCGAGACGGCCAAGAGTAAAGATTCATAAGTACTGTACGATATGTGGGCAGCAGGTTTTTCTCTCGGCGGTAGCACTTGTATATTTGTATTGCCGACACATTCTAGGGCGCGCCACCATCACCACCGCCGCGTACTTGATAAATTAATATTCCACTGGGAATGCACGAAAATGTAATCACAAATACCATTAATAATAACAACAACAACAACAAGAGGAATAATAAGAACCACGACCACAACAATGGAAGAAACCGCCACAAAGAATAAAAAACGCCAATTTAAACAAAATAGTTGGGGAAAATAGAAAAAAAGAATTAATTACAGAAATCCGAAATATCGTTTACGCACCAAAAAATGTAACTGAGAGCATAAAAAATTTTAAACATGATTGATGCGTTTTCAGAGACAATAAACCATAACCATAATTACAATAACAAATCCATGCCGACTTCTTGTTAATACGAAGGCAGTTATTGTACATAAGCGACTAATTCATCAGACAGCTGTCTGAAAAGTAGCCGACCGAGATAATGAAGGAACAAAAGAGAGAAGCGTAGATAAGAAGAAAATAAGAAAAAGTAAACAAATGAAAATTACAAATTTTCAACTTCTCAGATGTCTTCGTTTTTCGCTTCGTTTCTCGCTGTTCTTAAAGCTATTTTAATTATGCTTTTAATATAGGATACCATTTGCCTCCAAAACTGGATTAAAATTATTTTAATAAAAGACAATGCATTTTCTTTCAATTGATTATTCTTTCGAATTTATAAATTTTTTGGAGTGCTTTTTTGAGTCTTTTTTAGAGGCTAAAATGCTGGTAGTTAGGTGGTCGATAACATAAAAGTATTTTCCGACATTTCCGGCATCATCATCTGGCACTCGATGTTATCTCCTAATGTTTGTTTTTTAGCAGTTCTAGATGAATTCAAAGACTATCTACTTGTTCCAGGTTATTTTTTCTTCGATTAAGAAGATATCAATATAAAGAATTTATGAAAATATAGAACGAAAATGGTCCTAATGTCTTAGGAGCGCACGCTGATAAGCACGTTGGGCGCTTTCTTGGTTTGATAAAATGGAATTTCTTGAACGTACAACATTCACTTACACGTATTCACTCAATTTTACCGTAACCAACACGACACCTCATAAATATCGCATTCATCAAAAGCGTAGATGCATCGGCAAAACTGACAGTTTTCAGATATCTCCACATTTTCGACTTGTATATTCTCAAAAATAATTCCGAATTTTTTATTATTATTATTGTTATTGTTGTTCATCGTGACGTTACGATCTAACTAATACACTTAATTCCAATTGGTTTTTCTTTTCTTAAGTTTTGTAAGTTTCGTTGTAGCGGTGTCTGCTACTACTGCTACTACTGTTGCTAACGATGGTAATATTAATGATGGTGATGATGACGATGACTATGTCTCGTATTCCGATTCGCTTTGTTTCAGCTTGGTTTCATACAGATTGGTTTCAGATTTTTTTTTCTTTCCTTGGAAGGGAGATTTGATTGCCGTCTTTAGCGAATGACAATAACTAAAATGACTAAAACAATGACTGCAGTGATGAAGATGACGATGATAAAACTATGTCGGTGCTAGCATGTCCCTGGAGTAGCTTTTAAAGTTGCTCACAAATCTATGTGATTTCATCTGAATTCTTCTGCTCTGATTGTTGCATAATTTTGCAATGTAAATCATTTCGGTGGAAAATATTTGTTTTCTTTTTTTCTGCTTTTGATCTTTCCATTATTTATTATTGGCTGCGCTCACCATCAGCCCTTGTTTCACATCATGCCGTCATCCTTGCTTTATCTTTTTTATCTTTGCTGTCAGAATTTAGTTTCGGGTTCTTTTTGTTGTTGTTGAGCTGGAAAAAATGTACGTGTGTGTGTTTGTGGTGGGGGAAGAAACGACGACGAGACATCAAGAAAGACCTTCATATAATTTCAAAAGTAATTTAAAGATTTGTTTTCATTTATATAAAGAATGTATTTACGATTGAATTGCCAATGACATAACGGTGACGAAGATTATAATCGTTTTAATGTCTGTCCTTCCCGAAAAGTAAAATATATTAAAAGATTTTATTTGATTGTCATCAAAAATTAAAGTTTAGACAAAACTAAAGTTAACTGAATTGTAAGTTAAAAATTTAGCTTAAGAAAAAATTGAGGTGAAATAAACCTTAAGTAAATGCATTAAATATATTTTGTTAACAAATTCATTTTGATGAATTTTCATATGGCTTTCATATGGCTTTTATCTAGCTTCATAATTTTGGAGTTTTTGTTTCATCGATCAATATTAATGAATATTGATCAACTCGATACTTGCTTCAGTAATTGAAATTTCCAATTCAATTTTTGCTTCAAAGTCTGGTCTATTGAAGTACAATAATTTCTAGGAAGTTTCCAACCATCTTTCTCATCAATGTCTGTAATATTTATTTCATTTGTCTTCAACCCTCCTGCAGCTGCTTCCTAGAAGTAGACTATTTTTTGTGAAGTGTGCACTTCATTGCTTCCAAGCAAATGCTTACAAAAATTTAGGAACTTCAGCGCACTTCAAAGATTGATCACTTGAGAATATTAATGATGAGAGTAGTGATGAGCAGGAATGATTTTATTCTTTAATTTCTTAGTTTCACGCTGAGAGAAAGAGAGAGAGCTAGAGAGAGAACCATTCGCCGAGGGAACTTTGAATAAAACTGACGGAAAATCAGATAATTGGGGATATAATTATTCCTAGAAATAATATCTGTTTCATGTATACGGCTTCAAGTCGGAAGAAATAGTTAAAGTCCATTTACATTTTAAAGAATAAAGTAAATAAATAGCATGAAGACGATGGGTAAATGGTATTTAGTCTATGCACTTCTTTTTTTCAATTGTCAAAGTAATCAATTCATCCAATCGTTAATAATTTTGCTGACAGACGCTGTAATAATCGCCTTGAATACATTGAATGCCGGCCTTTGCAATAATATCGCCGCAAACGCGACTAGCTGGAGCCGGTCATATTTTTTTTCAATAATCCGTAAATCATTTTCAAGCCTATTCTTCCATGCTTACAAAGTAATCCATCAGCACAAATTCTTCCTCTTCAACCCGAACAGAATGAAGAAACCCATAGAATTGATTGCGGTAATTGTCGTTTATATGAAATAGTTGCAAGCAGAAGTGATAACAAGGTTCGTCTAAGTAGGGATAATGTTAGGAACAACAACATTTTCAAGGAACAATAACGTCATTTTCGATAAAATAAAAATCACAACAAAAATAACTGCAATCGGGGAAGTGTTTTATAAAAAGGGAAACATCGTCAGAACAACATTGGGATTGAAATGAAGAGCAGGTGTAATCGAAGGACAACACCTTCCTTCATGGCATTGGAACGCAGTCGTGCCGGCACCCGATCAGATGTCAATGAAGAAAAGTATTTTAAGTAGAACAATTTGATATTTCCTTAGAATTTTTGGGTTAATAAAGTAAAAATTGCCATGACACAGAAATTAAATACAAAAATACACAGCTTGTTTAATCGTACCGTAGACCGTTTTGTCAATTATATGAGAGAGCAAAAATACCATCGTCGGCGGTAATTCAAATATTAATAATTCAAAATTGAGTTACAGATTTACAATTTTAGTGTGGGTTCATACTCTTTTAGAGGACACTCTAGATTTTCTCGTCGAAAATTATTATCTATAAAATGTGTCTCGCACACAAAGTAAAATGCTTTATCAAAATTGGCCTCCTTTACACTTTATTAGGTTTACGGCTTCTCGTCGAAAGAAATTGCTTTATTTATAATTTCTGCCTTTAGGAAATTTATAATGGGCTAGCTTTTACTTACGCTGGTATGTGTTTGCGTGTGTGCGCATATGTGCACGTGCTTAAATATAGTTAATATATGGACGCACTTAATGGCTGGTGGAAACAATGAAATATGACATATTTAAATTAGTCTGGAGTACCTTTATCTTAACTTGATTTATTTCAATTCCTTTTGTGAAAGAATATAAAATCGTTTTTGGAAAATAAACGATTCCCGATATTTCGAGTCAAGCCTTAATTTAAAAATTTCCTTGGATCGTCTCCACGATTCACAACTCAATTTGGGGGTACGTGTGTAAAATACTTAGTGACATCAAATCCACGCCCAGATTAATGTCAACATTGAAGAGAATTTGAAATCTTTAAACGATTCCCGGTCAACTAATTACTCGATCAAGATCGTGGAGTTAAATAATGAAAAATAAATAAAAGGAGGAAGAGATAAATGAAACTGTCACTGTCCGACACTCGCAAAGAATTCATGGGAATGTGTCACCATCACCCCTATCATCCCCACTGCCATCGCAATCGCTAAAGTCACTATGGCACCATGGCAACCAGTTGGTGGTACATTTACTGAAGCGTAGATTGACGAAGAGCAATTAAAAAACAATCAAAAAGAAAAAAAGAGAATTACTGAACGATGAATGCAAACTGCTAGAATAGAGCCTCGTTGGTTTGCGGCAGGGATCGTTTTATCTAAAACACATGCCGGTTCTGACGGACCAGTCCGTTTCGCGGACCGACTGAGAAGCTTACTGTTGTTGTTGTTGCTATCCATCCTACGTCAGCTCAATCCCGTATACGATCAACACCAAGCTCAACGATGAAGTAGTAAAAAAATGCTCAAGTGGATTAAGCAACACGATGTACATCACGCTCAAGCATAACTCGGTAGACTGTAGAGGCAGGGGCTAGAGGCGTCCTCAGCATCTCCAGTGGGTTTCAAGATTCTGTTGGAAAGATTAAGGTACGGGCGAGACGCGGCACGACATAAAAATTTTACAACTGATGGGCATCTAAACGAATAGAGTCGTGCCAAACGGAGCCCACGGAAAGACAGACAAACGCAGAATAGGAGTGGCAACAACAAGAACATTGTAGGCATAACGAGCAATAACAGAGCCAACACAACGACGCTGGTTCAATACAAAGCGTAATGCAATACATGCAAACACGACACCGGCTATTGCCAGTACCTGCTGTACTCACCAAAGGAGCTGACTTTAGGACAAGATAAAATAAAACAATAAAGAGAGGATGCGCAGCAGCAGAATTTACGACTTAGCCTAAATCGTTAGATTCCTTTTGTTTTCCCGCAAGTATATGACACACAAAAAGAAAAGAAAATCTATAGACACTAAGGCAGAGGGACGGGCACACGAATAGGCAGGGTGAGTAATTTGAAAATTTGTGATAGAAAAACTATTGTGTGGAAGGAAGAAAGGAATCACTTGGAAGTAATAGTAGGGTAAATAAATTTAAGAATACAAAACATCAAAATAACGATATTTTTCCGGGAAAGAGTATCGAAAATAAAATAAAATAAAATATTAGTAGGTAAGAAAGCTAATTTCGACTTGGCTGAACTTCATTACCCGTAATATAAAAATTCTTGGTTGAAATTCATTAACCAGTGGACGTACCCGTTAACCCTTTTAATATTATATTACACATTTCGTGATTAAATTAGATCCAACAACTCAATCCCAACCCAATTTTGCTCAAAAAGTTCAAACATGGTGACACGTCCATTTACTTACAATTTATAATATCCAACACCGCTATCCCAACCATATAATTTCAGTCCCATAATCCCAACAGTCTGAAAAATACAATTTTACAATTTAATTTTCACATAAAAGTAGGAGTGACCTGGCCCTTGGACATAGAACAATCATATCAAATTTCATAAAGGTAGCCGCTCTTTTCGTTCTTCTGTAATCGTGGTTTTCACAATCGTGGCATGGCTAAATTGATTGGGGAGATAATTCTGAGCAAGAATATATGTACTTGTCCATACCTGCCACGTCTCCTTTAATGAATTTAAAACGGAAGAACAAAGTTAATATGCCCGCATACATTCGAGGGTAGGGTATAAAAATCCAAGAAAATGTGCATGCGTTCACAGAATAAAAACAATGACAACCACAACAGCCGGATAATTGAATAATTGATCTGAAAAACGGCCACAGAAATGAGAAATTGTATGGAAGTGAAATAGTGAATATCGAAAGGGGTTAAAATTAAGAAGGTAAGGCATAGGTTGGAAGACAACAGCTTTATGAACCGAAATGCTTTTTCAAATTAATTGCTGGGAGTTCAAAGGGAGCGCTGTGAGAACCGAGTATTCGCATTGCTGACACAAAAAATCCAATACTTCTGTTACAAGTCTGTCCGCCTATGGGGCATCAATTATAACGATTGCGAGAAATAACAAAGTATATAAGAACAATAATAATAACACCGCATCCAACAATATCAGCAGCAATGACAGCGTCAAGAATCAAAATCTAGTGGTCATTCATTTATATAAATTCAGCTTCCGTCCTTAATGAATTGATTTTCTTCACTTACCCACTCATCCACTTAACTTTATCTCTCTCAATCCCCCTCTCGCTGGCTATTCTAAGTTAATACTCTATACTCCGTCCTATTCGCGTGTCTGAATTTACTTCCAGACACTAATCGCCATTCGTTTCTGCGTTCAAAATTGTGTTCTCCCCCAAATACAGTTTTTATGATTCTCTCTATATATTTTATAGAAATAATTTCTCACTTGGATTCATTTTATCTTTCTCACTCACACTCTCTGAACACGGAAGAATTTGCAAGTAAATAAGAGAACTTTTTAAAAAAATGAGGGAAGCCTTAGAACAGCTGATCGATTGCAATAACAATTTTGCAAAGAGAGAGCGAGAGGCTAGTGTCTGAATATAGTTTAACGAGCAACTTAAAGAGTGACCGCAAAAGAAGATCGAATTCAGCTGATCGAAAATGTGAAATAAAAAACACCAAGAGAGCAAAGACATCAGCAACAAAAATAATCTCTCATAAGAGAGAAAATAAAAATAAAAACAAGAATAGACCAAATGATAACGAATGCTGAAGAGTAGCTGCTGCCATGGCAACGACCTTCTGTACTTTGAGCAGCTTAAGGAATTTTTTTTGTTTTGCTGTCGTCATTTTTGTTGCCATTCCGATTGTTGTTCATGCATGTTATTAAATTTTATGCTTTTGTTATTTCGCCGACGGAAAAGGGAACTTTGTTCTTGAAAGGGATGCCAATAGGAATACCATCGCCGTCATTATTATCGCCATCACTCAATCGTAATCAAATAGTTCTAGTATTGCTAGGACTGACTGGCTCTACTGCCAGAAAAGCAGGAGGGAGTGACAGTACCCTCGGCGAATTTAAAAAACATTAAAAAAACATTAAAAACCATTAAAACATTAAAAGCATTAAAACACTCCAAAATACGAAGGGTGGAGCAAAAAATATATAAATATATTTAGGATCACTCAAGTATCGATAAAATTAATATTTTTGCGTGAACTCATTTTCTCTCTTTAAATAAACAAATATGAAATTTATGCAAAAGAAAAAGATATGAAAATATATTTAATTTACTTCGTTTAATTTGCTCACTAATTTAAATTTGTTTTACTGGTATGAACGGTTTAGAGAGGTCCTGAGAAGGTGAGATTGAAAGAAGGGGTAGAGAGTGAGACTGATTGAGGCGATCAGTAGTGGGTGAAAGCAACCTGCTTACATTTTCAATTTGTGCATATTTATCACTTACACAACAAAAATATCCAACAACGAACCACACACAAAAACACTAATAATAACGGCTCCTCCTTAGCCGTCTACCTGTCATCAAAGTCAAATTACCGTTTTCAAGTCACTAGACATTATACACAGCTCCAGTATGACCTGTTATCATTCTCTTTAAATTTGCGCTACTCGCCTTTCTCTCTCTCTCTCTGATTTAGACTTTGGGGCTACTCCTTTGCGAGTACTGCCTACGATTTGTTCGCGATGCTCTCTTGTGCTGCGTCGAACCAACGACTCGGTAACTCTTTCTTCGGGATATAGTAAACCATTCAAATGTTGAACAGCTGTTCGTTGTTATCGTTGTTACATTACCAACGTCAACGCCTATCCCCCTCGTCCTTTTGTTGACGAATTACCCAAAGCATTTATTTGGGCTACATCTATCCTGTGTGTTGCTATTGCTTTCTTCTGAATTTTATAGCGGGGCGACGGCACATTCGATGAAACGAGTGATATCCAGTGCATATGTTTTCAGCATAAGGATGTTGGTTTACATTAATTTGAAAATATTTCAAAAATATTTTAATTAAACATCACCCAAATTATTTGTTAAACTATTTATAAATAAAATTACATAAATTCTTCAATTTATCTTTACAATAATTTCCAGTGCATCAATTCATGTTGGCAATAATTTTAAAAGTGTTATGTGTATTCTTCTTTTTTCTCTTTGATAACGCAGTGTAGATATCTTTAATATTAATTTGTAAAGCCGTCAGAAATTGACACTTTATTTAATCTTGAAAATGTTCAAAATTTTATATATGATGATCATTTGTAAGTAATACTAAAATTTTGTGATATTACGATCTATGCGTTACTATAATTATTATTGCTGTTGCCTCTTCCGAATATTGAGGGTGACGTATTATAAAGCGGCGTTGCAATTTGGTTTTCTCATTTCTGATTTCTTTTTGAGAATGACAGAAATTAATTTCCTGGAATCCTCAAATATAATTGCGTAAGAACACAATTTTTTGCTCTGAAAATACTTTGCACATAAAATTATTATAGCTATAATAACAACAACAAAATTGAAAATGATAAAATACTGCAGAGCACTAACTTTATTGAAAACTATAAAAGATTGCGCTGTGGTTTTTGTTTTTATTAGAAAAAGGGAGACAATGAGAATTTTCCGTTCAACACTAGAGAGAACGAGACGGGGCTAAAGCGTGGTCCAATGAGATAGACATAAAATTCGTCTCAATGAATGAGTAAGGATTACTTTATTCCATTGTTGTAAAATTACTACACGACCAACAACAAAGAAACATAAAAATGGCCGCCGTAATGGCTGAATATTGGGTCGACCAATGAGTTCGTTCCCAAGAACCTAAAACATTTTCCATAAAATTAGAGACAAAACTCTTACTGAGAGTAAGAGAGGCTATAAGGGATCATACAATGAGATTAACCTGTCAAACCAATGAGTAAAATGCATTCTATGTAATCCCTTTTTCCTTTCTTTTTCTTTTGTTCAAATGTAGTGTGATTGGGATGAATAATATAATCAGCTGTGAAATTTACTACTGAGCGTCATTGAAAACAGACACCGCAGCCGCACAAATCTTATTCAGCTCTCTTATTTTATCTCTCATTCTCTCTACTCTCACTCGTATTCAGCTAAAACCTACTAAAGCTTTCTGTAAATCTTCCAATGAAAAACAGCTGCTTCCTGCTGAATTTTCAAATTGTTGTTATTTGGTTATTGTTGGTGGGAAGGCAAAATTTCGTCTTTGCTTGACGTGTACGACAGAAACGCTTTTGTATTACTTCATCCACGCACAGTTGTTGAAGAGAGCTCGATTGGAGTAGTCGTTTTGCCGGTGGAACTAAAACAAATCCGAAATTAACCCAAAGAAAAATGATTTTAGTGAGCTCTATATAACTGTTTATATATATTTATATATCTATAAACTTGATATAGAAAACCCTAAGCAGTGAACATATAAAACAACTTGTTAAAAGTTTTGAATGTGATATAACTGAAGGTGTCGCAAAAAAATATACATAAATCGTATATACTTCAAGGATTGCAAAGAAAAATATAAATAAAAATTCAGCAATAAACCGGGCCGTTAAAGAGACTGTGTATAAACCAAAGAAAAACGTATTTGTCGGTCGTTCAGTCGTTTAGTTACTCGGTTATTCGGTTGTTCGGTCGAATATTCGGAAGAGTATAAAAAGAGACAGCCGATGAGTTAGAAAATGAGAGTCGGTAGAGAACAAATGAGTCAGGCTCAGTCATAAATGATCATTGACGAAGTCGAAACCGAAAACAACAAAAGCGCCGACTACGCTAGCAATAGCAGTAACTCGACGTCAGCGTCGACCGCGACTATTGGATAGAGCCAACGAGCGAGCATAAAGAATACCAAAACGTTATAGTCGTTGAACGGAATCGGACGGACAGTTCGCGGTGAAAGAAAAAGAAATCCAGTCTTGAAAGACCTGGCAGTATAAAAAGACTGAGTTTAAGTAATAAAAAAACAACACAAATAACGTAATTAATTGTAGCTTCAGGCATGTTTTAAACTAAACGCGGAAAAATATTAAAGAATCAAACAAAACAATAGAAAGACTGATTAACAATTTAATTTAGATTACTAACAAAAGACACAATTAATAATCACAGGAAAACAACAAAAAACTAGAATCTAAAAAACGCCTGTAAATGTTAACTAGTACATAATCGAATTAAAGTCAATACTTTAAGGCCGTAAAACGCAGAGTCCTAACTGTAAATCATTAAAATTTGGTTAGAAAAATAAAAAATTAAAAACGAGAATTCTTCAAAAAGAAGCCACGAATACCTGCAAAGTTTATTAATTAACAACAACAAAAACATATGGATTAACGTTCCTGCAAATATCGTCATCAGAAGCAAAATAAAATTAAAAAAAACATTAACCTCGTACATCTTACCGTATCCTCATCTACGTCTATTTAAATAGAGGATATATACACACATATGTATGCACAGGCCTCTTTGGAATATATATCCCTAGGTCTATGTGTATACCATCGAAAGCAACAACAACAACAAAGCTTGGATTACCAGTGCCAATAATGATAAGAATTAAACGAAACCAATTGAAAGAGAAAAAAGTTCTGTGTTTTTTCAATAATTAAAATAACGCTTAAATAATACGAAACCTATATACACGTACACACGTACACAAATATATGCATATATTCATATAAATATACACATATAAGCAAACACATGTAAATATATTTCCTTTATATATACATATAAAAAACAACATATATAACGCTTAAAAAGAATCGTGAAATCGAGCGCCGTTAATGCAAAAGAAATAAAAAAATAAGATTCGAAATTATCGGTAATTAAACACATCGAAGAATCGGTAAAACTCAATATCTGAACAAAATACGAAAAAAACTTGCAATTGCTAGCTCGTGGGGAAAACATTTTTTTAACCAAAACTTCTCATTCCCCAAAAAACAACCATCCAAAATGACGATGGCCGCTTGTTACGCTAATTACGACATACCATTGTCGCACAGCATCCTCTCCTCTACTGCCGTCGTCCACCATCATCACCAACAGCAGCAACAACAGCAGCAACAGCCACAACATCAACAGCAACACCAACATCATCATCAACAACAACAACAGCAGCAGCAGCAACTTTACCAGCATCATCAGCATCATCATCATCAACAACAACAACAACAACAACAGTCACATCAACACCAACAACAGCAGCAGCAACAGCAACACCATCATAGAACCACCTCATCCTCCCGCCTGACATCGTTGGCAACTGTCGTGACCGCAGGCGCTTCAGTTGCATCAACTGCTGCTGCTGGAAGCGCCTCTGGTGCCAACACCTGTAGTAATAATCTGACAACACCCGCTTCAGTCACTGCCGTCAGTGCATCGAGCAACAGCGGCAATCGCGGTGGAGTCACAGCATCTGCGGCTTCTTCATCACCCCAAAAAGACTACTCGATTCCTTTACACGTTGATTGTAGTGTGGAATATGAGTTACCCAATCAACCTAAGCCGCCGGCAGGACAACGTGTCGAGCCTCTGCTAATGATCCATCCCTGCTACTTTCGTAAAATGGAGTCGCAGCGTCGCAGTCCATTCGTTAATAACATGCAAGCCACTGCTCGTTGTAGTGCTGCTATGCTTGCAGCTGGTGGTGCTAGCACTAATTCAGCCTCAGCGTCCACTTCCGGCACAGCTGCTTCTGTGGCGACAACATCAACATCCTCTGCAGCAGCGCACGCAACGAGCAATTCTCGTCGCATCGCTTTGTCGCGGCAGTCTCAGGTTATACAGCAACACCAAACGCAGCAGCACCAGCATCAGCAGCAACAACAGCACCAGCAACAACAACAACAACAACAACAACATCGTCAGGTTGCAGCCGTTTCTGCCTCACAGTATCAACAACACATACAACAACAACTCAGGCCACCACAACAACCTCAACAACAACATCAGCAACAACAACTGCAGCAACAACAGCAATTGCAGCAGCAGCAAATGTCACAAATGTCGCAGCAGGCTCACTATCCCGTTGTAGCCTCCTCCAGCCATCCGCATATAACCCAGCAGCAGCAGCAACAGCAGCCTTCCGTACAACATACAACAGCTTCTTCGGCAACATCGTCTATTGTTGCAGCAGCTGCTGCAGTCACCGCCACAGCCTCGTACATAGAGCATGCTAGTGCAGTGCGGCGTGCGGCTGCTGCTGCTGTAGCAGCACAGCATCGTAGTAATCAGTGTCGGAGTAGTTCAGCCATTGTTGCCAATCAGTCGCTTTCACGCCAAAGTCACACCTCTGCCGGAGCTTCCCAAGGCCATCAGAATCTTTTAGTACAAACTTCAACGCAATGGGATCAGTTGGCCGCAGCAGCTATAGCAGCTCGGTCCGCACTGACTCCTGCAGCTGCTTCCGCAGTACACACGACTCAGATGCTGGCCCCCGTTGCATCCTCGACACAGTCTATTTACAGTAAGGGTCTCTCAGCAGTCGGAAAGCGTGATGGCATGATTAGTGGCGGTGTGATCAGCAATGGTATCTTCGGAAGTGGCAATAATAATACCACTAATCAGAATAATGTCCTCACCGCATCTGTCGTCACCCACCATAAGGCGCACCTAAGCCAAACGCAACATCAGCAGCAACATTGTGTTTCGAACGGAGTCCTGTGGGATCCCGCTGCAGCTACAGCGTCCGCGGCTACCACGTCATCCAGCGCAGCAACGGCAGCGCTGATGATCGATCGTAGCCCGATGGCCACAGTTCCTAGCAATTATCAGGCCGGTCCTGACACAACACCTATTCTCAGCCAAAGTACACCCACATCGTCGTCAGTGTCATCGACAATGATCAACAGCCGTCATTATGCTAACCACAATCAAAGCCATCACCATCATTCGTCCACAACATCGGTTCCCACCACTGCATCGACCTTAAACACTCATCACTATAGCGGTCGCGGCGCCGATGAAAAGCTGAGCGGTAAATATCGACAATACTTGCGTTCGCAACGTATGCATCCGTATTTGGCGGCTACGTCTGGTACCGCAGTAGCTGTCGGTAATCTCAGTCAGGCCGGATTTCCACATTTCACGGCAGCTACCGCAGCAGCGGCAGCAGTAGCGGCCACACCCTCATTCCAGCATCTGCAACAGATCTCGTGTTACAACGTGTGAGGAAGAGGCCGAGGCGACAATTGTGATGGCGGCGATGGTGATGGCACGTAACCGCGATTTACCGTCGGCTAACGAAGGTTGTGCGCGACGGACGAACAACCCGAAACGGATGCAACAACCGTAAAAACGTCAAGACGTCGACAAGTCGGTGGAAAAAGCTTCAGTCCAAAGCTCGAAACGGCGAAAGCAAAGCAAAGCAAAGTTAAACTAACTCGTAGTTAAACTAACTGGTAGTGATATTGTTATATAATAAATTTAGATTATCGTAATTAAAAGAAGCACGTGCAACTAATGCAAATGCAAAAGCTAAATCTAAATCTAGTTAATGATAATGATGATGATAATTATAAATATGATCATTTTGAAAGAAATTTGAAATCAATAAAATTCAAAATTATTGAAAAATTACTAAAGCCAAAAAATGCAAGCCATTCAATTTTTCGATTATTCGATGATTATGAAAATTACGAATAAGGAATAAGACAACAAATAATTTGTATATTTATACGTTTGATCATTCGTCCGTTTGTTCGCTCGTTCCTTCGTTTATAGTTGGCAGTACCAGTGAAAAAAAATAGGGACAGCGACAGATGCAGCAAATGCAGGAGCGGCACGAAAATCTGTAGAATTTGAGAAGAAAAGCTCGAGACTTGGGGTTGAATAATCCAAAAGATGCTACGGTGAACAAAACGTGAAGAAAAAGTAGAATTTATTATTAAGAAGACGCTTAAAGAAATTTCACTTCTATTATTTTGATCGTTAAATCATCTCAAATATCAGTACCATTTCCTTTTCTCATCTTCCTCTGCGTAGTTTCCACTACGTTTTCCTTGCAAACGCTTTTATTTGCTAAAAAATATTTTCTTATTGAAGTAAATCAAAGGGCTTGAAATGGCATGAAAATCATAAACTTTGTCTTTCGCAATTTCGAAAATTTGTAATATTTTTAAAATAATTGCTTAACATTTTATCACGCCAAACATATTTTAATGAATTTTTTCAGAAAAGTTGCGTTTCCCCCCCCATTTAATAGCGTTGCCATAACTCGGGGAACAGTGAGTAATTTTTTTCAAATTATATTAGAAGTATTCTTTCATACATCTGGTAAAATTGATAGAAACCGATAAATGGCCTAAGAAACTACACAAAATCGTATAATCGAACAATTTTCAAGTTCTAAAAGATTCAAGACGAACTAATATATTCTCGAAATAGTTACAGATGTATATATAATAGTTACACCACACAAATTTAATATTCTCTCAATTTATTTCTTTTCATTCATATTTATTATTTTTTAATTTCTAAATGATTTGTGGAAGCGATTATTCGCGTAGAAATAGAATATATTTGAGTCACATTTTTGAATTTTCAATAACTCGAAGACAATTCTTGGATTCAAAAAGAGGCTTAACACCGCTTGATATCGATGTTAGTCTCGATGTTTTCGTAATGAGAAAATGTTTAAAATTAAAATGTTAAGAATATATTTTATTGGAACAGACTCAAATTTTGTCGAAATATTAACAAATTTACAAAGCATTTTATTATTCTGAAAAACGTTCTGGAACATTTATATTACTCGACTCATAATCAAAAAAGGACAAGAAAGGACTCTTTGGCTAAAAATTTTAGCCAAGTAGATTCTCTCTTGATATAGAAACTGTTTCCTGATTTGTTAAAGAATAAAAATAAGAATTTTCCCTGCTGCGGCTTTTTCCATTCTTGCATTTTCTCATCCTTTCCTTCCTCTTCTTCAAATGCATATAATTGCTCTACATTTTGTGTAAAATACGAAACGAAATATTAAAAATAAAAAACGAACGCTTTCCTAAATATGTCTTCATGTTTTTTTGAGTTCACTTCCTTTCCTATTCCGTTACGCCTTACTGTGGTTAATTTTATTTTTAATAAAAACAAAACTTATATTGTTTTCTCGCCGCCACATCGCGCTAACCTTCGATGACTGTGCCGATGAGAACAAAAATCAGACGGACCATAGCACACGTAAAATAACAGTTTCCAACAAAAGCGATAATAAAGTTATGAAAAAAATATATGCTAAAAATATGGAAAATAAAATCGAGTCGGAATTTTTGAGGAAGGGGAAGGTGGGTAAGAAGTAATGACGGGTTAAAAATACAATGTACCCGCGGAAGCAGCAAGAAAAATATTTAATTAACGCTGAGAAATGAAAAAAAGATACGTGCCAACGAGGCAAATCGACCAGAACATATGAGTTTAACATAAAACAGTTGAGGCAGCTCTCCTCAATTTTCTTCCGTCATATTTTCAATCTTGCTAGAGAAACTAATAGAGGCGGATACCACGATGTGACATTGAAAAAGAATATTTCAAAAAGAATTAAAATTAATTTGATAAAAATAATCAACAGGAAGTAATAATTTTGTCATAATCTTAAAGCTTTTAATCACTTCCATTCACGCAAAGATTAAGAGCAGCGCCTTGATGAAAGGGCGGCATTGAGTGCCTCACACGCACATCTACGTCTCGGCAATATCAACGAGCTGCGATTGAAATGGCTATTTTCGCTATTATTTCGCAACGTCTTTTATATTATTTTCTTGATTTTTAAAGACTTTCTTAAGAATGATCATTCTAATTCTATAGAAGATTTCAAAATTTATAAAACACTAAAAACTTGATAAATTTATCTTTAAATAGCTATATATTTTCACTTCGAGATATACATAAATTCTACAAAAATTGTGTTCAAATGGGTAGTATGTTTTTGCTGTTTCTTCGTTTCGTTTGTTTTCTTACAAAGCAAAAATTTTGAAAAAAATTATATTTTTCAGCTGAACAAAAATTTTTGTAGCGCATAGTCGTTAATAATTATAATGATTGCGATAATTTTACAGAGAATTTGAATGATAAATAAGAGCAGAATTCAGCCCAAAGCACTTTATAACGGAATTTTGTATATTTTTTTTATAAACAGCCTGCAAATTATTCTTTTTATATTTTCGAGTTTATGAAATTTATTAGTTCGTTTATCGTGTTCGGTGCATTATCATATATTTCCTACTAATTACATATAAACATATATTTCCATTTTATTTCTGATTTTTTGCATGAGCTTAACTTTCAACTTCTTCTTCACGGTTTTTCTGTTCGTTCGGTCATAACTGAATGAGAGAATGAAATGGGTAAAAAAAAAGTTAGAATGAGAAGAAAATTAAAATTTATGTAATTTTTTTGCAATTCTTGAGTATCGAGCTTTAGTGAAGACTTGAAATCTATCTGTTTGTGTATATTTGTTTGTGTCTCGATGTCTTGGTACGTCGGTTTGTCGATCTATGTTTGGTTTTGTTTACGATTAGGAACGCTTTGAAAGCGCAAATCCGAAAACGCATTTCGTACGCCACGCCTACCTTCATTACTGTAAAACTATTTAGAAAAGAGCCACAGCAATTTATCTACGCTTAAAAAAGGAAAAACAAACAAACGCTAAAAAACTAACAAGGAAATAAGTAAATGCTAAACGATTAATGATTGATACTTTGTAACAATATTAGTGAATAAAGGAAAAAATTATAATCACAACAGAAACAATAACAAAAAACAGCAACAAACATTCATGAGCGCTAAGAATTATATAAGTGCGCACGACTGTATACAAATTAATATGGGTGTAATATTGGAGATAGGACAGGGTGTTTGTTTTGTACTAGGATGCGACAAAAGCTCAGGATGAATGTTGGGGGAACACTCTGTGTATGTATACAATATATTTTTGTGTAAATGCATATACACATGCGTCGCATGTAATCGTATGGATTCATATAATTAATGCTAATGATTACATACAAACACACACACCTACACACACAAATACACACATACATAGTTACCAAATCATACGCGATTGCGCCATGATACGATAGAATTCAGTGAATATGATACGATATGAATATGATATGAGCTAATGTTCCATATAATCAGCTTTATAAAACAATAATTAAAATATAATAATTATAATGATATTTAATAATGGAATAGTTATTATTAGAAATTAAAACAGTAAAAATGTATACATTGCATAAAACAAATACTTTGACCAACACACAAACAGTCGTACATGCATGCAAATACACATTCACACACACACACACCAAACACACACACACGCACACGCATAAGCGTATATATCCACCTCAGGTTCTTTGAGCTCTTTATGTAAAAAAACCTATTTTGAATTTGTTTGGTTGAATCGTTTGTCGGTTGGATTTTCTGTTTTAATAATCTTGCCCTTTTGTTTACTCGTTTTTGCTTAATTGCTTTTCTAAACTAATGATTAAACTCCCATTGTTTTTTCGTTGTTTTTTTATGTCGTCATTAATTTTTTTACTTATTTGTTTGTTCATTTATTTGTCTGTTCTTCAATTGTTTGTCCACGTCTGTTTTGGTCGTGTGTGGTTTTTTCGTATAATTGTTAACTGATTTTTGTTTGCCTTTTCTCGTGTTTTTTGCATTATTTTTATTGGCTATTAGACCCCAAACTATACAGGAGCTCATTCACTCCTTCGTCGGTGTAGGTGTATGTGCGTATGTGTGTGTAGGTGTTTGTGATTGTATATACCATTAGGTTAAAACATAATCAAAATTTTCAGAAACAAACATGAAAACATTTAATAGGTTCAAAATAGATTGGAGGAATTAGAAGGCATTAAGAACAGATAAAAACAGGAGTTGAAAATTTATTTGAAGTGGAACTAAAAAAACGGAAAGATAACATAAAGAAACACAATCAAAGTTGGGGGCAAAAAACAGTAGCGGCAGCAATAATGATAATTATAACAAAAAACAACTACAAGAACCAACAAACACACCAACCAACAAAAGCCAAATACATCAAATCAATCTGACAAAAAGCAACAAAAAAAAAACACTTCTCAATTCTAATCGACGATAATTGATCAATATTTTTACCAATAAGTTAGACTAGAAAAATGGCTGAAGGTCAAAATTCCATTAATTTTCAAATTGGACTTTTTAATAACAACAAAAACAACAACAGTTGAAACAAGCATTTAAAATGTCACGCCTTTACAAAATTGATTTCACGACGATACGTCTATACGACTACAAAGAAATCACAGCAAATACAATATTATTAATTTCAAATAAAAGGCAAGCAAAAGCAATGGAACGAACAACAAGAAAAAGCCATCAACAGCAAGTTATTCGTTGTAACGTTCTCACCTACAAGAGAGAGAGAGCGAGAAAGAGAGAGGTGGGAGGAATTAGCTAAGCTTAGAGAAAGGGAGGAAGAGAGTAGTTTTACAACGTGAAAGGCTTAACATCGCCGAAGAATAAACAGAAATGGTAGAAGGGGAAAAGTTGCGGTTAATTACTTTCGCTGAATGTCGAGTGTCACGCGACACATGCATACACCACGTCATGATTCACAGTAAGCCCTAGAGAGGTTATCCCATAAAGCGTGTAAACTGAGTTCGGATGAAGCTTTAAACTAGTTTTTTATTGAATGCTTTTCGTCTAGTTCATCTAGAAAGGGGGAGGGACAGGTATTGGTGGAAATTTGCCGGTTGGGGTTTTCCGAATGAGATTAAGAGAATTGAAGGCGAAAATATTGTGGGTGAAAATTGACCAATTGCCTGAAAAAGATCCTGACATATTTCTGTAAAAAACATTTTATTGATTTAGATTTTATTCTCAACATTTATTTATCAACAGCTTTTTAAAACATTTTTAATAAACAGCTTCTTAAGGGGCATTATCTAATGTCTTAAATTTAATCACCTTTTCAAACAATTCGAAAATTAGTGGAAATTGGAAAAATGTTTAAATAATTGGAAAAATGTCTGAATATTGAATCAATTGATTTTTTAGCTGATATTCAAAGTGTATGCCATTTAGTGACAGGCAGACACATACGCTCATACACACACACGCATTTCCCCATAAACCGCCACATTGACAGACATCATATACACCTATTTATACTGACGGCAAATCTGAATATGGCTTATGTATCAATGATAAAATAAAAACAAGAATTATAGAAAAAAATTATTGATTAAATAAGAATGATGTTACTTTAGGAAGAGATAAAACAGGAAAAACAATAAACAACAGCAATACCAACTATAAAACAGACAAAAAACAAATACCATTATGTATAAATAAAATAGAGTCATCGCAAGAAAAGAACATTTACATATACGATATAGATAATAATAATAATAAAAATAATAAATATTAATTTGCTTAAAGAATAGAAAAATCCTTTAAAAATATTTCATATTTCATTTATATGGCTTCCTGTTAATCCGCTAATTTTTTTTTTCTCGGTGGCCTTTTAAAATTCTAGACATTTTTTGGCAGACAAATTTATTGAGATTTTTTTAAAAAAAATAAATGAAAAATATTCCATTATTTTTTTTTTGTGACAGCAAAAAAGTTGAGGCAGGGGAAAATGAAAAAAACGCCTTTAGCAAAAGAATAGGAAAAATTTTATTTCTTGAAATTTTTCGCTAATATTTTTTCCGGCATTTTGCACAGATTTTAAAATAAAGCTTTAATGATTTTAGATATTATTCAAGTTCTAACAATTTGGAAATTTTAATTTTTTCAAATAAATTTTGTTTGAAATTAGTTGTTTCTTTTTTATTATCTTAATCTTAATTATCTGACTTCATATGTTGAAACCAATACTACTATTAATACTAAATTAATCTGAATAATTTTAAGAAAATGCAATGAAGCGTAAGTAAATAATAAATTAATAATGAAAATACAACAATAACAAGAACACCCTCACAAAAACAACAAATAGGGAAAATTGAAGGATATTTCCTTGTAACTTTTGTAGCATAACTTTTACTTTACACAAACAAAAACACTGACACATATATGTATATATATATATTTATATTCATACATTTAAATGTGATAATAGATTTATATTGATTACAATTATGATTATTCATTACTATTGAATTCATCATTGTTATGCATAATTCCATGTTCATTAATTAATAATAATTTAATTCCCTTTCTATTCATGTAATTCATTAAATATTTATAATTACCTAAAAAGTACTTGGTGAAATAATTTATTCTTTTATTTGTAATGTATTTTTTATATGTAATGAACAATTGCTTTGGCTTATTTACTGTAAATTATCTCCTCCTAAGCGAGAGAGAGATAGAAAATGGAACGCAATAAATAACAAAAACAATAATAACAATGATAATAATAGTAACAAAAAAAAAAACAAAATCACATTAAGTTAGAAGTGTTTATTTTCCCTTTACAATAAAATATTCAATCGCAACAATCAACAACACAGAACAACAACCACAACAACAACAACAACAGTGACTATTGAAAGTTGAAGGAGAACAAAAACAACCACAAGGTTATTTAACATGTTATATATAGTTCTATACACATATACTATATATATTAAATAAACATAGAGAATATATTATTATAATAAATAAATTAATAATACATTAAAAACTAGAAAACAAAAAATAAAAACAAGCAACACAAGAATTGATACGAACAACCAAGCTGTAGAAACAAATACTAAAGAAATTATTATGAAATCGAATTGGGGAAAATCAATTGATTACCTAAAATATTTAAACAACAACAACAACAATAACAACAATAATAAAAAATAATAAAGACTATCCCATCATTTATTATGATCAAAATATCCAAACCAAGTCGTTTTCTTTCGTCAGAAGGTGTTTTCCTTGGGTAGGAAGAGTCAGAGGTAAGACGTGCAAATACCAGGCAGAAAGTCTGAGTGGATGATATCAAAGAGTAATGGATATATGACGATAATAAATAATACTTTTCCTCGAGGAGTTTTACTATTGCGAAGGTTTATTGTTTTGAAGATAAGCGGGGAAAAAATTAATTTCTTTTAAGAGAATTATAAAAGTTTTGAAAAAAGTAATTTCGAGCCGGTTAGCGATAAATGCAAAGGAAGAGAACGATCGTATCAATCGAATGATTTTTCTTCGCGTTTCAATTCATTTCAGTTCAATTAAATTTACAAATATACAAAAAAAACGTTCCACTCTGCTTTTCTGTTTATGGTAATTATATGTGATGTCAAACAATAATGATGTGATTCGGGCCAACGTTTTGTTAAGGTCGTGATGATTTCAAAATTTATTCCAATTTTGTCTTTTGAGAAATATTTTCGAAGCAATGGACTTCAGTTTTTCTGAAATTATTTTACCGTTTGAGCGGCACAGCGTTTTAATTAAGTATTAAAAATGTAATAATTGAAACACTAAAAGAAATATACATAAATTTACTCTATTGTATGATGAATTTGCATTTTTAAAACGTAAAATTGTAAAGGAAAATATCTTGTAAAAATTCTCCTAAGGTTATTTGAGATCAATGGATGTTTAAATATTTGAGTAAATTTTCAATATAATATTTTATAAATTAAACGTTCATGATGATGTTTTTGAAGCTCCATTACTACGATATGTTGAAGCCGCATTACCGTCTATGTTTCTATTTAAAATCGAGCAAAAATATTAATGGATTAATTTAGTTCTCCTGAATTTTTTTACTCATATTTCGCGTCTTTTTAACAGAAACTTTATAACGAAATAACAAACCTTTCCTAATAATTTCATTACGAGCAATTTACTAATCGTTAACTAGTTAATTATTTTCCCGCTAAAACGTCTTAGCTAATAATCCTTTAAAATTTTGCCTTAAGTCGCAACTAACGAAACGAAGCAGCGATCACGCGGAAATAAATGCGCTTAATGAAATGAATTCATCGAATGAATAAATTTACAAAAAAATAAATAAATAAATAAATAAATAAATAAATAAATGATTGAATGAGTCGAGTATAATACATTTTAATTAGTTGTACAAAAAGAAATTTGAATTTAACATTTGCTTAATGCGATGTCGCAACCACAACGTATTTAGCTCGATTATATCGACGATGACAATGACGACCACGTCAATCTGCTCGAATGAAACTCATTTGAATGTCAAACGGAGAAGTCATTGGACATATAAAATCCGAATGAGGTTGATTGAGGTTCTAATGGTTGACAAAAATGTTTCTTTGTCATGAATGAAACTGAATGAGAAGAAGCTTGCAATGAATTTAATTGAATTCGCGTAAAGGAAGATCGACAGAGATCAAACGACAACAAAAACAATAAATACAATAAAATTAAAATTTAAAAGAAAATGGAGAGAAATTGAATAGCTTTGAAACAATTTATACGCATACAAACCGTGCATACATAAATTTTTAAAATTTTCAAACTTCAGATATAAATTCAAATTCAAAAAACATTGTTCAAAAACATTGTTGAACGGCCTGAATTTATTGCGGAATAAAATATGGAATATTTTTGAAATACCCAGACATCTTAAAAAGGGTAAAACATCTCATTATCAAGAGTATTTTTTCGACTGATTGTTAATTATTTTAAAAGTAAAAACATCTCCATAAATTATTTTTAAAAAAGAAGCAAGAGCGAAACGCTTTGACGATTGACATAAAAACCGAAAAGGGAAAACTAGTTATAATTTTATAGACCGCCACTACTATTTTTTAAATGGCTATCATCGTCATCATACAATTAGTCATTATGAATGTGAGTAATAAAATGCAAAGAAACCTAAAATTAATTAACAAAAAGCAATTCAAAACAGCGACAATAACGAACAATAACAAAAAATGTCATAATCAAATAAAAAGTTTCTGCCCCTTTTATTGAGTTGTTTTCTTTCTCCGCCCCTCACCCCTTATTTTTTAGCTTCTCTCGCTCGACACTCTTCAAGACAATACTGTTCGTAATAAATGTAATAAATGATTGCCCTGAATTTTCATTTTGTCTAAATTAATCGATTCAATTTATATTAAATGTATTTATTTTTTATCGATCAACATTTCTGTTTCTTTATGGATCGTGCGTTTCGTATACGTATTCATATACGTATTGAATTTCCATGAATCATTTATTTTTTTTTATATCGGAGTAACTTTACAAAGAAGTTGATTTTACAAAGAAATTATTTCCAATTTCTGTTAAATACACACATGCGAACACACGAACGCACTTAAACTTGTATTTGCTAGGAGTATTTATCACGTGCGTCATCGTAGCTTTCACTTATGTGCGGAACGCATCTCTTCGGTAAGACGCCGGACGAATTTTGTCGTCTGACAGTTTTGTGTCAGTTTGTGCCTAAAACCAGAGCAGTAATTGTAGAGTTTGGCACGTTGAAAAAAATGTAGGAATGACAAAAATTTGTGAATGAATTAGGTAAATTTGTTTAGACGATAAATTGGTTTTGACTACGATTTTCTGCTACAAAGCAGGCAATTAAACCCAAAATATATCTGATTACTTTGCCTAATCTATGTATAAATATTTTTACTTGTTATGCCGAGATTAAAATACGGTTGTGTGCAAAACGTTATTATTAAGTGCATAAGACGCGTACCCTTGTACTCCGTTTATCCGTTTTTATAAAATATATTTATTGCATTTTTCTTTTAATTTGTATCGATGGTAGTATAGTACGTCTGCGAATGAATGCACGGTTCGTCATATATTATTGTGCCTGTGAAAAAAATCAGTTTTGCCTAAAACCGCTGAAAACCGCTTTCAGGAAACACCATCTGAAATTGTTTTATAACTTCGAATTCAGCTCATGCGGCAGCCATGTCATAGATCATCAAAACTCTTTCAAATATCGCTTGACAGTTGGAGTGATCGATCGATCGTTAAATTAAAAAAACAACAATTATAAACAACAATAACAAAACACTCAGAAATTTCAAGCGCATTTTTTCAAATATAATTTTTTTTGTTCGTTATTCAAACACAACAAACAGACCAACGCATCTACGTCGAGAATAATAATAATACTAATTATAGCAACAACAATATGCGATGAAAAAAATTCTACAAAGTGAATAAAAAAGAATGAAATGGAAATCGGACACAGATAGGGGTTTCCTCCCACAAATCGATAAATTTAATGGCGCATTATTAGAAGACTAATCAAATATTCAGACGATATTCCAATAACAATAACAAACAACAACAATAAACAACAGGGTAACATTAATTCTCTTCTCATGATCGAAAATAAAATTGTTGTGTTCCGTCGATATTAAAGTCTGTCCTTCAGCCTTGCCAGTCCTTGCAGTGCAAGCGAAGGTAACCCTTGCAACAGCAATAACTATAGCCTCATAGCAAGATGAGATAAGACATCATCATCAACAATGACAACAACAACAACAGCAATAGCAATAATGACGACATCGTACGCTAATCTTTAACAACTGACTATTACTGGCCTCGGCGAGCCTGCAGGAATACTTCACCGAAATTCGCGGAATTATCGATTATCGCGCGCCCTTCCTTTCAATCGTTCTACCTACGTGGCTTTTATACCACGATGTCTATATCGTCGTTGTATCACTTTGGCAATTTCGATTGAAAACTCATTTACTTGAAAACTAATAATTTTTTTTTCAGTCTTCACAACGCGACGGAATAATAATAATGCAACAATATGAATAATAAAAGGCACGCATAAATATAAAGTACATTTATATACGCTTATGCATATAGTTGCGTATATTAAACCATTCGTTTTTGATTTCCGACAAAGGAAGGGATGTTGGGTTTAGGGGATGTTTAGATCGATATCTAATCAGATTGATAGACTGTAAGCCAGAAAAAAATTTAGAATGTCAATTTAGAATGTCAATACTGATTTAAAGAAGACCAAGAGACCTCCACTTCCAAAACAAAAGGTTTACGTATCATGGTAAAATAACCACCAATAGCGACAATAGCAAAATCATCATTATCAAAAGTACTGAAAGAGATAGTCCAATTCTCCATCTAATTTTAATGACGCCCATAATGAATTGTACCCACTCTCGAGGCAGAGAACACCACTGTACTCTAGAGAATTATTACATCTGGTGAATGTCACTGATAATAATGCAATAAAAATAAATTCTTATTTTCCAACATAGTTTTGTAAAATATGTCGAATTTTTATTGAAATACAAAATACAACAAATTAAACAAAAATTATTTTCTAATCTTTCTAAATAAGAAATCTTTAGAGTTAAATTTATAAATTGAGACACATTTTTTCTTCCAAAATTGTTCTGAGCAAATCCTCAGAGATAAGTAGTTCGATAGACGGTCCCTTCCGAATGGAAAAACCGGATAATTTTTGGACCTTTTGTTAAGGGCGATAATTCTGTGATTAATAATTTTATTCTCAGAAAACGGAATATGTTCGAATAAAGATATTGGAATAAATCTAATACTAGTAGTTTTTTGATATACGCTGAGATTTCGGAGAACGAAAATAGAGAAGGCTGAGGATATCGGTGCATTGCCGAAAACCGGTTCTTCTTCAAACCTCATTTGACGAGGGTTAACGGAGCATCGTTCCAAAAGTTAATAATAATAATAATAGTAATAATGTCGAATGAATAAATTTCTCCCCGAGGTATTTTATGACAAGACTCACCACAATTTCTATAAGAATTATTGTATTCGATATTTCTAATCAGTTGGATTCAATATAACAATTTTAAAATTCTTGATAATGGCAATGATTCATACCTTCGGAAATAATTTCATTAGGAATTGATGTTATATAACCGATTAAATTTTTGAAAATTATTTTACTTTACGTATCTTTAGCTTACTTAGAAGAAACTATTTCGCATACGCAACTCTCTTCCCAAACACACACACATACGCACACACATACACATAGACTAATATCACTTCAAAAAATATTGGTAATGATTGTTATAGTGATTCACAATATATTTATCGTAAAAATGATATCATCATAAGAGTTTAATTCTTCCCTACGAATTTCAAGTTTTTTCCTGGTTTTTGAAACAATATTCCACTGTGCTCGTTGTTTTTGTTGTTCGTGGTAACGCCCTCCTATAATTTCTCTTGAATTTACTTTAACTCGAAAAAATCCATTATTCATAGGCAGGGGATTTATTTTTCTGGTTCATCGTGCATGCAGTAACCAGCAGATTAACAAGTACTTCAAAGATATTTAAATTCAGTTCTTTGCATCTGAAACAGCGTTACAATAGAATGCATCTCAGACAGCATAAGAACGAATTAAAACGGAACGTGGCAGGGGATGAAAGAATCAAGAGGTTGACAAATGAAGGGAATGGGCGGGAAGGGAAAGTAAAAAAAACGGGAGTGCAAAGGAAATAGCAGGAGATTTGGAAGACAATCTAAGTCGAATAAAATTTGAAGTAATAGCGAGTAGGCAGTTGTTTGTCAAACGTGTCGAAAGTACAGAAGTTTTAATAATTCATTACGCAGGAATAGCCGACGTTGTTGTTGCTTTTGTTCCCCCGCAATGATAACAACAACAATAACAAAACAGCAATAGCACCAAAAACTGTTAGAGAAATTTGATTTAATATTTCTGAGAAGATAACAAAATTTTTAGAGATAAAAATTTGAAGAAAGGGCGGATATCTCGTTGCACAGACTGCTAACAGACAGAAAGAAATATCCGCTGATATTAAATAATCTCATAGAGTAATCGTGAGGTATGCTTAGAGATAATCCTAAAAAGCCATACCACCTACATTCAATTAAATTTTAATCGAATACTGATGGAGTTAAAATTAAAAATTGTACTACTATACACTTCAATCGTCAATAACTGATAATCGTGAAGGACAAGAAAATTTTTTAAAGAATTCATTTAACAAACAAAAATAAGAGATTTAGGTTATTCCCACTAATTTTTATCTTCATTGCATTCTTGTGTATTAAGTAAGTACATAGAGAGTACGTATATACGTAATATTTTACTAAGATTATCATAATTAATATTTATTTGTCCATAGTTATTTTTAAAAAAAAAATTTTTAATATTTCTGATAGTCTGGGCAAGCGCTGGTTCAATCGCTTCTCACTTAAAAGCCATCAATCTAAAAAAACGGTAAAAAACGATGCTATTGCTTTTTCTTTCAAAATTTGAATCTCTAAGAGATCTGCACGATCTCTAAAGGTTTATGTACTTAACTCACTTTTTTACACAATTCCTAAACGCAATCATTTAAACACAAGACTGACTTTTTTTTAAAAAAATCGTAAAAATATTTTAAACGAAAGTGCAAATAATTTCATTAAGCCAATAAAGATGTCTTCAAAATATAAACATCTAATGAAATTAAGAGAAACACAATCTGAAGATTATCGAATATATCGCAAGTAGTCCAATTATTATACAATAATAAAGAAGTACAGCGTCTCTCTTTTGGTGAACATTTATTATAATATTAAAACCTATTCAAACATAAAATTATTACTTAATCGTCACACAAAAACAAGGTTTAAAAAGAAAACTTTATTTAGTTTATTTAATTGGAGAAATAACAACTCAAAAAAACATTCAAAGAGAAAAGGCTAAAATAAATAGAAACGAGACAGCTAAAATTGACATAAGATATTTTCATGTGATAGCGCTTTCATAACAAAAATGATAAAAGTTTATGAAAAGTAATAAAAAATATAGCACCACTTTTATCTTAAATTCAAAACATAATAATAAATTAATACTTACTAAAACAAATAAAAAAAATAATGTATGGTTTCCTTGTATTTCTTGGCCTTGTATAAAACTTGTTGGATATTCTTTTTGCTTTTTAAAATAATGGCGAAGGTTTTGATAAATGCTTCGAAGTTTTTGAAACGAAAATGAAAACAAATTTGGAATGAAAATTATTTGATGTTTTTTATGACTAACATAAAATTCGAGTGATAATAATGTCTCCCGGAAACTGAAATTTCCTTTTATCGTTAAGTTAAATTTCAAACCTGAAATATTTCAAAAATATCTTTCCAATTCATTAATTGCTTTTTGTTCTAAAGAGTATGTATTAGTGAAATAATTAAAATTAAAGAAACTTAAATTTAAAATAATCTCTTTTAAAATTCAATTAAAATCACAAGATTAAATTTCATACAGTATTATGTAAGCACTTTTAATTAAAACTTTATAAACATATTTCTAACTTGGAACCTTTGTTCCAAACAATTCAAACCGATTCGTTTGAAACGCGATCTACATTGTTTACCATCAAAAGCAAACGGATTATGTCTTGATTTTTTAAGTGGAAAAGCACTTAAATTAATGATAAAAATCATTTGTGATTAACTAAAAGAAATCCTATTGATTAGCGTTTTTAATTTTTTCCCGGAAACGTTAAAATAGAAACGTATTTCTTACAAAATTTTTGCGCTGCATAGAGTTTGCACTTTCGTTTCAAGTTTTGTTTTGCGAAACTTTCAAAAGATGATACGGGTGTATGAATATATTGATGAATATCTAAGCTCTTTCAATTTTCATAGATCATTAAAATTCAAGAAATTTTGTAATTACTTTGAAAATTTTTAATTTTTAATTTATTTTGTTTTATTATATTTATTTTGATTTGGATTTTCTTTTGCAGGGAGCAAAAGAAAAATGCTTAGGCAACATCTTGCCCGTAGGTAGGACTAGATAATTTCTATTTCTTAGAATTACAAAATTTATATTATTTAATTTAATAAAGGTTCACATTGTTTCTAGTAAATAATTCAATAAAGAAATATCGGTGAAAGTATTTGTAAAAATTAAAAAAAAATTATATTTGAAATTATTGACGTTATCGCTTGATATTTGTTCTCTCTTTATTTTATCTAATCATAAGCAATTCTTCTAATTTATTCAGCTTTCTTTGAGATAGCGCATAATTTATTAATATTTATTAATTTTTATTTCTAACAAATACTGACTTTATAATTTTATAATAGAGGAAAATTTAAATAAATATATATTTTAATTAAACCACTCCGTTGTTGTTGTTGTGTCTGGCCTTGTATTATCATTAATTAAATAAATATAATAAATACTTAAATTCATTGTTTTGATAATTTTTCGAAACATTTACTGTTTACTTCTTCTTTTTTCCCTTCTCCCTGGTTCTTATGGTTTTTATTGTATCAATCCAAAGCGTAACCAACTGAAAATAAATATATTTAAAAAAGTATTCATTACTTTCTTGTTTTTTTTAACATTCCATTAATATTTAATGAAGTTGAAATTCCTTTCCCTTTGACGTAATCGCCTCTAAAGATATCAAATGACGTTTGATTTCCTCTAGCAACTTAAGAACACACACACCCACCCTCCCATACATATGCATAAACGTTCACACTAACGTACCCGATTAACATTTATGAACTATAACGTTTACCTAGTTTAGCTGTAGAATTTTAAAGAAAAAACGGAAAAAGTAAGAAAATATGAAGATTAAAAAGGTCAAAATAAGTGATTAAGTTTTTAATAGTTTTCGCAATAAAGTTTGGCGTCTTTGTTTTTGCTTGAGATTGGTATAAAATTGAATTCATGCAACTAATACAACATAAATCTTACCGCTAACGGTCAAATGTTAAATTATATCAATGAAAATCAAGTTTTTTCGATTTCAAAATGCTAGATTAAATTTAAAGATTCTTTTCTTTAAGATATTAATTATTAATGATGAGCTAATAGCTCCAGCTTGTAAGATTTTTAGTTTTTATTTTTTTTTTTAATTTTAAATATTTTAATTTTTAATTTTTTTAATTTTTTTGAAAACCGTTAAAAACAGTATTTTGATAGTATTGACTAAATGGAGTCATTATAAAACGTAATTAGCGCTTTTCAAGGAATTGCCTGAAGTTTATTACATTGATGCTGTAGCTGTTCTTGTTGTTGTTGTTATTGATAATAGAATGAGTGCATCCGTTGGGAACAAACACATAGAAAGAGAGAGATAGAGAGAAGTGTTTGAGAAGAAAAAAACAATTTTTAGCTAATTGAGAAGTGTGGGGAAATGGAATGGAAATTTATGGGAAACCTTATAAATCGTCCCCACAATAATATTTTTTTGTTTATAGAAAATTTATGAAAGACATCTAGATATATTTACATATATAATTATAATAAAGTTTGGAAGGGCGATAATTATAATTAGCCTTAATTATGAGAAACCAAATTATTTATTCAACAACCGTTCTACAACAACAGTGTTATGATAGGTAGTAAATATTGCTCAAGGAAATGAAACGACACAATATTATGGAAAATTTTAGCCATTCTATAAATATTTACATAACGCACATTCAAAATTATTATTAAAAAAACACTTATCTTTAGGATTACTAATTATCAGAATCATAATTAAATAGAAAATGTCGATATCGATAAAAATGGAATCTATATAATCAGTATTTATTAAACATTTATAGATAATTTTAAAGCAAAGCAAAAGGAGTACCAAAGCTAAAATAAACTGTTTCGTGAAAAAATCACGAGGGACATTTCTGTAATGCTCGTACATAAAAATTCTGCTGGCAATTTATAAATTATATAAAACCTTTTAGTGACCACACATTTTAGCTAAATTTCATGTATGATTTAGTCCAATTTCTTTTTTATCAAAGAATTTTAGTCAACTAAAGCTCTTTGCGTAAATATTGTTTGCGTGTATGGAATTAGTAACCATGTGATTTATGCTCCCCTTTCTTCAACCCCTCGATCTTATGAAAGTCTATTTTCTACTTTCGAGATAAAATTTGACTCTACTTCATATCTTTTTCTTTATGATTTGTGTAATTTTTTGGGCTTTATCATATTTTTTAATGAAACGCTAAAACTTGATAAAGCAAAAAATTTTCTGAAATATAATCCATGAAGTCTTCTTGTACTTTTGATAAATGAAGGGGAATTGCTTGCGTGGCTTCTAACCAATTGTCGAAAGAAGTTTTTTGCTTTTTACTAACTTTTAATAAATGAGCTCATTTGATACGCGTTGAGATTTCCGTCTGGGTTCCAAAAATTCGGAACTATTTTCCGTAATTTTTGAAAAAATTGAGTTTTCAGACAAACCGGTTTTGGTGTTATGCTATCTTCACGTATATTTTCGTTATTCAAAAAGAAAATAGAGACTGAATATGCAAATAGCAGAAACCGGTTTGTCTTCAAGCGTAACTTGATGAGAGCAGACGGAACATTGTTCAAATTTTTTAAAAAAGTGTCGCATTCGTCACATTCGTTACTGAATCATGCATGATTAGTAAGAATTCAATTCTGGGACGTACTCATTAGTTACAAAGCAAAATCTAATAATAGATATTATAAATATTTTATGCACATATATAAACTCTAATATACTTTTTCATACAAATTTTAGAAAAAATCGGAAATTCGAAACCTCAGTCGTTTTTGTATGTGAGCGTTAATTAGCTCGTCCCGAACTAGTCGAAGTAACTAATTAATTAGCAAACAGTCGTTAATTGGGCATGACTCATGGAAAGATTTTAAGAGGAATGAATACTGAATTGGTGGTGATGATATTAGTCAGCGATTACTGGCAACTGATAACGAACATACGTATTTTTCGCAAGCATCGCAATGAATGACGCGATGGCGCTCCACATGCGTCGAGTCCAATGCAATTCGACAGATACTGCGAATAAAGCGACAACAGCTTCTGAATGCAACCACATCGCGATAATTGGCTTCGTCTTTCACCTCTCTTCGGTCATTGTCAGTCAATGAAATTAAGGCCAGCATTAATTTAATTATAATCTACACTGATGACGAGCCTAGATTTTGCCTGCTCCGGCTGTTCTAGAAAACGACAAAAAATGGGGAAGGAAAAACACAGGAAGTGCTCACTATTGTCATTTGACGATTTGTCGGGAAGGTTTCTTTTAAGCTTCTTAGACAGGTACTTTTCTGGTGTCGCTTAGAAATTGCCAAGAACAAAGAAAGAGAAACACAATGTACTGAATGAAATAATGCTCTTTCATCTTTTTCTCCTTGATGACTATTCGTGACTAATGACGATGAAGGAACGATGAGGATGATGATGATTAGAATCGGAATAACAATGGTGAGGAGGATGATAAGGGTGCTCTAATTAGTAGCGCAGCAAACACAGCCATATGCCAAGCACCCGACATTTATTTTTCGAAATTTCTGCCTCTATGCCAACCATTCGGTCATCCACTATTTTGCTCTTCTCTCTCCTCGCAGAAAATAAAACACTCCTTATATACATTTTCCCAATGAACAAAAACAAAACAATGCAAATAAATTAACAGAAGTGTCGGCATCTTCACGCTTCAATTCAATCGAATCTCTCTTTCTCCCGACGGAAGAATCGGTCGATTGTTTTGGCTCATTTTGAATTGCCGACCTTATGATACGAGCCCGTTTGCATCAGGTAAAGGCATTAGAAATGAAGGAAAAGCCACAACAATAACAACAACAACAAGATAGCTATTACCTAAGGCAACTCAGAAAACCCTACGAATTTGAATACCCCAGAAATACAATATTTCACCCTGCATTGTCTTTTGCTCAGTTCGATTTTTTTAGACATTATTTCCATTTGATGAACTAAATTTCAATCAAGCGCTTACTCCCCGCCCCACCCCAATTCGTTCCAATAAAGTTCGAACGAGATTTATTGAAATCGGGTCGGACATGGTCGGGCTATGGGTTTTTGCTCAAGAAAAACGTACGTGAACCATATTTTGCTTGAATTAGTTACGGCGGCGTCAGTCTAATGACGTCAATGTAATATGGTTGATTGGTTAGTGACTGGCTACTGGCAGTTGGCGGCTAGCGGTCGTTACTGTGCTTAAAACATTTTAGTCTGAAAACTAATTAAGGTTTGTTGATTCGATCTCGTATTTTTTTTCTTCTTGAGTTTAAGTTTGTTCGTTACATGGCGAAACGAATGTCGAGAGAGGGAAGCAGCTTCTTAGCCAACCTCTCCCAGATCATTCATTTTCATAAATCGATATTAAACGAACGTAGTTGAAAGAATGAAAACATTTTAATATTTTCAAATGAGATTCAAGAGATGAATGATTTTTTCAAGTTGAATGGATCAAGGCTATAGAGCTTTATAAAGGAATGAAACATAAGCGAATAAATTATAATTATTAATTCGAATTTATTGGGTGAATAAATTGTAATTAATATTTCACGTTATTGCGCGTCTTTGACGTTTTTTCGTTTTATGATTATATTTTTCGAACACTCAAAAACACCGAGAGTGTTATCAAAATCATAAAAAGTATAAACGTATTTCCAAATCAATGTCGCGCGTAAAAATCGTCCTATCTTTACGTTACGAAACAGAAATTAATTAATAAATCAATAAATAGATATTGTGTTAATTTTAAAAGAAAATTTTACATAGATTATCGAATAAAAATTATCGTTTAAATAAAAAACAAAATTCTAAGATAGGAATAAATTGGAAATTTTTAGTGAATTTTTTAAAGATAATTAATATTAATTTCAACAAAATGCAATTTTTTCGAGAGTGCATTTTATAGTTTTAATAACTATTTAATAAACAAATGCAAAATGAAAGTATTTGAATAATTACAGAAAAAATTAATTTAATTGAATTAAAAAAATTAAAAAAATTAATTAAAAATTAATTAAAAAATTAATTAAAAAAATTAATTAAAAAAATAATTTAATTGAATTAAATTATTTAATTATTAATAAAGTTATTAATTATTAAATTATTTTATTTTTAATTGTGAAATCAATAGTAGATTCTGTCATATCAGGATGAAAATGTTAAACAGCCTTGATTATTTCAAAATTGTCCTTCAAAACATTTCCTTTCTTCTAAAATGAATGTAGGTCAAATAAATGTTTGATAGGTAAGCAAATATCATAAGGCTCTATCTTATCGATGACGAATAAGGTCTTATATCTCCTTTTATCAATCCTAATCAATTATTTTCGATTCAGTACATATAAAGCGATAATGGAATAATAAACGAAAACACACATGAATACACACACAGTCATAAAACATTTGTGCACTATCGTTCACTGGATGAATCAAATAGTCAATCAATCAAGCAATTACTAATATTTTATTTCTATTTAATTAGTACTGGCTGAACAACATTTATATATTTTAGCAATCCAGACGAAAACGAGGCGCCTTAATAACATTGCCGACAAAATATGACATTACAATGGCATTCATTATTATAGTTAAGAGCAAGCAATTGAGCCCCGCCCAGTACCCAACCCAGAATCAGCGACTATAAGGTGAGAGCCGTGCGTTATGCGATACATCTTTAGCATATGATTAGGACGACGAGACGTTTAGAAGTGGTTTTCTTGCTCGTCAACGTTCGCGTTGGCTACTTCTTGTTTTCATTCTTTTTATGTTTGTTCCACGAGTGTACGGCAGGCGTATCTAATTTCATTCTTTGAATAATATTCGCTAGCAAGAATAAACAATTTCCACCGAAAATTGTTTTAGCATGCTAGGAATTTAATCAAAACCGGTAATTTTGTATCTTTCGAAATCAACAAAAGGGGCAACGTCGCAACGAATGGCGATGATTGATAACGTCCGATTGGAATTATTATAAAGCAAAGATAATCGCGATACGAACACATAATTTATATGCATTGAATAAAGGAATTTTTGAATTTTAAATTTCTTTTCAGATGAGACGAATAATAATTCCTTTATTCAGCAGATACTTTTTAAATTAGGGCAAAATAATATGATTTTACCCTCAGAATGTTGCCTTCATTGAAATAACTTTTTTGCATCTTTCATTATTGGAAAATGTGAGCGCAATGCAAAGACGGTTGAAAGGAAGGAAGATAAAATAACGAAGGGGAAGGAGGTATGGGATTATGCGCTAATACGACGTGCTGGGAGGGTTAAACAATAATAGGTTATAGAAAAGGCTTTTATTGAAATGCGCAATTTTACATATCAATAAATCTCGGCTCTTTCATTCGTCTCGGCATGAACCGCTTCCAAGCTCTTTTTATTCGATTCTCAACCGACTTCTTTTCACATAAAACCATAAAAGAGTTTATTTTGCTTGATAGCTCTTCTGCTTCTTCTTCTTTGCTCATATTGTCTTCCCTTCCAGCTCAATTCGCGTAAAGAGTTCTTTCTTCTTTTTTATTAAAATAAAATATAACCATATGGTTTTCTTTTTTCGAATTTCTGTTTAAGCATTATTCGAAGGTTGTCTTCATACAATGGAGGTAGGTAGGCACCATTTAGGGTTAGATATATACGTAACTAAGTGATGGTGTGTCCTTCGAGTTACGAGGTATCTGCGAATAGATGAATGCGTATGTAAATCCATTATGTGGTTCCATGCTTTTGCAGATGCAAAATAAATCTTCTTAGATTACGATAACATGCTCGTGAAGGTTCACTTAATAATTAAATTATTTGCTTACGTCTCAAGTCTTTGATATTAAATGTCGATGAGTAGGTTGCTGGCAGTCTGCGAGGATACATCCCTCTGAGGTCCAGATACAATAATACAGATTCAAATACACAGATACATATACAGACGTAGATATTGATAGAGATTCTTGGAACAAAACAAATAAGGTTGAGTACATAGATGCAAATTAAATACAGTAATAACAATTGCTATGAATCACAAGAATTCACAAGTATACCTAAAACTATTAGTTTCTATATAGATATAAAACAGATATAAATACAGATCCAGATACAGATGCATATGCTTATATAAATATATATACAGACACATTTAGACACGGTTAGGGATGGAGACACATATGCGTTTATTGACCCATACAGATACAGATGCTCATATACATACATATGCAGATAGAAGTACAAGCACGAATACAGATAGAAATACACACATAGATAGATATATAGATAGCGATACAATTATTAACACAGGCACGGATATGGATGCAGTAACAGGCAAAGATACATATACAATTACTGATATCGATACTAAAACAGTAATAGATAAAAATGCTGATAAAGCTACAGATCCAAACAAACAGAAAAGTGCCGACGCAGTGTCCACAATTGAAACATGTATCGATAAAGGATATTGAAATTTCTTCTGTTCATTCGATGTCAAAAGAGTCACAGACAGATGATAATTGGTAGCAAGGCGACTTCAAGGCGAGGCGAACTTCAAATAAATAAACAACAAAACGAGATAAAATTGCATTTTTGCTTCTTAATGTCTCCGACATTGATTGCGTGTGTATGTGTTTGTGTGTGTTTGCGTGAGTTTGTGTGTGCGCGTGAGTGTGCGTGTGTGCATGTGTGTGTGCGCGCGTTGGGTTTTTGGGAATGCATCCGATTTTGTGGCAAAGAAAATGGATTGGTGAAGAACACGAGAGAGAAATCCAATAACACAATATTTGAAGCCGAGTGCAAATGATTTACAATAAAAGCTTTTTGCGCTTCGACTTTTTCAGATAAATTTAGAAAAGATTTTTCGTAAGACATCAGAAGCGTTTTCTATGTTTCCAAACCCTGAAACTCTAAAAAGCAAACAAAATGTTTTTGGTTTATTCACTACAAATATTGGTATCAAAGTATTATGCCAGAATCCACCTAAGTTTGGATGTGGATTTGCATCGTGAATTAATAACTTCGAAAATGAAGAAAATTTTAATTTTGCATTAAAATTTTATCTTTTAATTTTTTAATTTTATCTTTTAATTTTTGGCTAGATTTAAACTTTATTATGACTCCATTTAACTCGGTTTAATTCAATTTAAATTATTTTTTTAAGATTTTCCTCTGAAACCTCCAAATGGAATTAAACTTTTAATAGAAATTAATTCTCAAATCGATATAGTAAAGCTTTAACCAAAAATTTATTTGATTAATTAAGTGTTCAAATATTTTTTTAAATTTATTTTTTGTTGACTTCGCGTTTTCCGTTTGAATTGGATTATCTTAGAATGTTTCAAGTTCTTATTTTTTATTTTTGAAGCCTAAATAAATGAAATGAAATTGTATTTTCCCTTTACGGCCTAAGAAAATATTAAGTACTAAAAATGGGGAAGTAGTTTATATTACTATTTTAGAGTATACAAGTTTCGGCCAGTCCGAAGTTAGAGTTCCTACTTATTTTTCATATTCCTCTCTTGCTAAATTTTCTTCGTAATTTCATTTTAGTTTGCTTAAGAAGCGCTTTGGCTTTTTTAAAAGTGCTTCTAATCAACGTGCGTTACCGTATGTTGTCTCTTTTAAAAGATATTATTATTATTATTATTTGTTTTACATTTTGAAAGCTTTTTAGTATTTCACAAGTGTGAAAAAAGAAGAAAAAGTACAAATAATGATATTTTGGCTTATTGCCAACAACAAATAATATAAAAAGAAAACATTGCTTTATGGTCTTGAAGCCTTTGAAATTTCAAATTCTTTGCCATGCAGCTCATTATTTTACTAATTTTTGTTGCTTGTTTTTGTATGCCGTTTATTTAGTTTCTTCGTCTAGAGTTTTCCGTGTCTTTATTTTTTCTTGTTAGCATTTTGTAGGTTTTCACTGTTTGTTTTCCTTATGGGTTGCTTGGCTTATTGGTGTTTGTTCGCCCTTCGTTCGTTCGTGCGTTCGTTCTACGTTTGACAGGCTTTAATTGGTTTTTATTGTAAAACAGGTGAGATAATTTGAAATTCGTTGAGTGTAGTAAATGAAAAGAGATACGTAAGATATAAAAGAAAATATATCCACAAAAATTTACGAAATAGAACTAACAAAATTCATTGGTTGTCTGTGTCTCTCTCTCTGTCTCTGCGGAAATTTAATGAATTACACATTTTTTGAATAATGTTTCCGGTTTGCCGGGGCTTCGAGTTTTGTGGCTGCGGGACCGACAGTCACCATTAGTGACATGTTTTGCTACGCGCGAAATTTGCTTTGCCGAAAGAAGAAATTCTTTCGGCATTATTATTATATATTACAACGGCATCGAAGGCATTAGTCGTTTTCAGCAAAAGGAAGTTGGTCGCCTGTGTATCACAATGGAAATCATTTGAATAGCCGCTTTGTGAACCGCTAGAGTTCTCACACATACACACACACATACACACTCACGCCCACATGCACGAGGGTACTCAAATCCGTGCAAAAGGAGGAATCAGATAAATATGCATGCAATAGGAATAGGGTGAATTAAAATTTAGAATAGATTTCATAATTAACAAAAGCATTTCATTTCAGCAATTTGTAATTCTTTTTGAAAAGTCTTTTTGATAATGAAATAGTCATAAATCGTTAAAAATTACAAAAATAATCGGCAACAAATAAACTAAAACTAAGAAACTTTTTATTAACTCGCCCTGGGATTGTGTTTAAGGCTTAGACATAAATCATACAGAAAATTGTTTTAAATATTCTCTTCCAATTATAAAATGCTCTTAAATTAATTTCCGTGCTTTTTTTAAAATCGTTATTTTTGGACTTTGATGTCATTTTGGACCAAATTAGATTTGAGTTTCTGAAGAAGTTTAATGAAACTAATTTTAATCCGTTTAAATTTGAATCCCGCTTTTTTGGTTTTTTCTTGTTTTGTATTTTGTTTTTTTTCTTTGTCTCTTTTATATTTTACGTCCATAAAAATAATCACATTAAGATTTTAATTTGATTATTTCTAATTAATAAAGAATCAGTTAATTCCGAGTTAATTAAGATCCAAACATTAAGATTAAGGTTTTAAATAGTGTATAAGATTTTTGCTGAAACCAATGGGGAAATTTTAAAATAAAAAGGTTAAAATTTTCACCAATTATTTTCAATTTGTTCTCTCAATATGTTCAGAACTCAATTGTGACAACGGAATTGTGAAAATATTGAAGGAAAAATTGAAAAATTTCGAGTGAAAACAGCATCGTCTCGTATTAATAAAGCTTTACAATCTCTAAAATGTTCTGTACTTCATAAAACTTTTTATTACGGACTTAACATTTGTATCAATTTAATCCTCACTAGTGGTGAGGGTTATCTCAGTAAGATTATTATACAAGATTTTCAACTGAAGTACCTTTAGGAACAACAAAATTAATGCAACAAATGAGCTCCAACAAGCAAAACAATTTTAAACGTGTACAGAAGATTATTGACGTCGATAATTATAATTATCATAATATTAAACAGAAAACCATTAGCACTATAATTAAATAAAGCACATTCGCACAAACACACGCACTCACAAGTATGTGACTAATTCCTTCATTACATAGTTTGTGTCTGGTAGAATTTAAATTCAAAAATTAATGAATTTTAAGAGTTTAAGTTATACGATTTCACTAGATCATGTTATTATAAATTATCATGATAATTCACGGAATTTTTTCCTAATTTAAAAAACAAAGTCATAAATTATGAAAATATGTTACGCAATAATTCCTTTGTAGTTTGAACGATATGCATGGTTTTCGTATTTTTTAAAATGTTCGATGAAGGAGAAAGGAATGTCAAATGTAATTTCCGTTAAAATTTGTTTTAGGTTAATAATTTGATAGAGAAGTAAATAAATTTTAATAATAATAATATAATAAAAAATTACACAAATAACATTTTTTATCGTGAAACTTTTGAAGTTCTGCAGGATGTGATAAACGAATAATGCATTAAACAGTAATGGGTATAATTTATGTCTATAATTCTTTGAATAAAACAGAATGAATAATGTCTTTAAACATTTCTTAGAAACTTTTTTTGTCATTTTTTATAGCATAAAATATATTCAAAACAACTTTTGAAAATTAAAAATTATAAAACTTTCACAAATATTTTGAAAAAAAGAATAAAATTTAGAGAAAGAATTCGAAAAATGAATATACTTTAAGAGAAATATTTTCGCGAATCATTTAACGAGTATATTAAAAAAATTGAGGACTTTTAGATTAAAAGTAATAATAATTTTAGAATTAAAAGTAATCGTTCACAATCGTCGATCGTAAATCGCCACGGTAAATCTTTATATTTTATACAAACCATTAGACGGCTCGAATTGATGCTCCCTAAATCTCCCGAGAATCTCGACAGGCGACCATCAGTATGCGTTTGCTTTGAGCGTGTGTGCGTGCTTGTCGTTTTTCATGCAATATCATTAGCATTAAATCATTGAAATTCGATTACTAATGGCCTTACCGTGCGCTATGCACGGTTACATCACACGAAATTCATACGGTTTACGACCAGAGAGTCATATTTGCGATCGGTCATATCAATTTGCTGACCGACCAATCGACGAACCGACCATTAGTACGCATACGAGGAGTCATATACATACTCATATTACAATAATATGCTTCTGGTTGGTTCTGTATAAGAAACGGCAAATTCTTGTTTGTCTCTATTGTTTCTCGTGATTGTTGTTGTTTTTTCTGTCGTTGTTGTTGTGGTTATTGTTTATTTCTATTTTTAAACGTTCTAAAGTGACAACGAATAGCGTTCCCGTCCTTTAAGATAAATCCATTAAAATAATTAATGCCTTCGAACTCGTAAATTTTAAAATATTTCATGCCAAAAACAAAGAACCGGGAGCAAGAAAAACAGGAAAATTTAATTTTTTCGCCTGATGCATATGTAGATTATGGTGCACAACCCGATGTGTTTGATCAATATAAGATTGTATTAATTAGGAATAAATAAATTTTTGAAATTTGCATTTAATCGGAATTAGAGTCGTTAAGACGTTACGCCGCTCTATAGCTTTGCGTAAAATATCTGATTATTCATCCTTTTCCCTCCTTCCCTTTCACCCCTAGAGTAAATGCTTAGCTGTGTTTAATTTTATTAAGCTTAACAAAGCTGCACGCTCAATTTTTTAATTAATAAAATTTTAAAAGAGCTTCATAAAATGGCAAAAAGCGGACAACAAAAACATGAAAAACCAATCAAAGTCATAAATGATATAAACTAAAAATCGTGTGGGATGATTTGAATTGTCCCGCTATGAAACCCCGCTATATTTGAAAAAGCGCATAAGCAAAAGAGCATTCACACGCACACACACGCGCGCACTCACAAATAACAACAACCTACACAGTTTTTTTTACCGTAATTAAAAGTCAGAAGCGATAATCTTGCATTTAATAGTTTCGGCTCATTAAAATTAAAATTAAAAGAAAATAAATGAATATTAAACAGCATCGAACAATTCTTGCGGTTGTTGTCATTGTTGTTGTTGTTGTTGTTGTTGCTTGGGTTGCTGTTTTGTGTTGTCATTCTTCTTCTTCACAAACCATATGAATTTCAATTAGATAAAAAATAAAAACAGAAAGAAGAAGAAGAGGAGGACGAACTGTGACGAATCGTTTATTTATTTTATTCTTCTTTTTTTAATTTTGTCATTTTCATTAATCGAAAATCATTTTGACTTCTGACTTTATTCTACAATTTAAAATGATTTATATTAGAGAAGAAGACAAAGAATTGAAAAACATTGTTGATTGCGGTGCGCATAGTCAAGAGCCTAGAAATGCTTCTTGCTCTTGGAGTGCCAGGCAGTTACGTCTGCCCTCCTTCATCTTAGTTTTGAGCTCAACAAAAGTTAGATTGTTTTAGCTGCGAACGAACCGAATCGGGTTGATAAGAAAATAGACAAAACCAAGAACAACAATAAAAAAACTTGATTAATATCTTAATTAATCGTGGTAGTTTATTTTAATATCGGCCGAGCTTCAAATGTCACCGTGTAAACCAACAAAGGCATTGATAATAAATATAAAAATTATAATATTATTAATTATAATAAATGTGACAGTATTTAAGCCATTAATGCTCCGAATTATTTTCTCTGGAATAATATTTCTCTCCTAGCATAATTTTTGAGATTCATCTTACATAAAGTTGTTCGATTTAACTAAAGAACAAGTTTGAAGGACGACCTCAAGCTTCTCGCAAGCATCTTAAACGTGGAAACTGTTATTATTTCAGTAATTAAAAACTAAATATATTCTTAAATTAACCTTTCGCAGAATCATCATTAAGATCTTGAAAATCGATTAATATTTCTAGAATAAAATAATATCCAAAATTTTAAAAAAGGTGTCAAACATCTTTATCGTCATTCCTTTGGGTTTTCAAAAGTCTGAATGAAAGTTTTCTTGCGGCAAAAACGTTTTAGAATTACTATCAGGAGAAATATTTAATAAAAAGTGCTTATCCATGCCTTAAGGCTCTAGAGATCTTAAGCATTCATTTATTCATTCGGTGTGACCTCAATGGAGAATTTTTTTATATAAAAGATTAGTTTAATGGTATTTTCTTCTTCTTTTACGCCGGATGTTTCTCAATAGCTTTCTATTTAAAAAAAATTGTCTTTATCAGGCGCCAGGTCAAAAAGATCGATTTCAATAAAAAGTATTAAAGAAGGCCAAAGATTCCTTTTCAGAAAATTATAATCTCTTTATATAGATGATTTTATGACCACGCATGGCATATGTGTGGCACATACGTATATAGTAAATGTGTATATATATTTCACTCGAACTGACTTAATCTTCGAAGGCATTATAATTATCTTGGACTCTAAAAAAACAACGTGCGATTAAGAAAGGAATTATAAAAATTAATATTTTGGGGTAATGGTAATATTTAGTATGATTTTTTATATTTAAGGAGTGTTATAAATACGCTAATTGTATATTTGCACGCGAAATAATAATAATATGCAGCTTTATGACGGAAAAAACATGGATAGCATTGAAAATATATAAAGTAGAGAGATATTTTCTCTGAATTGTGGAATTTTTTTTCAATAATCTCGTTAAACTATAGATAATTTTAATTGAAATATAACGTTAAAGAACGATTAAGTTGTTCTGAAAATTTTTCTTCTCTTCTTTTCTCTTCTGTTTTCCACTCCATCCTCCTTTTATTTCGCATTTAGATTTGGATATTAAGAATATTATAAAATGATATAGTTTTGAATTTATAATTTAATAAAAAAATGCTGAAACGTACTTTGTTCTCCTTTTGCTTTGGGGGATCTCGTCAATGCCATTAAAGGCGCATACATCGAAGCAGCGTCAAATGGCCGTCAAATTTGAAAAATATGAAAGATTTCATAAATTATAACTTTTATTGAATCTGATTTAAATTTCAGCTAGAAAATTTTAAATAAATATTTCAAATTTTTCAAATATTTTTATTTATTTTCATTGAAAAAATTAACTTTATTATATGTGGAAGTAAAAATGAAACACATTTTTCGGGAATTAGTGCAATACTATTTCTTTACTTTAAGGTTTTCCTTGTCTTTGTCTTTTTTTTGGCTCTGATACAAATTTTAAGCTGCTCGGGAACTTCGTTTTGAGAATTAATTAAAAATAATTACATATTCTGGTAATTCCTACGATTTTCTTAAGATCAAGATTATAAAATCAGTTTGCAAGAAGAAATTCCATTAACTTTTGGACTAATAATTATTTAATAGATACATTCATATTATTTTGAAGGGGAAAGGGTAAGTTTTTTGGTGGTGAAACTTATGATTTTTTCTTATCTAAAGCCAATCCATTTCCTTCTCTTTCGGAGGTTTCCTTTTAGACATTTTTACTTTTCTGAAAAAGAGACAGAAATAGAAGATGAAGAAGAGAAGAAGATGTAAAGAAGGAGATGAAGAAGGTTTAGAAGAAATAACAAACAATAAATATGAAAACAAAAAAAAACCTTAATGAAGATATCCGAACGAACGTAACGATTTTGGAATAATAATTCCTCAAGTATTCGTTAAACGCACTTGAGGATGTTTGAGAAATCAGTTGATGGACGACGATATTAATTTGCAAATGCTTCTTCAAAACGTGAGAAATAAATTTAATTGGTAATACTTTATGGTATTCCTTTCGTACACTTGTTTTTACTTCGTAAAGCCTCTGGCATTGCTGCCTGCCGTTGAGTGGGGCGTCTTCCGTTGAGGTTGGGTGAGGAAGGGAATAAGAAAGGAGGGAAGAAAAACTGGCTTAAATTTGCCAATTTATCATCCTTTTCAGATTTTTCTGTTTTTGTTAAATAAGTGATCACGGCGTTTTTTTCTTTTTTACTGACAAAAGTTTTCTGCCAAGTTTAGTTTAATTCTAATGAGAGTCTCATACATATGCAAAAATATGTAACGTGCTTTTGTGTGTGTGTGTGTGAAAGTATATATGTTTATATAAAAGATAACAATTCGGCGACGTAAGGATGGAAACATTTGGCAAAATAGCAGCAAAAGCAGCACCGCCAGCAGCAGAAATAATCTACTTCCTGTTACTAATTACCAAACAGCGCGGGTCGTAATGAGTAGAAGAATCGATAAGAGAACGAAACGGAAGAGGACGGTGGGTAGAATAGTGAAAAGCGAAGGGGCATGAAGTAGAGCAGAGCGCATGGTCATGTTTGAATAGAATCTTGTGCATAGAACCACAAGAGACAGAGAGGTATAGACGAGGAAAGTGATAGACGCGGCAATTCAGTAATTCGACCATGAAAAGGCAAAAAATATATTAAGGCAACTAATTTTAAAGCAATAAAAAATTACAAGAACAACGGTTGCTCAAAGTATATAAAGTCAGACGGACGAAACCACTTATTCTTCTTGTTTTTGTTTTAGTTTTTCATGATTTGTTTTTTTTTGTATTTTGTTTGTGTGGAGCCAGCAAGGCCTGGCAACGAAATCGATGTGAATTATACGACAACAAAAATAACTACAACAACAACAATATCAACCACTCGTAGGTGTTCATTATAAGATATTACAAGAAATAGAAGATAATTGCTTCGTTGAAAAGAGTCATCGAGGCTGGTGGGGTTGAGGATGAAACTAACAAGTGAAACGTGAGTGAGAGGAGGCGCAATGAGTCTGAAATTGAATTCATTGATTGATCAAATTAAAGATAAAATTTCCAGAACAAGGATAAACTGATCACAAGAAACACACGCCACAAGGCCACAACAACAACGAAAACAACAACAATAACAATAACATATATTCGTAAAATTCAGCGGGAGACAATAGACAACCGACTCAAGCACAGTCTCAACAGCAATAAATTCGATGCAGTAGTAGAAAATGCAAAGAACGAAGATAAATTGGCAACGTAAGACAGACAGACAGACGGACAGACGAAAAGTCGCGAAGAAGAGGAAGTTGTGGTAAGAGCGTCGCGTTTGGAAGCGATGCGCCGCGCCAAAACTAATGACAAATTAAACTCAAAAGGAGTTAAGAAAAAGGGAATCCAAAACAGCCGGAGCAAGGCAATAAATTACAACAAAAAACTACTTTAGGAGAAAATCTTAGTAAAACAACAAGAACAAGAGTAGCATCAGCAACAACAAATTCATCAACAGAAGAAGCAGCAGAAGCAGAGGCACAGTGGCAACACATTGCCAACATTGGCAACATCAACGACAATAGCAAAATAAAAACGTGTAGCTATTCCTCACGTCGACCGTTAAGAAAGACCAAAACACCAAAAGGCCACAAAACACATCCTCGGACGGAGCAATACAATGGTCGAAACAATATCGATGGGAGTGCCCCCAACACGACGTCGGGTGGTCGGGTAGACGGGATGATTATCTCAAGTATGGAATGGTGTTTTCATTTTTATTTTATTTTATTTTATTTATTGCTCTCGCTGCATCACACTCGCTGCATCACACGCACTTGCTGAGACTACACTGAGCAACGTTTCATAGTCGAATATAAAGAATTACAATTAAATATGTGCGGCCATTTCAAGACCAATAATGAATTAATAAATAGAGAATAAATAAAGAAAATTAATAATATTAAAAAATTTTGAGATTTCTATAAGAAGTCAAGTCTGTTAATGAAGGAAATAACATTTAGTTTATGAGATAATTCCTAAACTTTTAAGGAAATATTATCTTTAGTCAATTGCAACTTGGTTCCGATTTTAAAGTAAAAATGGACGTCACATTAACTCACTAACTATTTCACTAAACTAACTAAACATTATTTAAATTTTGCTATAGGTTTCCTTCAAATTTGAAAAAATTATAATCATAAGATTTTTGAAAATCATTCTTGGTATATTTGTATTCATTGAAGTATTAATTGAATGTAATTCTTTATGAAAATTGAATTAGAATTAATGAAAAATTTGTTAACTCAAACATTTAGTTGATAATTTTTTTTATCAAATTCCCAAACAAATTTGGCTCACTGTAGAAAAAATTCATGAAGGGCCCCTGAAGAAGGCGGTTATGCAGGATGGAAACGCTAGGAACATCAGATCTGTGCTGTGGGCAACGTGAGGCAACTTCTTAGCGATTATGTTCAATTATTGCTTTGCAGTTATTTTTCATTATGCGCCGACGGCGTTAATAAAACCGCGATGTGCCGTGGCGTGCCATTGCGTACTCTAGCTTGGTGTGGTTAGGAAATGAATGAAATATGAGTCAATGGTAAAGGATGAATGAAGGGTAAAGAGAGTGATTGCGATTGGTATTTATGTCTGTCGAAGGGCGCAGTCTTGAACGAGACTCAAAAGTCAATTTCCTTTGATGAACGGAAATTAAAAATGAAGAAAGAGATGTCGAAGAAGTGAAAAGGGGTTGAGTAAGATGGGTTCGGTTTGGAAAATTAAAGGAACGTTTTTATTTAGCGAAAAATATTCGTCGGTTCAACAAGAACTTCATAAGAATTCCATCCTCAAAAATCGACAAATATAGTGCCATCGCCACAGTGAGTTCTCTCTCTCTCACACACAATTTCTTCTTTATCTTCTGCACTTCATAACTTTTATACTCTACTTCCGAAGGGAGATACACTTACTTACTTACTTCTTACATTTGCAACCCGTTAAAATAGGTGTGGTAGATATAGGATATATATATATTCCTGCTCAAAACAACCTCCCGAGTTTTGAGAGAAATGTTAAGACTAATATGGATTTTTCTTATTGTTTCATTACTATACCTAAAAATACTTATTTGCATATTATTGCGAAATAATCTCATAGATCATTAATTTATTTCACTAAAAATCGATTTAGTTAATGCACGATAATTTTACTCATATAGAGAATCGATCGATCAATTCACTTTGAGCTGGTCTAAAAATTTAAAAACTTTCTTCGATTTCTTAATTATTCGACAGGTGATAGACGGCAGCGGAAAGATTAAAAACTTGCTAATGGCACAACTTTGGCCAAAGTCAGTTAACTGAATTATAATGAAGACTCGATTCTACGTTAGAGCATTTCAGGTGGTAATTTTTCTTCTTGGGGTTTTTTTTCATTCGATGCAAATGAAAGATTAAACAAAATCCATTTTATAAAGAAGCAAAAAACGATAAATGGGAGTGATCGATAAGTGTGCAAAATTTTATGAAAATTAATTACAACAAAATAAAACCAGTGATCGTGATATGGCGGGGACGATGATAATAATGAATAAGTTTGTAATAATGAAGTGAAATAGTTATAAGAAAGAAAACTAAATTTTTATAAAAAGCCGAAAATTATTAAGAAATAAAAGAACATTTATCGAAAATATAAAAATATAATTATAGTTTTATTAATTCATACAAAAATTTAAAAATTCATTACGTTTTAAATGTTGTAAATATCGCAGGCAAGACGGACAATGGGTCTCAAACACTTAGGAATTTGTGGGAAGCACAGAAGATTGAAATTAAAGGAAATCATTTTAAATTAAAAACTGCAAAGCAAGCAGTTACAAAAAATATGGCAGAGGGCAGCAACCAACGTTGCAAAGAGGCGTGTGTATGGAACGGTATTTGGAAAGTATAACGTGTTTAAAAATATGTGCACGTGTGTTTGTGTGCGTGTTGGTATGGATGTATTACACAACGATGACCTAGTAATTCACATGACTAACCTTTAAGCCGCATTTGAAAACTGCAACAACACCAACAGCAATAATGGCAATAGGAATAGCAACAACAACGCCAACAACACCAACAGAAGCACTTAACGTTGAGCGTCAATGCAAAAGTATTGCAAAGAGACGGACAAATAACAAAGGAAAGAAATATTTTAATGAAAAGAGGGCGAAAATAAATTCGAAACGCTGGATGGATAGAAAGGGAGAGAAAGAATGAAGACGGGGATGAATGAAAAAGGCAAACCGTTAGATAATGATCTAAATCCATCCCCGACCGGATTTTATGCTGGATTCTTATATCATTTAAGTTGACATAACGTAGAGCTTATCCCCGTAACGATTTCCTGACCACGTAACATAATGAACAAAGCCCTTCTAGTCCTCCGTCATCGCCCGCCCTCACGACGTTCATAAGTAATTTGTTGTTGTGAGACCTCATCGGCTGTTTGCTTAATATTTTATCTCTCATTAACAGATTTTCTTTAAGCGTGTGGATTATTGTCTAGTTCTAAATTTTTTTCTTTCTTTTTCTTTTTGTTTATTAAAATTGCAACAAATATTTCGACAGAGAATCTGAATATTTTCGATTCTTTCAAATTAGAAACTTATAAAATTTGAAGCAAATTCATTACGAAACGGGCAGGAATTTTCTAATAAAGAGATTTTAAATCTACAAAATCACTCCAACGACTTTAGCCGACAACTTATTTTTGTATGGACAAAATGTTAGTCTAGAGAGACGAGTTTAAATCATACAAATTTAATTTGGTCCTTCGCTTAATTTTTATATATAATAGACAATTAATCACAGAGTTAGCGAATTGCTCTGGCATTGGATAATGAGTCAATTTTTTATAAAATTTTATATGCAGTTAGTTTTTCACGTCACAATTTTCACTTTTAAAACCTTTTCAGTTGCCATATTTTCGATCAAATTGGAAATGATGACACAAAAAAATTTGGGTACAGAATTTTTGTATTCTGTGCATGAATTTTTTCAATAATACAAATTTTAATTACAAAAAAACAAATTTTGTATTATGTAATAATTGTAATCGTGTTATTTTAGAAATGTCGTCACAAATTTGGTAACACATTGAGCATTTAAAAATAGGTTTCATACGCATGGAAATCATTAATTTATACCATTTTTCGGGTTAGGTATGTCTTATTTTACGAAAATCCTGGGCACATTTCCAACTCTCTGGATGAGTTGAGACAGAAAATGGGCATTTTATTAAACCCTGTGCGGGAAATTTTATGCAGAAAATAAACGTAAAGATGTGAAAAAAAATTGCCGCTTGCAAAATATGCATTTTATAATTTCATGATAACTACATTTTTAAAACATTATTACTTGGTGAAAACTAACGAGAATCGAAAACTACAATTAAGCGAAATAGACAAACAACAATATCAACATTTTTTGTAGTAACAAAAACGAAAATGCATGAAAGCTGAGGGTGCAATTTATTCCTCGCATTTTAATTTGAACAAAAGTAATTACTATCTACTTAAATGTTTAGCATAAAGTGCAAACAATCACACAAACAACAAAATCCTAAACAAGAAAACTATTCGATAAGAAAAAGTAAAAAAATGAAAAGAAAAAAAATAGTTAAAAATTAAAAAAATAGCAAAACACACTAAAACAAAACACTAAAAGAGTAACAAAATTATAATAATAATCACAAAATACATAGAAGTTCATTATATAATTTTTGTTGGAATTCGAGTGCATATGCGTTTGCTTGTAACTGATGCGTTCGCCTCTCATAAGCGACCAACAAATATAATAACAAAAAGCAATAGTAATTAAACGATAACAATAACAACAAATCTGTTGCTAAAATCTGCAAAAATATTAAAAAACAACTGCCACAAAAACGGTGACAGGCACAAAAACAACAACGATAATATAATAAAGAATTAAGTTTTAGTTGAAACTAAGCGGAGCCCATATAAATAAATAATTACTAAACATATACGCACACACATGAAATAAAAACAACAATCTGAGATTAAAACAAGGCTCTTGTGCTTACGCATTCACATGCCTCGCTTGTAGTAATCCACACCTTTTAACATCGACTGCTGCAGCTTTGTTGTTGCTTCTTTTCGTTGTTGTTACTTTCGTTACTTTTTTTGTTGTTGCCGGTGCTGTTATTGCTAATTTCACATTACAACAACAATCTGCGTTAACTGAGCCCAGGCAGGCAAGTGTAGAATGAGCGAAAAATGCGCAATGTTTTAACGTGTCTTAATGGCTTGCACCGATGGCACCATCATCAACATCAGTCTGAGCACCGGCCTCTGCTTTTGCTTCAGTGGCGGAACCGGCAACGAAAAGTGGCAATCAATAACAGCAAAAACAGCTAAAGCCACAGACGTAGCCAAACGGTCTGGTCGATAAAACGTTCTTTCATAAGTAGAGGATGAATATGTGGCAATGACACCGCCTTCTTGTGGGTGGTTGTTTGTGTATGGGGGGGAGGGTAGTATAGCGGTGAAATTGTAATAATTCTTGAGAACAAAATCTTCGTAGAAACAATTTTTTGAGGATCTCCCATACCAAAATTCTTTTCTCTCTGCAACTGTATTATTTTTGCAAGAGGTCAGCAGAAAATGGCTTAAACTGCAAGAAATGATGGAGAAGGGTGCGTATGATAAATGGGATTACTTTCCAAAATGATCCTCCAAATCCACAAAGTTCCGTTCTCAAGAATTAAAAAAATTAATGCCTTACACTTGCGAAAGGATTTCCACAATTTGTAGCAAAATGCTGGGATAATTATATAATAATCGAAAAAAGTTTAGTGAAATCGTTAGGTGAACGCCTGAGTTTAAAAAAGATCAAGAATGCATTATTTGAACAAAAAATCTCTAAACTTTTCGAAACGATGACAAATAATATCTTCACCCTCACATTTTCTCCCCTTTCCTTCCTTCCCTCCTTGCTCACTCTTGCTTCTTCGTAGCTTGCCTTCCTCTGTGTAAATTATGACATTTTAGGCTGATTATAAAACTATATTCGAGAGAATCCGGTTACGTAACGTACCAGTCTCCGGGAAATAATACCCGACAGCGATTGATTCAGTGGGCGAAAAAATCCGGATCAGGAAGGAAACCCATTTTTTGCGAAAAGAATGAAAAAAGATATTAAAAGTGAAAAGGAATTGAGTTAACGCAAAAGTAACAATATCAACAAAAACAACAACAACATCACAACCAACAACGACCCACATGACAACGAAAACGAAAATAAATGTAATCTTAATGGATAAAGGAAGGCACAAAAAGGGAAAAAATGTGGTCGTTTTTGACCTGATTAAACCGAAAACCTTTTACAACCTCCGCAACAGAGCTACACAGTGCCAACTGCTGCAAACACACACACACACACCATTAGACGAACATTCACACACACACACACAAACGCACACACACGCACAAACGCATCGCACACCAGTAACGTCGAGGCAATCGCATGAAAGGGCTATCCACCGGATTATTTTACAATTTGTGGTAACGCCACAAAACAGACGAACAAATGCGAAGCAGTCTGAACGATGCCTGAACTGACTGTCTGACAAAGTGGCAATAAAAAGTATCCAGCCAGACGCATGAAGTGGACACTAGAACTGGCAGTCATTGGAAGGTGGATCAAATAACGAGACGACAAACCGGAACAACATCACGACGAAATGGAGAAGAGTGACGACGACGCGACGAAGACAAGATAAAATAAAGTACCTGTGAAAGATTGTGATGATGTTGGTGACGATGACGACGACGACCACGAGGACAATGACGACGATGCTGATCTGGACCGAAACCAAAAACTAAGTCAGACCAATCCAGACAGATGGACAAAAAGTGGAAGCATTAACAAAAACAACAACAACGACTGCAGAAACAACAACAACAATGACTGAAGTAACAACAAAAACGAGATATATATTCATTCCACTTTTGTGAGGGTCTTGTCCAGGCAAGCGAAAGGTCGTAGAAAGGAAGGGAGGAAAAGGGCTGGTAGACACGAACCGAAGAGAAAAGCAAGGATAAGGAGAAAATATCATGCAATGTTTCACATTAAAATAATCTGATAAGAATGGACTTTTTCGAGGTATTTTGTCAATATTTTTCGTTTTCCTTTCAGACTTCCATTTCTCCCCTCGTTCTCCTCTTTACACGTTTTCCATATTTAGCCATTAGGTCAGACAATATTTTACTCGTAGTCCAAATAAAGCGACAGCAGCAGAAACTACAACGACATGTTAAATAAGAAGAAAAAATCACGAAACCTCTCTCACAATCAACAACAATCGCTGAAGCTGTGTCGGTTTCGGTAACTCTGTCAAAGTCGCCCACGTCCGTAACCAACCAGCACTACAATCGCGCTAACCCGCGCCCCACACTGCGACTCCGGTGCTTCAGCGTCAACGACAGATGACGTTGTTTGATATAACCCTGATAATTGCTGTCAAATGTTTTCCGAATGCCACTGAATGGCAAATAGTAATGAATGTCGATGCGGTAAGCGAATGGATAGTGGCTTGACCGTGGGTTTCAAGGGTCCCATGTGAACCGGTATGGTTTATCAGACGAAATAATTTGAGCATTCTGTTTAATCAAATTATGCAACAGCAAAACACGAAGCAATCAAAAATTGCGATTAGAAATAAAAAAGCAAACAAAGAGACCCAAAAAAAATACCACCGTGAAAAACGGTATAACCACACAGACACATCGACACAACGATGCGACGGAATGCGGTGACATAATGGCACAACGACAATGACGCATCGAAACGACAAAGCGAAATAAACAGGTAAAAATTTTATTAACAAGGAAGCTGCAGAAAGGTGAACAAAAAATTAACCTGGGGATAAGCTGCTGCTTACCTTGACCTTCACTCTCTTCTCGGTGTCACAGCAGGATACGGACGCCACTGGCCAAAGGACGAAAACATACAAAACATCGAAAGAAAACTAAATGCATTTCGAGCAGCAAACAAAGTGAACTAATGATTAATGAAACTCAAGTAATAATCATTACTTATTTCGAATAATAAAATTATTAATGATGATTCAGACCAAATGCAGTAGTTCTTTTACAGAGTAAAGAACAAGGTTGAAGGGAAGTGGGAAGAAAGGAAAGAAGAACGGAAAATCTAGGATATTAAACGTTAGAGCTAAGCGTTGCGAAAAAGAAACGATATTTACTCGTGACGATCCAATAAGGGTATTATCAAATGCCCCGACTGACCCGGATTCGACCTCGACTAAATGGGATTTTCATGAATTGCCTAAATCACTATTTAATACCCAACGGAATAGGCAATCATCTGGAAAATCGTCGATTATTATCGATAAGACGCTCAGCACCAGACGCCAGACGCACGATGCAAGTCATCATCGAAGAATATGATTGCGGTTTTTATAGCGAAAGGCGCTTAAGGGAATGCGAGAATATGAATTGAACTGAAGTCACGATAAAGAAGTCAGAAATAGAGGGAAAAGCTGTGATCGTCGGTGGTGCCACAATAAACGAAGGAGCGGCGCGCTGAAATTAAACAAATGAACATTTTCCGATTTGCCCGATTTCTTGGATCTCTTGACGTTTGTGGCAATTGTTATTAACTCTTACCAATTACAAATGATCAATTGCCAAACCAAACCGCAACGAACCGAATTGGATTCCAACAATTTAACGAGAGAAAGGAAAATGTGGATTTAATTGGAAAGAAATTGTATAAAAATATTGACCTAAGGAAATGATCGAGCATTTCCATTCAATCATATTTCATAACGTTTTTGTATTTGTTTGTTTTTTTCAAATCTATTGATTATTCGTTAAAACTATTATCGAAAGCAATCTTATAAAATTTCATAAGCACTTCGAGTGAAAGCCAAATCAAATTTTGAAGTTTTTTTAATTTATCAGTTAACAAGAGGAAAATATTGAAACTACAAATATCATGGCAAATAATCAGAGCGTTCTAATAATGCTTCAATTCGGTTTGAATGAATTTCAAAGTCCAACGATTTTGTAATTATGAAAGGAAATTGATAAAAAATTAAGAAAAAAACGCGTTTGTCACAAAACTCTTCAAGTAGTTTTCTCTTCCCTCAAAATATTTCAAAGAAAGCCATTTATATGGTTATTAATTTTTGAAAAAAATAGCATATGTTTTCGAAGGCAACGTTTTTAATGGAGTACTCAAGAATAGGGGGAGGTGTTGCTTCGCTCGCGAAGGTCTACGACACTGATAATCTGAATCGAGATATAAAATTATTTGCCGCACCTGGAACTCATTTGAGAGAATTATAGTTGGCATGGAAATGGCATGATATTTTCAACCATATAATATTGCTTTGAAAACAACAGCAATATTAAAAGAATTGAGGTAATATATTTCAGATCAATATTTCTGAAATTATTTTAGGAAATTACAATAATTTTGTACTAAATATAGTATTTAATTTTATAATAAAGATATTACCTCCACCACTTCTGCACCCAATTGCCCAACGTTAGGTCATTAGGGATACATCACAATTACATGAATGTGCACGTCATTCCCGTTCTGTGCACACGTATAAATAAAAAAGGGGAAGAGGAATGAGAAGAGCAAATAAAAGTGGAATTATTTGATGACTGGTATTAGTCATTCATTTATTCGTCTCGAAATAGATCAAACTTATTTAATCGAAAAATTTAATTTCAACCCTCGAATATATTTTTTCCGATTCCAATATTATTGTACAGTCTTCTTACTTTGTTGTTGTTGTTGTTTTCGTTGTTTTGTCTTCATTTTTTTTTAAATATATTTTTTTTCTGAGCTTTTGAAACTTAAAAACAATGGAATGTCTGTCATAAACATTTCCTTTTCTTGACATCGGTGTCGATGTTCTCTATAGAATCGCTTTCATTCAAACACTATTTGCATACGGAAGAAGAAGAAGACCGGGTCTCTGCGATAAAAGACGAAAAGAGAAGAAGATTAGAAAAAAAAATAATAAAATCGAGTTCATAAAAGTTATTCAACTTTATTTTACAATTGACGTCAGCCAGTCAGTGACTTAATTCGGTCTTTTGGGTTCACTCATATCATGCGATATTATGGTTTTTATACGTGTTTTTTGTTTTTGTTGGATGTTGTGGTGTGGTGTGGTTACATGTTCAAATGTTTGGTGACAACTGATAAAGTTTATTTAACCAGATCGTAGCACCAACTTTCATCCTCAATTGGATTGCATTTTTCCATTTGCCATTCTGTCGAATCTTCGATGAAGTTTTGCCAGCTCTCTCCTTCACTCACCAGGCGTTCCTCGTTTGCCTTTCATCTCACTGCAGTTAATTGAATAAAAGTATTTTCTTCTTTCATTCCGACTTATTCTCCTCTTTCGATTCTCTGTTACGAAGGGACAATACATTATTATCGTTAGCCTTGAATGGCGCTTACAAGTTTTCGCACTTATTGGCATTTCCCTTTAAGAGCATAAGTGCCCTCGTCCGTATTTATATCGAAACAGACAGCTAAACAAACAGAGATATTATTGCTGTCTGCGCAGTCGACGATGTCGTCGATGATTTCCAATGAACTAAATTTCCATTTCTTTTTTTCTTTTCGTGCTGTTTCCACCCTCTGCCCTATACCGTGCTCAACTTCTCAGTTTGTCGAGCACTCGACTGTTTCAAGTTAATTATTTACACAATTGGATAAAACGTAAACGATGGAGCTTCACGATTATTATTTGTCCTCGGTGTTGACTTTTGCTACTGTGTGGTTCTCTGGCGGCTCGCTGGCGGTTCGCTGGGATAAATTCAGAGTAGGTCAAAGCGGAGCAAAGTGAGAAGTTTTACAAACCTGCCAAGTAGAATTTTCTACCTTTTTTTATGTTTATGAACTACACTCAAATTACCGAAACGACGGTCATCACATTTGACGATGTGATCACAAAATACACGGAATAACAATTATAAATTTCCAAAGAAAGATAACGTCTGAACATTCTATGAGAAATGCTATTCAACTCGAGCAAATAAGTCCAAATTAATAGAAAAATCGTCTTTTGATAAGTACATAAGCGTATTCAAATTAATAGATCAGTCATTTAAACCAATCAGCTTAAATCAATCAGTCATCAAGGAGGATAGCTTGTTCGTTTTCATGGTGAATAATCTTCTCATTTAAACATTTTTCATAAGAAGAGAAAGAACTTTAGAAAAATTGTCAATTTTTCCTTTTAATTTTCAAAAGCGGTTTAGTGATTTTTAATTACGGAATGAAATCCAGATATTTTTGTTAAAAAACCGGTTTGTATTTTCTTTTTTTTTTTTTTTGTCTGCATTTTTGTTACTCCATCGTTATTATTAACCATTATCTTTATGGAATTCTTAATTATGGCTGTAGCCGTAAATATTGTGATAACCACAGCCACAATATATTGCATCGTAAACTTTATATAAATTATCAAAAGAAATTTTCAAAAAAAAAACCAGTGAAATTGAAATTCGTTACCTCTCCGCCTGCTCTACTGGCCCAATTAACCAAAATCAGCTTATGATGAGTAAAATGTGGGCACGATAAATAATAATATAAATAAAATAGAATGTAGTCATAAACAAGTCTGGTGATTTTCTCTAAGCGTGTTGATGACGATGGTCGGCCATAGAAAATGTACTCGAAAACAAGGCCGTTTTTGTCACTTGATATGAATACATGATATGAATTACACCCTACCCTACACCGGTAGCCCTTTCTGATCTTTTTTTATGATTTTGGCCGTCAGTGACGGCATGTACACGCCCAATATGGAATGGTGATATGAATGCGCTATAATGAATATTTTAAATGTACGCACCTGGTAATAATTTTGAAAGCTTGTAATTTCTAACGCATTAGGAATTGCTGTTGAATACATGTCACAAAGCTTCTTAAATATAATTCGTCTTAAAATTATTACGGTTTTAAATAAATTTTGCGCTTAAATAAATGTATTATTGAGATTTATTGATAAACACGTAGATAAATAAAATTCGTAAAAATTGATTATTTTAAAAATAAAACAGAAGAGCAATATTTTTTTTGTGAAGAACATTCGTTTTGGACATAATAAATAATTTTCAAAAAAAAAAAATTTAAAAAAATTAAGCAAAACTTTCGAAAAATATCGAAAAAACTTGGGTGACGCCATTTCGAAAATAAAAAAATAATTTTATCATTAATAATTTTACCACACAAAAACCAAATAAAAAAATTTTGAAAAAAATTAACAAAATAGTTTACAAATAATGGATTTTTATTTGTTCCGTTTTATCGTATAGATCTACCAGTCCAAATAGCGGAACATTTTAATAAATAACAGTGATAATAATGATAAACATCACGATAAAGTTGACGACAATTGACGATGATGAAAGCTATGAGTTATGAGACTTGTTTGAAATGAGACTTCTTAAGAACAACGTGTTGGGTTTTATTACTATTATTGCTCTTTCTATTTGGCCTTCGTCTTTTACAATTGCCGAAACAATAGATTATTCTTGAAAATGCTATAAAATGATTATCTTGGTTTGTCTTTGTAGACCCTATCTCTTATTTTTACTCCTCCTTTCTCTCACCTTACCCTCCCCTTTTCCCTTACTTTTTTCTTTCTTCCTTAAATCATCAAAAATGTTATATATCTCGAAAAATGTACTGCACGGGTATCGTCTGTACTAGTAACCCATTATACAAGTGCCGCAATAATACCATAAAACCTACTTTACTTCTTATCGTATCAAAGAAAAAAGATCCGATCCGTCAGATTATTATACCCCTTACGCAGCGATGACTGCAGGAAAGGAATGTTTTCACTTTGTGGTTCTCTTTGTAATTGCCCCAAAAGAAGATATTGCGTATACCTAAAACTATACATCTTCTTGCTCAGAATTAATTCCTGATTCGATTTGTCAACATGTCTGTGGAAAACACTAAGCTACTGATGGACAAATGTAAGTATGGACATAACTATTGGCACATGCACTGTCTTCCTGTGTGTTTGGTAATGAATATAGGCAAACTTAGCGACGAGACCCGCTTACTCTTTAGTGCTAACATGAAGTTATACGTGAAGCTCATAGCTAATTTCCAAGTTTTCTAGTCGCCTCAAGTCAATCGTCTGCCTCTGGTTTCAAAGCCAGCATCTTTTACTTCTAACGATGCTTAAAACTTTTAAATAATATATTTTTAGGTAGGTATATTATATATGCCCTTCTGTATAAAACCAACAACAACTCATGATTTGAACAATTTTACCACGATTAATTAAAAGACCTCGATCTGTTAACTTTTCTCTAAGAAACTTAGAGTATCCGAACAAAAGAATTAATCAGTATATGGACGATGAATTTATATGCATGTTTGTAGACATTTATTTATACATTACCGTATGTGAAGCGATATTCTAAGGGAAAAAATTGTATTTCCTACTTTTGCTTTTGTTTCGTTTTGAAAGGAAAAAATGAAAAGAAGTGACTCGATTGCAAAAATGCAAATCATGCCGCGCTGTTGAAGTAAACTGTTTTTAGAATGCGTTGCCTTTGTCTCAATGTGTAAACGTTGAGCTCGCTCGCAAGCAAAGTAAACACAAACGATCAACCCAACCGACCGACCGACAACCCATCGAAGCTGCATTTAGTTAACATGCGGCAACCCTAAATCGTACTTTTATCTATTGCATCAATGCGAAGAAAGCAAAAAAACATTAACAACAACAATACGTAACACAAACAGTATACGGGTATGCAAAGTGCCACGAAGATTTAGTTCTGACAATTTTTTGCACATTTTCGTTCATGAGAAGACACCAAAGGCGTAACGGCGACGGCTACGACGAGACTTTGTACTCAAAATGTATAAAAAAAAGTAGTAGAAAAATAAAACCAGAATATCAGGCAACGTTCATAAGAAGATGACAAAAAGTCGTTGCTTTGTTGTTGTTTGTTTGTTTGTTTGTTTGCATTTGATATAACCTTTTTTTTATTAATAAATATGAAAGTGTTCAGGCATATTCTTTTTCTGGATTATTCTTATCACGATATCGATATCCGATATTGTTTATCGTCAAATATAAATGGCGAACATTAATTACAAAAATTAATATTGAGCTCACAAATAAAGAAAAAAATATGAAAGAGGATTCAACATTTTCAATTCCCGTCGGCAAAGAAATATTTCAATTTAAAATTATTATTAATTCTTCATTGAAAACGATATTATCAAAAGTCAGTCACCGAAGCAATGTCAGCACCCATAATCAAACTAAAGCTGAATCTGGTTAGATGATTATATCCGTCTGGTCAATTTCGATCCGTTGACAACGACGGATCGCAATTGTGTACCATATCAAGGTCTCGAAGAATAGACGTAATAACAAGCATGTCTACAATTAAAACCGCGATTATAATTACTTGCGATTTCGATCGGTTACGAATCTGAAAATTGTTTCAAATTGTTCCAAATGAATAAAATTAGTACTTAGCAATTAATGATTTACAAAAAAAAATATTTACAAAATTATCATACACTAATTAAATTGGTAATTCAGTTAAAGACAATACTCAAAGGACAGAAGAGTGGTCAATGAATCAAGTCTTCCCGATTTTATCGCAATCGCAAATCAATCCAATTCGAGTGATAAGGAAAGTTATCGAGAATATATTCAAACATTGTTATCTCAATGAGTGCAGGTGATCCAGATTATGTCGTAAACGTACTGCATGATTTAGTAAGGAAATACTCCATCGAAATAATATCGAACTCTAGAATGAATTTCAGAGATAAACAACCGTAAAAATCAATAACGGGATGGGAATATATATCACCCTGAAGTAAGCTGTTACTGAAGTAATTGCATACATATTAAATCGATGATAAACCCCATCAAAGAGTTTTTTTTGGAAATGTCGTCACTCTCGCAAACGAAGGCAATTTGAAAATAACTTTTTGCTTGTTTGATATTTTCTCTGAGCTTTTGTACAATTCGAATAAATTAACGCAGTATGTGACACATTTTATATGCGTGATAATTCCTAGAAATTTATTTCCAGATTTGCATGAATCGGGACTAAATTTTAGTAACATCTAAAAGGCCAGAAGCAAAAATTAAATGGCTTGACACAAAGTGTTTGAATTAATTGAAGAAAAAAGTAGTTACGAGAATCCAGAGACGGAATTCATTTGGGGAGAAATCGTGACATTCAGTGATAGAGGAAACGACGCTGCTGTGGCAATTTATTGTGTATAAGGATAAAAAATTAAACCGGAAAACTGATTTCGATAGATTACAGGAGTGGACTGACAAACCGAACTTATCGCTGGGACAACGAACCGATCGAACAGGCAGTAAACAAAACCCACCGGACCAAACCGGGCTCTGAAGGTTGGCAAATGAATTGAAGTATCGTATCGTTCATTAAATGACAAATGGTACGTTATCGAATCGATCTGTTATAGCGACGTGTCATGTCTTTTTCCCTCAAAACGTGATAAAAAAACGTCAATTAAGTTAAATTGTCAATTCGCAAAGCATCGGAGTTCCCAAGTCTCTCGGTTTCTATGGTTCCCTTCCTCTCGTGGTTCTTTTCATTACTTCATCGGAAGGGACAACCATTGAGAGAATCAAGAGAATAAGTAAAACCATTAGTTTTTGCAGACTGGTTGTGGTTGTTGTTGCGAGAATTTTACTTTTATCCAATTTTTTTCTTATAATGACAATTTTATAAAATTATCTTTTAAGTTGCCTGTGGATTACTTCGAAATATATTTGTCTCCCTCGCTGTAAGTGGTCTTGGCCCCTTTTGTTTTGTAGCGTTAATGCTTCCCTCCCCGTCTCTAAACACGCAACGAGGAAACATGATCCCTTCGATGCCGAAATGGTAAATCATTCAGAAACAAAGCATTTAATATTCAGGTCATCCGACCTGTCGAGTTCAGTTCGGAATCGGTTTGTTCTCTACTAAGCTGAGGGTATGAAAGTGTACGATCCGGTAGGGGCTGCAATAGAGGTAGCGACAACGACAGCGACAGCGGCGACGATAGCGACGGTGTCATCAAGCCTTAGCGGGAAGAGAAAAGGCATCATGATGAAAAGCCCTCATTGTTCTTGCTTCGTGCATACAAAGCGGACTGTTTTCAATCTAGACTGAAAGTCCGTTCCTCAGGACGTCTGCCGTTTCGTGCTCTCGGTCTGTCTACTTGTCCGCCTGTTTGTCTTTCTGTTTGATCGTTTTCAATGTTGCGCATTAATAAAAAATTACTACCAATGGGGTAGTACTCCTGTGTGTATGCGCGTATGTTTGAGTGCGAATGGCTGTGCCTGGCTCGGTTCTAGTTTCTCCCTCGGCTGGTTATTTTTATGTGTGTGCATTGGCGAATTTAGTTTTTTTATGAGGCTGTGTCATCTTCCGTTGCTGAAAATCACGAATTACGAAATGTATTGTCCTCGCTTTGAATGATTTTCTTTAGAATCATCGGCCTTTGGAAATGCGTGTGCTTGGGGCTCTCTGTGTGTGTTTATTTACTTTGTATTACTTTTTAGTGTTTTTGTCGCTCTTCTTTTAATTATTTTCTTTTTAATTTTTTACAAAAGTTTTCTTTGTTGGTGTGTGTTTTTTCCCGTTTTTTATTCTTTTTCTTATTCTTTTTGTATTAAGTTGTATAAAATTGAAAGAGCTTTTCTCCTCTCGCTTTTCAAGGATGAATAGAACCAATTGTTCCCTTCTGTGATGCGAAAGTAGAGCCAGAGAATGCTGTCTTTTTTACGTGGAATAGATTCTAGAAATTTTAACATCTGTCTGTCTCTGCCTGCTTTTTTCTCCTTTGTTTCATTCTATCCCACTGGGGTACATTTTAGTCTTTAGAAATGATTTATGAAATCACTGAAGCAAATTCTGTCTCGCGGGATTGATTCTGAAAATGATTTTATGATCTTAGAGAAAGTTTTCTTCCTCAATTTCAGGATAATGTTTCAAATCATTTGAAAAACGTGAAAAGGTTTCAATTCCGTTGAAGCGCAAAACTTCGTTATTTCTTCATGCCATAATAATTCCGTTTTAAAGGGTTTTTCCTTTTTTAAAAAACTTCTACCTCCAATTTTTCTACTTTTTCCATTTTTCATTCTTCTTATCTTTTCATGTTTCCCCTCAGACGAAAATAATAATAATAATGAAATTCATGGCGGTGGAATAATTAATTCTATTCAGTAAAAATAGAATTTTTTCGATCATCTCGAAAATACAAAATTATGACTTATATTTCTAAAAAAACAATGGTGGGGTCTCAAATATGAATGCGGTTCTGAAAACAGGCACGCACTGAAAATGAAATTTGCTGTGAAAACTATTCTTTTATCATTTAAAAAATTATTATTTATCTTACCAAACGAATGATAGCCACTGTCATGCTCGTTTTACTGATAGACATCATTAAATTGTCGTGCAATAATAATATATTTCAAGTCTGTTGGATTTTTTAGGGAGGGGCTGGGGGAGGAGGGGCAGTAAGAGGAAAATAATATTAAAAAGAAAAATAAGAAAATTAGGTTATATTTTAAGTTTTTTTCAAAAAATTAATTACTATTAAAACCTGTGATTCAGTCGTCTAACCTGTTCGGAAACACATTCCTATCTCATTCAATGAGATCCATTGCGCAAACACCGGAATGGTTCGCTGCACTTCCTATTTGCGTCAACCGATACGACAAAACACTGTTGTAATCACTTCGTAATGTATCGTATAGCGAATCTACTACTACTCCTTCCTCATTACCGTGTGGAAGGCGCAATCTCTACGATAAATAATAATACCACGTCGCGCTTTGAACACCAAAAGAAGGAAACTTCTTTTACCATAAATAAATGCTAAGTATGTTGATCGAACTGACACTAGTACACACAGCAACTATCAGAGAAAATATCAGTACCATTGAATGCATAACATGACATTCCGTACCATAGACAATATAGATGGATCTATCCGTATCTGTTGGATAACTTACGAATTCATATCTGGGTGTCAGGTCTAAATAAACCGCGGTGGAAACCAACGCGACCGAGATTATATGGAAACATGAGTAATCAGTAAAATATGAATGCACAAGAAACCAACGAATGAAAAACAATATTATATCCGTTTACTACTGCACCGACAAAATTTTAAAAAAAAACAAGAAATGAATAAAATAGCTAAGCGAAGTAGCTCATCAGCCAAAAGTTATTTAAAGCGCTGCTAGCGCGTAAAAAATATGTGATGTTAAGTAAACCGGATCCATTGGCAATAAACTCGTATTAACCGACTTTAAAGCAAAATAAGTGAAATATTATTTCATTAAGTAAAAGCTAATCAAATTATATCAGCGAGAGTACAAAAAAGCCTATCATGATCGAATTAATAAAAATTTTATTGTGGATATGCATTATCACTTAAGTCATTTCAGTTGACATGAAGAAATTTAATATACCTTTTTTTTGAAAAAAATTGCAAAAAAACATTTTACTTAGCTGCCCGTTAAAGTATTTCATAAATCGGATTTCTTCGAGGTCTATCTGCATTTATTAGTATTAAAATCGTATTACATTATTATCGTATCATCGTTTTATATTATAAAATCGTATTAGTTTACAAAATCGTATATTATTAATATTGAAATCTGAATTTTTGACTGAACGCAAAATCGGATCGAGTAATTTCCGATAAAAATTTTGTCCAGCAAAAATTATCCAGTTCTTAAGTTTACAGACTTTATTTAGCGGGACTTTTATTTAAATAGGAATAGCTTTGCACATTTGAAGTAATTGAATAGCACAAAGGCCTCCAAGAGAGCTAAGCTTGTCGTCAATTTTATCCGCACAATTATATCATTTTTAAAACGATAAATATATTTACGTCGAAGCATTAATGTAGATGCTCACGCAGAAGGTCCAAAATGGTGGTTATCAATGATCCGTGTGGCTAATCGTTGACGATGATTGTCTAACCAACGTCATTGTGAAAAAAGTACGTTCAAACGATACTGGCTCTTTGGCGATTAAGTTTGGAATTAAGTTTTGAAGTTCACGGAATTTCGATTATTGTCTTTATAGATCTCTTAATTCTGGTTATTCTACATTGGTTCGCGTAGCTCGTGATAAAAATAAGGCAGAATAGCATGGAAAATATCCCCCGATACCAATTCCGTCAAGGTCATTCAACTGTCCACATTGTTCCCTAAAATTCACGGAATTTATTATCGTAAATTGTAGAAAAAATTTCTGTCGTCTTTTTTCTTCCTTCGAAATTAGCAAATTTTTGTCTTTATCCCAAGATAATAAACCAAGCATCTAAATCTGAACATAATTTGATGCATTAAAAACATGGAAATAAATGGAAATAAATGTCGATATAATTTTCGAGAATTTTTTTTTGTTGTGAAATTTCCAATTTTTTCGTTCAGAAAAAAAAATAAATTGATTTTAAGTTAATTAAAACTGGAATGATTATAAACCTATTTTCACTTCGATTTTTGCTTATATCATTATCTGCTTCACTGCTCAAATCCGTAGAACCTTTAGTGGAGTGCTTGAAGGAGGTCGCATTAGATTTGA